>CM053770.1:614411012-614494084 GCA_028658325.1 Potorous gilbertii
TCCCAGTTTTTCCTCCACCTGTCTGACTTGATTTTCAAAATCCTTTTTGAGCTCCTCCATGGCCTGAGCCCATGGGGTATCTCTTTCAGAAATTTGGGATACAGAGGCTTTGACTCCCATGTCTTTACCTGATGGTAAGCAGACCTCCTCGTCGTCAGAGTCAAATGGAGGAATGATCTTTTCAAGGAAATAACCATCTTATTTGCTTATTTGGAAAAAACCGTCTTAGTTTTTTTCCCTTTTCTGGGCATTTTCCCAGCCAGTTATTTGATTTCTGAGAGTCCTCTCCACCCCCTGGCCTAGATCCGCCTAGCCGGTGCTTGGGGTCTGAGATTCAAATGCTGCTCCCCAGCCTCAGGGCTTTTGGCGGGAGGCTTGACTGCTCTTCAAAGGGGGCTTATCTGCTGGTTCTCAGGTGGGGGCAGGGCCGCCTCTCAGGCTCAATTCCCCCAGGGGGTTTATACAGAGATCCTTTGTAGTGGAGCTGGGGTGGAGCTCCAGCCCACTCTGGGAGTCTCTGGCTGAGCCGCCTCAGCCTCTGCCGCAGCTGCCGCTTCCCAGGGGGTCCGAGTCCCGGAGATCCCCCGCTCCCCTCTCAGCCCGTCTCTCTCACTGACCTGTGCGTCTGTGGGTGGCCCGGGACCTTCTCGGCCTCGGAGATTCAGGACCCTGCCGCCTGCTGGGCTCTGCTCGCTCCTCTCAGTGCCGTGTGGCCAGGGCGGGGGAGGGGAGGGCTCGGCCGGGCAGGGCTCCGCTCCTGTGTCCGGGGTACCTTTGCAGTCGGTTTTTCAAGGCTCTCTGCAACGGAAATCTCCTTCACTGTGTTTCTGCGCAGCTTCCACTGTTCCAGAATTTGTCAGGAGTTCTTTTTACAGGGAATCTATGGGCTGTGGATTCGGACCTAGCATAGGTGAGTCTTTCTACTCTGCCATCTTGGCTCCGCCCCCTTGATTTTGTTGTTTCTTGATGTCTCATGGAGTCATTAACTTCTACTTGCCCAATTCTAATTTTTAAGGAAATATTTTCTTCAGTGATTATTTGTACCTATTTTTTTTTCCATTTGACTAATTCCACTTTTTCAAGGAATTCTTTTCCTTAGTGAATTTTGGAATATCTTTTCCCATTAGGTCAATTTCTCTATTCAAGTAGTTCTCTTCAGTGGATTTTTGTGACACTTTTAACATTTGGCCTATTCTATTTTTAAGGTATTATTTTCTTCAACAATTTGTGTTCTTTTTTCCAAGTGGTTGACTTTTTCCCATGATTTTCTTGAATCTTTCTCATTTCTTTCCCCATGTTTTCTCTACTTCTCTGATTTTTAAAACTTCAGTTCTTCTGGGGATTCTTTTGTTGAACCTATGACCAAGTAACACTTTTCTTTGAGGATTTTGGATATAGCAGTTTTGATTTTGCTATCTTGTTCTGAATCTGTATTTTGATCTTCCCTGTCACCATATTAACTTTTTATGATTATATTGATTTTTATTTGCTCATATGCCAGCCCTTTTAAAAAAATTTTAGCTTTACCTTAAAGTTGGACTCTACTCCTAGGATCAAGGGGGCACTGTACCAAATATCATATTTTTTGTATAGCTATTTTCAGAGATAGTTCGAGGGACCTGTAAGTTTTTAGTTCTTCCAAGGCTTGATTTAAAAAGGTCTGATTTAAAAAAGAGCTATGTTTAGTACTCTCCTGTCCTGTGCTCTGGATTGTGAGCAACCACAAGTACATTTTTCTACCCTGGAGATGTGACTAGGGACCCTATTCCCCTGTGGCCACAACATCTGGTGTATTAGTGCTCCTCCTTGCTTTGGCACTGTGACCTAGAATCTCATATGGGCAATATAACTGAATCCAGCACCCAGTGTCAGTAAAAGATTGTCTGTAACCTCACTTCTCACTGTCAGCTGTGAGTTCCAGAAAACCTGGCTGATAACACAGTTGTCCCCAAGGCCTGCTGCTGGCTTACCCAGGCATTTCCCCATAAATGAATTCTTACCTACATTTAGAAATAGCTCTGAGGATCCAAATAATCAGTACAGAGACTAACAATGAGAAAATCTTTTGTGATGTTTTCTAGTTAACACAATTTTCAATATATGAGTGCTATTCCTAGGAAGCACTCTTTAAAATAGAAGTATTCCATGGAGATTCTATCAGTGGTTTCTCTACAGTCTATCATATGTTTATCATCCTCAGGGAGGTTGAATAGCAAAAGTATGAAATATACTACTTTTAGAGTATCTTTAGTTAGGCTTATGTTTTAAGTAATTTCAGTAGCATAGAAAATGCCTATACTGATGGTCAAGATTTGAGGAGTTTAGTTTAAAAACAAGTGAAAGAATTCTTCTTTGCTACCTTCTTTATTTGCAAAGTTCAATGAAATTTTCAGCATTCGAAACATTTGCTTGATGAAGTTCTGAAAGGGACATCCCCCTATGTTCAAGGTCAAAACTCAGCTTAGGTAAAATTTAAAAAAAAACACCAATTGTAATGGCAATAATGAGGACGAATCGCTTGATATAATATTTTATTGTTTGTAAGGTGCTTTACATGCATATATTATCTTACCCAAGCTTGCTGCTTACCTGTGAGTGTAGTATTAATTTTATTACTATTCTAATTTTACAGATGAGGAACAAGCTTTTCCATGTGGTCATATGGTAAATGCCAGAGATAGAATCGGAACTCAGGTCTTTCTGATTCTAGAATCCTCTGAGTCAAGAACTTTATCCATTATACCATATAGACTCTTCCATTAGGTATTCAAGTATTTTTCTGAGAAAATGTTATAAGCAAATTATTACTGTGTGTAGAATGAAGTTTTTTTAAAAATCTCATTCCGTAGTTGAAGAAACTGAATCTAAGAAATTTATTCAAGATGAAACTGCTTTTCAGTGGTACTGCATCGACTAAACTTGACTTCCCGTAGTTTTTTAAGCCAAGATATCTTCCTGTCTGTAGAACTAATATTCTTAATTTTGAAAACAATTGTATCATAAAGAGATATTCTAAAGGTCATTCTGCTGCAATAAATGGATGTGGGATGAAATGGAGAAAATACAAAGATGAAAAAGAAGAAAGTTGACCTTTTATTTTCTTCCAGAAAGATTTGAAGAGGCCATCTAGTCCAATTTCCTGTCTCTAAATAAGGCTTCACAAAAACTGTCCTGGATATGTAGTCATTGATCCTTTTGTTAATGGAGCCCTGGGTCTCTTTTGATAACTCAGGCTTATATTAAGCAAATAATATTAATAGGAAGTGGTTGATTCCTTACGTTCTTCTTGCTCCTTAATAAACTCCTTTATTTCATTTTGAAACGCATAATGAACTATAATTTTAATAATTAAAAAATTATTACAGAACAAAGAAGTGAAATAGGAAGGCAGTTTGGATCAGAGGAAATAGTACTGCAATTAGGAGTTGAAGACCTGTGTTCATATCCCAGCTCTACCACTTATTACCTCTGTAACTTTGGGCCGGCACTTAATTTCTTGGGAACTCAGTTTCCTCCTCTGTAAAGTGAGGGGATTGGACTCTAAGGGCCTTTGCAGCTCTGAATCTATGATCCTAGAAGTGAAAAGATAGGTTCCAGTCTTGGCTCTGCCATTAAATAATCTTGGGAAATCTAGACCTCGGATTCCTTATCTACCAAATGAAACAATTAGACCAGATGCTCTCTAAGAGTCTTATAGTATTCAGATTAATTTAATGTAAATGTAAATTAACGTAAAGTAAATGACTCCTAAGTAAAGAAGATATAGAGAAAATTATTTTGATTTAATTTAGGGTACTGTAGTAAATGACTATTTTAAAGAATTATAAATAAAAAGCCATATTCAGCACTTTTCCACTATTACCTGGATAACATTATAGACACTAGACTGTGCTAATGAAGGTAGGACAGACCTTCCTTTATTTCAGCTTTAGCTCTCAAGAAAAACGAGAAGGAACACCATTATCCATTCTGCACTAATCATGCAAAAATATTGAGCTAGTATTGATCTAAGGAGTGTTTGAGAATAAAAAATTCCTTGACAAAGCTAAGTGAAGGGGTAGATACAGTTACAAAAGTGCAGAAACTATCTGTGTCATCACAAAAATGCATTTTTCAAGGACATAAACATATCGTTCCTGACAGCACGTATTTTATCAGACCAATAAGCCTTTTCTGTCGGAAATTTTGTACAGATTTGCCAAGTCAAATTTCCTTAGATGAGTTGTTCTCTCATTTCTCCACATACCTGCAGCCTTTTTATTAACTTAATTTAGATTTTCCTTTGCCATTTGGAATGGAAAAAACTGATAAGAAGATCTTGTCATTTCTGTTTCGTAAAGAAATTAAAGGCAGGAGTCAACATTCCCAAAGCTTGTGAGAGAAAATGAAGCTGATCCAAATGTATTGATAGGAAATTAAAAATGAGTATGGGAAGCACATTTCCATTTCCTCCTCTTTTTTAATGTACAGAATTGCCCCAGAAGAACTGCTGCATTAGAGAATAGCTCAGAATGATATTGTAAAGCGCATTATACTGTTGTAAATGGAAGATGGGGGAAGGAGGGAAGTAAAAAGATTAAAGAGAAGATGGGATAGCTTTTTTTTCATTCTGTCAAATGACTGTTTATATTGGGCAACATTGCAAGCTTGTAGGTTCAGGCTGTAAGTTCTTAAAATCAGAAGAATCATTTAATGCATAATAAGGGACTATACAGGCAAGTCATTTAGAAAACTGAAAGCATTTCCTATCTGCTTTTGAACAGAACAAGTTTCTTACTTCTGAGACCTAGGAGGTTCCTGTTCAGATTAGGGAAATGTGAACTAAGAATTGGCCTAGTCTATCAATTTAAACATATTATTGCATTTATGAAATTAGTAGCTTGAATGCTTTATTTGTCCTGATGTAGTTTCGATCCTAATAGGGTCCTCAAAGCTTACATTTATTTGTATCCATTGGCATTTAGGTTACAGGACAAATCAGAATTCAGAACAATGTTTCCCACATGGGATGAGTAACATAACACTGAATTGTAAATCAAAACATTCCTTTAGTTACAACCATTTGGTTAGAGTAAAACAAAACACTTTTTTAAAAAAATGTGGTATCTCATTCATTCTAGTTAAACCTCATAATATGGATATGTAACTATTATAACTCTTGCTTTGACAATTGTTACACTGAGTTAATTGGCTTTTCAAGGTCAGAGAACATTGGAGTAGCTAGAGCAAGTGATCTAATTTAGGGCTTCAAACTGTCTAGTATCATGATCTTTGTAATCTCTGCTATCACTATATTCTTAGGGCTAAGGTTATGTATACATGGTGACAGTGTAAGTGAATGAAAAAATAACAAAATCAGGGATTGAGTGGTTATTTAGTTTAAGTTAAGAATTTATCTAGTCCACTATTTGCAGTTACACAAAGAACACTAGATAGTTATTTTTCTTAGACTTTGATTGCAGGCATACCCAAATTAGGGCAGCATAGAATAGTTTACCTATCAGATTTATAGATAAGGGAAGAATTTATGGCCAGATAAGTGAGAGAATTACAAGATGGAAAACGGATAATTTTGATTATATTAAATTAAAAAGGTTTTACATGAACAAAATCCATGCAGCCAAGATTGGAAAGAAAACAGAAAGAAATCTTGAAACTCCTGGAAAAAATTAAAATGTCTCTCATAAAGGCCACATTTCTCAAATGTATAGAGAACTGAATCCAATTTGTAAGAATACAAGTCATTTCCTATTTGGTAAATGGTCAAAGGATATGAATGGGCTGTTTTCAGATGAAGAAATCAAACTATCTATAGTCATATGAAAAAATACTCTAAATCACTATCCATTAAAAATATGCAAATTAAAATAACTCTCAAGTATCACCCCACACCTCTCAGATCAGTTAACGTAAAAGAAAAGGAAAATGATAAATATTGGAGGGGATGGGGAAAAATTGAGACATTAATGTGCTCTTGGTGTTGTAAACTGATCTAACCAGACTGGAGAGTAATGTGGAATTATTCCCAAAGGGCTATAAATCTCTTTATACCTTTTGACCAAACAATAGTACTACTAGTTCTCTGTCCAAAAGAGATTAAAAAAGGGAAAAACACCCATTTCTACAAAGATATTTACAGCAGCTCTTTTTGTAGTGTCAAAAAATTGGAGACTGAGGGGATTCTCATCCATTGGGGAATGACTAAACAGGTTGTGGTAAACTATTGTGATGGAATACTATTGTGCTATAAAAAATGACAAGCAGGGAGCCCTCAGAAAGGCCAGGAAAGACTTAACATGAACTGAAGCAAGGTGAAATGAACAGAACCAGAACATCCACAGTAATGGCAACATTGTATGATTATCAATTGTGAATAACTAAGATGTTCTCAGCAATACAATGAGCTATGACAATTCTGAAGCACTTTTGATGAAAAATGCTCTACACTGATAGAATCTGAACACAGATTAATGCATACTATTTTTCACTTATTTTCTTGTTTTTTTTTTGTTCTCTGTTTTCTTTCGCTACTTAACAGGAAACATGTTTTGCATGATTGCACATGTATAATCTATATCAAATTCCCTGTCATCTTTGGGGGTGGGAGGGAGAAGAAAGAGAATTTGGAACTCAAAATTAAAAAAAATATTTTAAAATTGTTTTTGCATGTAATTGGGGAAAAAAACCCATCATTTTAAAAAATGGTTGCAGGCTTGCTTGCTACCTCTTTGAAAACAATGACTGATCTGACAAACTGCAAATAACGATAACTCATGTTTAATTCATTCTTTAAAAAGGGCTTTATGTATATCACTTCATTTGATCTCATAACAACTCAATTAGTAAGAAGGCAGATACAGTTCTGAGAGCTACCCAAATGAATGGCAGAGGGCTAGTAACTGAGAAACTTGGTTTCCAACCATTATGGAAGACTAAATGAAATCTGGTGATCTGAATATGAGTTTGTCTTTCCACTGTGACTAAGTTGATACCATCCATGCTCAAAGTGTAGACTGATCTCTGTCCTAAAAGATAAAGTAAAAGGAAGACTATGTCTTCCAATTTCTAGGTAATCAGGGAGAAATGTTCCTAAAGTAATGGGGAGGGAAGCAGGGGTGAGAACGAGGCTGCTGAGGATTCCTCACTGTGGCAGGGGCCATGCTGGAGATGCTGGTGGTCCCACTCTCCAAGAAGTCTCTGAGGTATGAAGTATCAACAAATTGACTGATTAATGAAGAACTGGGAATTGCTTACCCAATCACTGATGGAATTCCTCATATGGTACCACGGGCAGCAAGAATGATACACCAGAATGGGCAACAACAAGAAAAAAAAAACAAGAGTAGTTTGTTCTTATTAAAAAACCAAACTCTTGGACACAGGGTATTAGGAGGAGGAAGGGATAAGCAGTCAAGGAAAATATTTTTGTCTCTCTCTACACTGACTGTCCTTGTTTCTCTGATCTCTTTAGTTGGATTGTTTTACTCTACCTCTGTAGAAGAAAACTTTCCCCATGGTTGCAGCAGCACCAGCAGCCCGTGTTTTTACAGTCTTCTCTTATAGATTACCATACCAGTTTATGTGTTCTTCCACCTCTGGACCTGGATGGGTATTAAGCTCTTTAGACAAAGTTAATGCAATCAGAGGCTACCTTGAGAGACTTTTTGGGATAAGGCCATGTGATTTACATTTAAACCAAATAAATGATTTCTTATTTTACTCCTCTTACCTGTTAATATACTGGGGTAATTTCATTTTCATAAGGAACAAGATTTTCATCCTTCTCTTGGAGACTCTGAATTAAAGAAATTTAAAATAAAAAAAAGAAATGGGGAGAAGATAAGCTCCTCATGATAAAACAAAGTAGAGAAAAGATCTTTGGAGAAAGAAGGGAATCTTGAAGCTGGAGGCTAGTAGCTCTCAATTCTGGAAGCTAGAATTTAGGTGAATGTAACCCAGAAGAGAAGGGGAAGAAGACCACTATACAGTTGAAGCTAAGTAACAGATATGAGGATATTTTCATATAGAGAGAATTTGTCTTTTACCTTTTTGTAGCCCCAGTGCTTAGCATAGTGCCTGGCACCTAGTGAGTAATGGATAAACATTTATTGATTGATTGATCTAGACCCCTTTTTGAAGAAAAAAACTACTGGACTTCAAAGGAATTATAATGAAGATTCACAGATAACCTGGTTAATGATGATGATGGTTAATGAGAGATGGCACCTCGTTAAAGAAAGTAGAGAGCAGTGATTGGTGATCCCATATTGAGGGTACCAAAGTAGCTAGTTGTTAATATAACATTTACAATTCACAGTGAAGAAATCTACTGTCTTCCCAATAAAATGATGAGTAGAAGAACTTCCCAAGATTTGTCAAAACTTATTAATATTTTTGATTATTGTTATTCACATGAGGACAAATAGTATTTACTGCTAGAAGTAACCTGGGAAGTATTCCTAAGGTTTCTTAAGTCTTGGGCAAAAAACTGAAGATATTAAGGACAAAGGTAAGCAATTTATTACTGTTGCTAATAGAAGGCAAGGAAACTCAAGGGTAGAAGTAGCTTGGAGACGTATAAAGCTGGCTGAAAAGATGTTAAAGAATGAGATTAAGATTTCTTGACTATGGCCTAAAAGGCAGTATCACGGGTGCTTGGACAGGGACAAAGTAGAAATAATAAAGGCTAATAAGAAACTATTTATCTGTAGTGTTGAAAATCCAATCAATTGAGTCTTTTAATTAAAAAGGAAGGGGAAGGGAGAAAACTGCCTATGTACATATTTTAGTTTTATAGGAAAATACTGAATGGTTAAACAAAGTATGAGCTATAATATGTAATCGAATATTATGGCACTGTAAGAAAAGAGGAAAAGGAGAAATTCAACAAAATGTGGGAAGACTTGTATGAACTAATGTCAATTGACAAAAGGAGAACCAGGAAAAGGACTGCTATAACATGAATGAAAAGAACACTCTAAATGCAGCAGGTTTCAAATTAAATGTGATGATGAGTCTGGTTTGCACTAGATGACCTTTTGAGGTCTTTTTCATTGAGATTTTCTAGTATAAGCACTGTCTATAGCAAGGAAATCGCAATTTGAGTAGCAAAACGGGGCATAGTTAAGCCTGACCATGTCACTACTTAAATAGCTTGAGTATCTCAAATGCTGTATTGCATATGGGTCAAAATGTAAACTACTCAACCTGGCCTAGCCCTTTCCACAAGTTTCCAGAGACTAATGAGATAGTTCCCTTGAAGGAAGAAGGTTGTAATGGTGACTGCATTGTTTGGGATAGGAGAGTATGAAATCTTGAAGTGTGTTTGTGTGTGTGTGTGTGTGTGTGTGTGTGTGTGTGTGTGTGTGTGTATGTTCAGAAGATACCAGGAGAGGGACAGAGAGAAAGGGATCAGATACGGTTTGAGTGAAACCAGACCTCCACCACTGGCAGATAGGCAGAGTACAGCAAGAGCACAGTAGTGGACTTTTCCCCTTACCTGCAATGGCAAGTGGCTATAGGTGAGGGGAAAAGTCTATTTCTCCTTCTGTGCTTTGATTGCTGGTGCCATGTCTGCCTTTGAATTGATTGGGGAGGTCAAGTCTCATGTTTTCATTCTAGAAAACTTTGGGTTGTAACTATTCTTTCTTACATCCACATAAATCCACACATTAAGTACAAAGAAAATGTATCTTCTTTTAAAATTTTGCCTGAAATTTGTGAGTATATATGTACTAACTTAATTGCTGATTTGTTTGAATACTGAACCGTAGATTGAATCAGAATAATTTGCTCTCTAGCTATTTTGTATTGTAATGTCTATCTTGGGTAGTCTTATGAGCTTGTTCTGATCTATTGCTCCAGGCTATTATGAGGGTAGAAAAAAATAGCAGTTTACTTGATGTATGGCAACAACATAATTTCCCAGGATTTTTATGCCAATGTATTTCTAGGAAAAATTTAGAGCTTATCCTAATGTATTTAAATATTTAAGAAAATATCAGGGTAATTGACACATTAATTTATTTCTCACATTAATGTATTCACTACCCAATAAGGGATGTTTATTTCTTTATTTAAAGTTTTAAGAATTATTGAAAATCATCCCATTGTAGTACTTTGCTTTAATTCATGTCCATCAGATTACTGGGTGTTCTTCCACCTATGAGCATAGAGCATGTTTTCCCCTACCATTTAAAAATGCCCTTTATATTCTTCAGTTACAAAGTGACCAAATCAACCACAAAGTTTTACAACCAGCAATTTAGAAAAATCATCAAGGGAAACAGAACAAATGGAGTAATCCAAAAAATAATCAAGTCTAAATGAATTCTCCAAATCAATGAGAATCATATCTAACCACACTGTTAGAACAAAAAGGCCATTTTCGTGTTACCAGCACTAACACATATTTATTCAAATAATAATTTTCTCTTGTAGATAGTGCCCTGGATTTGATTTATTTCTCTGTCGAAGTAAATGTGAAAAACTGCCAAACCTCAGGAAATAAATTGAAACTATCTCATATATGTTTTCACCACAGGCATTGAGAAAAGAACATTTTATCCTCTTAATGGGCCGCAGAGACAGAGGATTATTATGTGGATCATCCTTTCAGAGGAATAAGAATTTTTAAAGTTTAGACAAATGAGCCAATGGAAACGAGAGGCAAAGAAATACTCTAATTTTGAGTTTTATTTTAAATTATGCTGATTTTTCATATTATCACTGTTTACTCTTTACCTCAGACTAAATGACTTCTTGATTCTAAACCATTTTTGTGTTTGTTTTTTGGTAAAAGAAGGAGAATAAATGAGTTTTTGGAAATGGTGTATTATGTTTGGATAAGAAATACAAGTAGATATTTTGCTAGTAAATGGAGGGGCAGCTCTCAGTTGGCAATTAGGAAAGCAAGTGTGACTCTCTTTGATCATCTCAAAAATGTAAACACAAGCTAGGTTTCCAATACAACTCTATTTATTCTTCAGTTGCCTTAGGTTTATAGCACAGCAGTCTCTAACTACAAGCTTAGAAAATCATTCTTAGTGTAGATTCACCGGATACGATTTTCATATGCTACATGACCTTCCTTTGGCCCAAAGTCCAAATTTCAAGCCAGGGAGAGCACTAACAGCTTGAGTTGAAACTAGAATGGAATTCAGGGTAGAAATGGGAAAGGAAAGCATTCCACATATAGGAAAAAGTCTGATTATTCCATAGCCATCATAATATCATGGTGCCTTCTGGTCAAGTGTCTCAATGTATTTATACAACTTAACATTTAGAAGGAATATAATAAATAAAGAAAATTCTAGATGTGTTTCAATTAAAGGGATGCAAAATACTTTAGAAGAGAAATGATTTTCTACTGTGAAGCCTTATGTAAACAGAGCAAAGTGACCACTGTTTTAATTCAATAATTGGAAGTCATTTATTACCACTCCATATGGCTGAGAATGCTCCAGTCATTTTGGTCAGAATTAAAAAACTCTTCTCATCACTTATTAACTCTGAAAATGTGGATTGGAGAGGCAGACGTATCAGCAAGAGAAGGAAAATATATGTGTCTCCTGCCTCCTGACCATTTTTTTGGTCCTGATTATTGTAGAATGTCTTCCTTTTAAGGTGAGATTCATCAATTAACAATGAAGTCAAGTAGATGGAAAATCTTATTTACTTAGAAATAGATTTGACTACTTCAAGAGTAATTTTGTTAAATGGTACCTCAGTGTTCCAAAAATTTTGATATACTTGACAAAATGCCTAACTTACTCCAAGGGAGTAATTTATCCACTGTGGAGATTTTCAACTGTTCCCATTTTGTATACTTGTAAATTCTTCTGCCAATGCTATGGAATATTGACATGGATGGAGAATTGAAACCATAGGATAATCTGTCCAGATGGGAAAAGCCAAGATTTCTCATCTCAGTTAACCTATTCCTTTAAGAGAGACAGAGAAAGTAATGCGTAGAGTCACAATTGCCCCTAAAATGGATTTGAGACAGAAATGGAGCAGGTCATTGACAAATTTTCACAGAGTACAGTCCTATGGATAAATTTAAACATTGGAGGAACCTGACTAATTCATCAAAATATCAGTATATCTCAACCAGAGAATAAAGGAAAAGAACAGGGCATGTTCTTTGTCTGAACTATTATCGTTTTAAAAGCACAATGTGTCCCTTTAAAATAAGAGAAAAAGAAAAACAAAGTAAAATAATGCAAAAATGCTCCTAGCTTACAAACTTCTGACAATGGATCACTATCCTTGGCTCTTTCTTCACGTGGTTGAGCTCTCATTAAAAATGCCCTTTAAGGTATGTGATTTGGACTCTATTGAAAATTTTCTCTGCCATTACATTTAGATGGATTGCCTTTATTTCAAATCTCACCAAAGGCCTTTCCCTTACTTGCGTTTCTCTTGCACAATATCCTGATTCTTTCCGCAATTTTCAAATACCACAGTATTTTAAAATAATACTTATGCATGTTTTTTACTCTCATACATTGCTTGTTTAATATTTTCATACTTCATTTTCAGGGAAGAAATGATAAGTATTTCCCACAAATATTGTGTCTTCTCTATTTTTATTTTTTGGAAACCACTATGCTGCTCTCAGAGTCTTTTCTAATAAAAATGTGTTTTGCTTTTCCTGGGGAAGATTAAGTGTTAAATTAAAGAAACAGTTTGCACCTTTCCACTGGGTTAAGTGAAAAGAGAGCTGTCTACATTCATTTTATCCCGGTTTTTTTATTCTTTTCTTCCTATTTTTGGCCTCCTCTCTTGTGCTGAATGTACAGGAATTTTAACTCTTAATGTACATATGGGCAGACAATGAAAGTGAACTGAATTTTAGCACATACCTAGTCCTCATTCAGTAGGTTAAGCATCACCCTTCAAATGAAACAAAATTCTAAATGTTAATACCATTTTTAATTGTTTTAAGAATCGTCTTCTCCCTCCCTGGTTCATAAACACACACAGAACTATTATTTTTTTCATTCCAAGTCACCTCCAGGAACTTGGGGATTAACTGAAGGACGGGCAAAATATTAAGAGATCTTGATTTCATTGAGTTTTGTTAATGGTTTTTGTGAAGCTCTGGGTGAGTTTCTGGCCTTTCATACATAAGACTAGGAAACTAAAAGATTAACGAAAGCTGTTGACCTGCTTCATAGGGTATAGTGAAGAAAACACTTTGTAAATCTCATAGAACTAGAAAAATTTGAATTACTGCTATTTTCAACTAGATTAAGATTTCTTATATCCATATGATTCCTTTCCCCTTCTCCTTGTTTTGGAATGAAGATATTAGGAAAGGGGTCAGGGGAAATTCTGTAAGAAAATAAGATGACAGCATTTTTACCTGCCAGTGGATATTTAAATCTCAGAGGGATGTCCTTTTAAATGATATAACATCTGTTAAAAAGGAAGAGGTATTAGACAACTGAGCAGCAGTCATTCCACTTTGCTTTGGCCTACTTGGATGGCTTTGTAAATTCCAGGGTCTTATTGGCATTATGTATTTATAAATTCTTTTAAATCAAATGACTATAATTATGATGGTTATTTAATTATATAATTTTAATGAGGATGATGATATTGATCACATTTATAGACTTCTGTAAAGTTTAAAGTTTACAAAGTCCTTTTGTAACAATTCTATGAGCTGGGTAATTCGATTATTCTTATTTCCATTTTACAGATGATGAAACTGAACCTCAGGTTAAATATCTTGTCCAAGGTCACTTGGCTAGAAAATAATACAGAACTAGTTCTATTAAAATGATGGAATTCAAGTCTGCTATGATACTAGAGCTTCTTTGTATTGGATATGTTAAATGAATAGGTCTTGGAGATCTTTTACTTTCTCTGCTTTGATACTTGTCATAACAAGTTCCTTTATGATATTTAATTTGTACTTTTAGGGAGAGAAATTGAGATGATAGCAGAAAAAAGCATTCTCATTTGCTTTGAAGGGAAAATGGGCTGATGATATTGTATAACTTTTAACAAGCTCTAGATAGAAGTTTCTTTAAATATTTGTTAATGACAAAAAAGTATTTTCCAGTTATAAATATGTGTGTATATAAAAGTATGAATATATATATATGATATACCTATATGTATATTTGTATACTCTTAAATATACATACCACCCTTTTTTTAAAATCAGTCTTCTGTAACATAGTAAGTTGGTACAGGTCGCAAATAAGAGAAAAGGTATTGACAGAATTTTCTAACACGTTGACACACACATTTAATTCACAGATTTCAAGAGCCTCCCCTAGAGAGCCAGTCCAATTCCCTTTGGGGACATCTCCAGTTGCCCTGATTTATGTCTTGCCACTGGACTCAGATGACTCTGGAGGAGAGAGTAAGCCTGGTGAATTTAATTCACTTTCATGTCACAGCATCACCTTCCTGATGAAAGTGGGACAAATAA
Organism: Potorous gilbertii; assembly: GCA_028658325.1. NCBI lineage: Eukaryota > Metazoa > Chordata > Mammalia > Diprotodontia > Potoroidae > Potorous > Potorous gilbertii. The sequence continues at coordinate 614,425,462 of CM053770.1, forward strand.
CAACCTGGGAGTAGTAGGAACTGTCTTCCTTCCTTCCTTCCTTCCTTCCAAAAAAAAGGCAAATGTTGATCCCTGAAACCTCACAAGATATCATGGGTTTCTTTCTTAAGGATCATCCTTAAACCCAAATCATTCTGGCTGTCATTGACTGGCCAACAATAGGTCCCAGCTCAAGCTCCACTTGGTCATTGTTTGGGTCCTGATGACTCAGAGTCAATGTAAATAGCAATTGTTTCTCTTTTGCACAGAAATTCTGAAAGTCTTGCCCTCCTAGAATGATTTATTTTCTTTTTTACTAAGTCAAAGAGACCATTCTTTGCCTCATTTCTTCACTAGCTTTAATGACTGGATGGGCACTGCCTCAAACAAACTGAAAACATAAAAAGACCCCACTGTGTTTGGGGTCATCTCCAATCATTCTAATCTATATCTTGCCCCTGGACCCAGGCAGCTCTGGAAGAGAGATTGAGGCTGCTAACTTTGCATCGCCCTCTGTCACTTAAATTAAATTCACTTGCAAGTCATGCCATCACCTTCCTGATGTCATGGTCCACTTTGAGGACAAAAGACATGAAACAACGATCCAATTTCCACATTTACAGATAAGGAAGCCAAAGCTCAGGGAGGTTGAAGAACTTGCCCAGAGTTACACAGCCAAAAAATTCCAAAAACCAGAATTTGAATTCATGTCCTGTGGCTCAAAATTCTGAACACAATTCGCTATTCAACAAATACTTATTAAGGACCTACTATGTGCAAGACACTGTAGAGTGCTGAACTATTTTTTGCTATGGAACATAACCATGTTTTTCCTCTAGAAGTTTTTACCTCTGTTCAAAGGGGGTTGTTTTTCCATTATAGACCATTTTTTTTGTCTTTATAAGCTTTCCTTTTAAATTTATAGGAGACATTGTGTTTTTTCCAAAGGAATGTCAGATCTACTCGTGCAGGGTGTGATAATGATAACGAGGCTTTGTTAATTACTTATTATTGCCGGATACCTGCAGTTTGCTATTATATTAGGATAATGCATTTGCCATCATCATTAAGTGATAGAGTCCCTCAGATCAGAAGAATCTTCATTGCTTGCAATATTTTCTGGTTATTGTTGCTTCTTTCCTGCTCAACAGACCAGGCTGATATCTCCTTGCAAAGTTACAGTTCCTAATATTAGAATCATGTACCTGATGGGAAAGAAAAGAAAGTTCCCATTTTAATCCTGAATGTACAGTAAGAGTCACAGAAAGTGAGAGAAAGCATGAATCAAACATTAAGTCATTAAAGTGCATCTAATAGGCATTTATTCAATGAGCCTTATAAATGTGAGTTGTGCCCCATTTAAAATCTAACTGGAATTATTGCACATTTCATTAGGGAAGATAATTACCAATTTGTTCCTTCCTAAAAAATCATGTATGTATTAAAAACACAGTTGAGACTTGACTTGATATTTGGAAAGTAAACTGTGGTTTCTTGTTTGGAATGGAAGGAGGATAGCCTTTTAAATGGTTAGGTCTGGGAAGTCCCACATTTTTCTCTCCCTTCTTTTTCTGGACTTTTTTTCATAAAAGGAGACTCCATAGGAGATGAAAATTTCACTTTTCACTAACTTCTAAGTGTGTCTATTTCCTCTAACTAGATACACTTAATAAGGTGATTTGTGAAATTTAAAAATACTATGGATTATAAAGCCTCAGTATTTAACATTATCCTCCCTAACATCAGTGACTATTTTTGAAAAACTGGAATCCCTTCGCCTAGGAGTCGGAAATACTTGAGTTCTAAGAGTCCTTGTGCTATACTGCTAATTAGCTGTCCCAATCCTCTGAATCTCAGTTTCCTTCAGTCAGATGAAATAATGTATACAAAGCAGTTATACTGATGCTCCTACAGACTACACGCAGTAAAGCATAGTAAATAGATAGGAATTTGATTTGGGCATTAGGGGGGAAGTGGGTGGTGGTAAAATAAGTATTTATATAGCAACATTATGTACTTTTTACAAATATCTCATTTGATATTATTGCAAATATTTCATAATAATATTATAATTGTTTTATTTTATTTGAAATAATATTATTTGTACCCATGAGGATCTGGATTCAAGTTCTCTCTCGGAAACATATTGGACAAGCCATTCAAAAACTCAACGTTCTAGGAAATTAAGATGCTAAGGTGTAGGAAAGTTACCTGAGGTGTTAGAGGGAGTTTCATCCTCTGGGAGTATCCTACACTGATTAAATCACAGTGCATTCCCTATCTCTATATTATTAATTATATTGTTATTCTTATTTCCTATAGCCTGAGGGCATCAGACTAGCCGTTTCCTAAGGTCCCTTCTAGTTCTAAAATAATGTTCTAGTTCTATTTTAAAACCACTGTTCTCTAGCCTCCATGACAAGCTGAAAGAATCTGTAATAATGAAGAAGAATTTCCTATAAATGGCTTTAAAAACCCAAGGGGCCTACAAGAGGGTCACAGGGCATTTATTAGTGTGTATTTGTGTGTGTGTGTGTGCGTGTGTGTTGCTGAACATCTCTATCCTGGTGGGAAACATATCCTTATTAATTCCCCCTCAAAGAGCTATTGTGATATGAGTTGGGTCAGAATTCCATATGGCTAGTTCTAGTTGTTCTGGAAATGCTAGGGCAGTAATTTATGTGGGCTATCTCCGTGTTCTGTTGGAGTATCTTGTCTCTCAAATTATATTCATATACAGGAAACTGGGAGAAACCAAATGCAATAATAAGGAAATAGAAAAAAGATAACAGAATTTTCATTGATTTGCAGGATAAAATCAGGAATGTTTGAAAAAGAAGTTGGGACATGAGAGTTTACCTCATGGGACAATGAAGCCAGGAACAGTGCACTTTCTTTTTCTAAACTGGGCATAATCCAAGGGGTCAGGGATTGGAGTCGCTTCAATTTAGCCAACAGTTATTAAGTATTTATGTGGGAAGCAAGGCATTGTGCTAGGTGATGGTAATACAAAAGCGTATAAGACAACAGTTTCTGGTCCCAAGGAGTTAATGGTGTAGTAGGGAAGAGATGGAACAGAAATATAGAAGATGTTACCCAGATTAAGTTTCATAGGATTGAGAACTGAAAATGACTTTCAAGATCAATCAGCCTAACCCCCTTCATTTTATAGATGAGTTAAGTAACTACTCCTCTTCTAAATCAAATCTAGAGAATAAAATGGAATAACGCTCTGAAATATTAAAATCCTGGATCTTAATGGACTCTTGTCCCTGCTCCATATCAGGAAAATTTACTTCAACCTGTTTGACACTTTATATTTATATTAAAGAGGCGATTAATCCTGTAACTACATAATTTATTGCCCAAACAAAATGAGAAAAGCATCGTCTGGTAATGTTCAGTGGAGTTCTCAATCCAATTACCTCTAGATGACCTTCACCACTCTTGTGGGTGATGGGAGAGAATTCCAAATCCCTCTATCATCTATGATTATGTTACATTTCTGGGACATGTATGGAGTCTAGGACTGCCCCAGAGACAAATGTGGAAAAGAGAAAAATCAATATTTCTTTCCATCTAATCCTCTGAGATTTTCAGCACCTACCAGTTCAATTGCATTTTAGTCCGGTCTTGCAATGCTACTTGATCCACTAGTCCCTCAGTTTAATGGCATCTCAGACACTATATCAGACATAGTAGCAACCAAAACCTGTTGGAAATCACATACCTCCCTTCACTCTTGAGTATGTCTCTGCTTTGCTCCCCCACACCCCTATTTTGTATCAGAATTGAATGAAGAGTTCAGTGGTATGGGTAAGGGTTTCAGTGAGTAGTGAGGATGGCTGAAATCCTAGCTTTTCTGGTTCTTCACTGATGAATAGGGCTAGAATGAAATCTTCCTCACTCCCTTCATATCTCCTCCCTAAAAAGTGGTTTGTGGTATGATCTTTTCTCTGGTCATTTGCCAGAATAATTCACCTGAACTATTTTTCAATAATCAGCACATACTAGCTCCATCATTCTCTGCCTATTTCAGAGATACTGAACTTTCCAGCTGTTAACTATTCAAGCCCCATTCTTGGTCCCCCACTGATCACACCCTTATTTCTACTTCCTTCAACACACCCCACCAAGGTTGCACTCTAAAACTATTCACTCCTTCTACTGTGCTCTATGGAGTGCCTGTTCCATAGGTAATAAACTAGCTTTCATCTTAAAACTCTCTCTCTTTCTCTCTCTCTCTCATGTACTCATTGAGGCCTGGCTCCCTCTCAATCGCATATCTTTCTTGACCACCCTTTACAAAACTGGTTGCACATTCAATGATTCTTCTAATTTGTTTATTTATTTTTCCAAATGTAATTTATTTATTTTTCAGTTCTTACATTCACTTCCACAAGAATTTGAATTCAAAATTTTCTCTGTCTCTCCCCATCCCCCACCCCAGGACAGCATGCACCCCATCCACCCCTTCCTCCAGTCTATCTTCTTTTCTATTATTTACTCTTCTTCCATCCACCTTCCCCTCTATTTTCCTGTAGGGTAGAAGAGATTTCTATACTTCATTGCCTGTATAGCTTAATTTTCAGTTGCATGCTAAAACAAATTTTAACATTCATTCTTAAAGCTTTGAGTTCCATATTCCCTCCCTCCCTCCCCACCCACCCTCCTCGTGAAAATAAGCAATTCAATATAGGTCATTCATGTGTAACAATGGAAAGCACTTCCTTAATATTTATGTTGTAAAAGACTAACCACATTTCCCTCTTTTCTATCTTGCCCTTCATTTATTCCATTCTCTCCCTTGACCTGTCCTCCCAAAATAGTGTTTGCTTCTGATTATCCCTTTCCCTAATTTACTGTCCCTTCCCTCTCCTATCTCCTTCCCCCTTGCCTTCCTGCAGGGTAAAATAGATTCCTATATTCAATTGAGTGTGTGTTATTCCCTTCTTAAGCCAAATCCCATGAGAGTAAGCCTTAATTATTTCTTTTCATCTCCTCCCTCTCCCCCTCTTTCTTCCCTGTTTTATGAGAGGTGATTTGCTATATTCTACCTCTTCCTTTCTCTTACTCCTAGTACATTCCATTCAACAGTAAATTTTATGCTTTTTAGGTATTCTCCCTTCATATTCAGCTCACCCTATGCCCTCTGTCTATGTATATCTCTCTATCTATCTATCTATCATCTATCTATTTATGTATATACACACATATGTGTATATATATGCATGCACATATATACTTATGTGTATATACATACCTATACATATATAATATGAACATACATCCCCATACCCACCTATTTATGGGCTCTATTTTATAGAGCTAGAGCAGGTCCTTCCTTCCACTCCACCATCTTGCCTATGCCCCCTGATTCCTCTAATTTATTGGACACAGTGGGAGAATGGGAATATTTCTTGTTCTCATTGCCCCTTTCAGGATTTCCTTCCTTCTAAAGTTCATTCAATCAATATTTTTCACTTGATCAAGATTCTGATAATCCTTACTTGGAGACCACCAGAATACTTCCTCCTCCAATGAATTCAGTACCTGGCTCAGTCTTTCTTTTCTCCTTAACTCCTGCCCTTATCACAAGGAATTTTAATTTCTATTATTGACACTCTCCAGCTCTCTAATCTCCCAATTCCTCAGCCTACTCATTTTGCATGGGTTATTCTTCTAATTTCACCTCAGTTATAGAAAGCGTCATTCCCTTAGTTTTGCCATCACAAATGAACCCATCAGAGTCCATGTCCATGAACTCTGATATTCCCTTATCTGGGGGTAATTTATCATTCCACATCTTTTGCCTGGAAATCTCAAACCCTGATTGTTTGCTTTGTCCTCACTATATCTTTTGACTCTTCCACCCTTCAGTTCTTTCCCAAGTCATCACTCTTGCACTAGTTATATATAGTCTCTTCACTTTCCCAATTTTTGACCCCTAAGTGAGTCAATTTAAGTCTATACTGCTCTCTTCTCTCTAATCACTTGTCTCCTTATCTGGTTAAAGATTTTTTCTTGCCAAGTCTCAGCTTTGGATTACTCCCACTATCTACTACCTTAATGCCTACTGACATGCTGCTTGACAAGCTGGAAAAAAATCCCCAAACCATGCTTACTGAATCTATTCCAAATTTTTGTTATATAATATTAGTTAGACTTTCACCATGGCAAGACAATTCTTTTATACCAATTACTGTCAGCAGTTACCCAGGGTCAAAGCCTATGTGTTATCCTTGACTTCTCTCTTTTATTCCCCAACCTTGCCCCCACATTATATAAAGTCAGTTGCCAAGTTTTGTCCTTTCCTCCTTTGTAGCATCTTTTGCATATATCCTCTTCGCTTCTCTAACATTGCCACCATCCTGGTACAGGTAGGCCCTCATCACCTCATTTATGGATTTCACTACTCAAGAATCTCACTACACTAGTCTGTCATACACTCAAGTGTTAAAATGTCTTTCACAAAATCCTGTCACCTCCCATCTATTCAATCAGATCCAGTGGCTACCTATTATCCCTAAGATCAAATATAAAATCCTTATTTTGTTTTTTAAAACCCTTCATGAACTTCTCTCTTCTATGTTTCCAGTCTTTTTACATTTTTCTCCCTGCTATACAATTTACTATTTAATGATCCTGGCCTCCTTACTATTCCTTGATCTAGATACTCCATTTCCCAACTCCCTGCATTTTTTCTTTTTTTGAAATTTTTTTTATTTTAATAAACAAACACAAAAAAAGAAAATAATAATGAAACAAACACTAAAACTAAAATAATACAAAAGTAAGAAAAGAAAAAACAAGCATTGCCACGTATACGGCAGAATGTAAGAGAAGATTCAAAATACATAGTAATAAATTTCCATTTTAAGAAAGCCTATGTAATAAATTCTGCATATTATGTTGAGAGCTGTCCATCTTTTCTTTGCTTCCTTTTAAGTTTTCTTTGTTCTCTGCTGTGGGTTTTTAATTTTGTTCTTTTTCTGCATTCCTCCCCCACAGGCTACAATTAAGTGCAGATACACACACACCTACACGTACATATATATGCACACACATATATGTCACCTCTTCCTTTATGAGTCCAAGTCTTTCCATGTTGGACTTTTTCAAGTCCACAAACTCATCATTTCCTACACACAATAATATTCCAACCTTATACTGTCTAATAAGTTGTTTTAAATAGTTCAAAATATCCTTGGTGAATATGGTTTACACATAGTATAATTTTCCTGTTTTTCTCTTTTGATTAAATCTATTTTTGCCTTAACTTAATATCTGGGATCATGATTAGTACTCCTGCTCCTTTTCTCTTAACAAATTTGACTCCTGATCTTTATTTTATGTTTGTGTCTCTTATTTCCGATCCCTCCTGACTCCTCTGCTTTACTTCTACCTGCTACCTGCCCTCATATTACTTAGCCTACTCCCCCCAAGGATCCCTCTCCTATCTTCCCATTCCTATTAATTTAAACACCCTTCTGTATTCCCCCCTTTACCCTATTCCCTCACCTTCCCCTCTAAAGTTCCCTCCCTTATCCTCTCCCCCTTCCTATCCTATTAGCATTTTATTTCTTTCTGAATTTAGAAGACATGCATATATATTATACATATATGTATATATGTATTGTTCCCCCTCAAACCCAAATAGGTTTCCAGAACTACCAGTCTTCCTCCTCCACCTAATTCTTCTGTATCAGTTCTTCCTTTCACCTCATTTGTATAAGAGAATTATTCTTTTTAGCTGTTCCTAAATGGTTTCATTTTTAAAAATCATGTCATACTCAAGTCTAATCTTTCTTACAAATTACCCAATTACTAATAACAATCTTAGACATCCATTTTACATTTCCTCATGAAAAAGGTAAACAATTTGTCCTTTTGGAGTGCCTTGTGATTATTCTCTGGCTCTTGTACGTCAAATTATTAAGTTTAGGGTTTTTTTTTTCAAAATTCTGAAAGTCTGACAATTCATTAAATGACCATTTTTTCCATTCAAGATTATTCTTAACGTTTCTGGTTATGATATTTTCGGTCAGAACCCAGTTCTTTTGCTCCTCAATGTATAGTATTCTAAGATCTGCAGTAGCTGCTAGTCTTTCAGGATTCTAATCATGGCACTGCCATATTTAAACTGATTTTTTTCTTGTTGCTTATAATATTTTTTCCCTGAACTGGGGGTTTCAGATGACTATGATATTCCTGTGGGTTTTCCTCATAAGATATGTTTCAAGTGGTGATCAGTGGATTTTTTTCCATTTCTACTTTCCCCTCCTATGCTAATGCTTCAGGAAAATTTTCCTTAATTATTCCTTGCTTTATTTTATCAAGATACTTTTTTTGGGGGGGTCACAGCTTTCAGGTAATCTGATTATTCTTATGTTTTCTCTTTTTGATCAGTTCTCCAGATTATTTATTTTTCTTATAAGATATTTCACATTCTCTTCTATTTTTTCATTCTTTATATTTTATTCTTTATTTCTTGGTCTCTTATGATGCCACTGGCTTCCCCTTGCCCAATTCTGATTTTCAAGAAGTCACTTTCTTCCTTAAGATTCTGGTTATTCTTTTTAATTGGTTGACTTTATTTTCATAATCATCTTGTTTTTCTTGAATTCTTCTCTGTCTTTTTTTTTTTTAGCTTTTCCTTAATCTCTCTCATTTGATTTTTAATGTATTTCAGGTTTTCTTTGAATTCTTTTTGGGCAGGTGACCATTTGACATTACTCTTTGATCTAGAATAGAATTTCTTTGCTTCAGTATCCTCCTCTGAAGATGAACTCCAGTCTTCTCTATTCCCATAGTAACTTTCTATGGTTGAATTTTTTCTCCTTTCCTGCTTATCTTTTTTTTAAGTTTCTAACGGCCTATTTTTTTTGTAATCACCTCTAGCCCTGCAGCACAGGGCATGATGCCTCTGACCTCAGATCCTCCTTCAGTTCTCCACTCTGGCTTGGAATGAAAACTAAGACTAGCAGCCTCTAGTAAGTGGTCACAGCCAGTGACACCCTTGCCTCAGTGCTTGTGCACTTGCCAGGCATGTGCTGGTTTCTTCTTGTTCAGGATCACATTTCCGTAGCATGGCTGGGTCTGATGTTCCTGGTCAGTAGAGGTTCCTTTAATTTTCCCCTGTTCAGATGCCCATCTCCCCTCATTACCCCTAGAGTAAAAGTTCCTGTGACTGGGACCTAAGTTGCCTCCAAACCCAGCTAATCCCGGGATTTAAGGGAAACTAGTGTGGAGTTTACAATGACCAAGTCTCATCCTGGAATTTTTTTTCAGATCTTTGCTAATTGTCCCAGGGGGACTTCTGTTCTGCCCCCACTCTTATTTATTTGTTTTTATTATTCTAGGTTCATGATTTTATCTTGTTTGTGGGGGAAATCTGGAAAAATTTGGAATTTTCTGGCCTCTTCTGCCATCTTCCCAGAATCCACTATTTTCAATGACTGTCCCTCCTACCTGTAATTCTCTCCCTCCTCATCTCTGCCTCTTGGTTTCCCTGATCTTTCAAGTTGCAGTTTCTTCAAGCAATTTGTCTCAGTCCTGTTTAATTTTAGTGCCTTCTCTGAGATTATTTCTTTTTTATCCGGTATATATCTATCCATTTGTATGTTATCCCTCTCATTAGATAGTGAGCCCCTTATGAATAAGTTTTTGTTTTGCATTTCATTGTATGCCCAGAGTTTAGTACAGTGTCTGGCACATACTAAATGATGCATAAATGCTTATTTACTTGTAACTTGACCACTCTCTCCTCTCTACCATTTTTCTCTTTTGAGATTTAATTAGCTTCACCCTTTTATCGTAATTAGTTCACTTCTTTAGCCTAGGGCAATATAATGACTCTTTGGGTTCACAAGATCTTTTCCTCTGATTTTTTAAAATGGAATTTGATCAAATCGAAATTTAGTCAATCACAATAGCTCAGAGTACCTAGTTAGGAAAATGTTTAACATTCAGGTAAAAGTCTGACTCACAGTCCTAATTTAAATTTAGGTTTATCTCTAGCTAATCCCTAGCCTCCTTACATTTGAGACAAAAATCAATGTAAAGGAAACATTTATGAAAAAGAAGTAGGCAGAGTAAATTATATGAGCAGAAGTTGAGAAAAGGGCTTCTTCTATGGAAGCTCCCACAGTCCTTGAAGACATGGATATATCCCCAAATGCCAGTAGACATCAGATGGTTCCCCCTCTCTAATCTAGCCCAATCCTTTTTTTGTTTCAGTTTCCCGCGTGTGCCACTGATTCTTTCTAGCTTCTCTTAATTCCTTTGCTGCTGTTTTTCAGCTCTTGAAGTGCTCCCTTTCCTCTCTATTTGTGCCACAAAGACTGTATCTTCATAAGAACTCCCAGGTGTGACTCAAGTATACCTTCTACCTCAAAGTTGTCAGTTTCAAATCATTTGAGGTGGCTAAGAGGAAGTACTTATCTCTCTGAACAGCAAATCCCAGGATGCCAGGCAATTTTCACACTCCTAGTTTCATATGTATTTGTAGATCCGTAATCTACCATGGTTACACTTAAAGGAGCATTTTTTAAAATGCCCCTAAGTTCCAGGTACTGTCCCAAGCTAGGGTTTCCAAGATAAAACCGAAACCTTTTTTGCCCTCAATTATTTTCTACTGGAGGAAATAATACCCACCCACATAAAGAAATGCAAAATATATTCAAATGGATATCTCATCTTATCAATATAAGTACTCTCACCAAGAACATGGATTGCAATTCTGTTATCCAATGTGACTTTGGATTGTGACTTTCTATAGATAGACATCAGGGAGACCTCCCAAGGCTCTTTCTGAGAGCCTGTTAAATTTCTCTTGACATCTCAAAGATGACAGTGGATCATGAAGGCTACTTGTGAAAAAAGAAAAAATGCAAAGTATAAAAAATAATTTCAAGTAAAAAGGAGTGAACACCAAAGTCTTCATAATAATAATAGATATAGAGCTAAAAGAACCTCAGAAATCATGTAGTCAGTCATTCCTCCCACCTCCATCTCAACTTATTTTATAGATGAGGCTGTCTTTAAACTTGATTCCAAAAGATATAGGGAAGGAGGAAGAATATTGTGAGCATGGGTGACAGCCTGTGTTTAACGGTGTTGATAGTAGATTGTGAGGAATTGTATGGTTGCCATGGTGGGACTAATTTCATCCTGCATCCCTCATTCTTTATCTTCCACCAGGGACCTGGGTTTACTTGAGAGGTCTTTTCATACAAATAGGCACAGTTCTATCTTATGGTCATGCTCTGGGGTTGTTTAGAAGAAGATGAGAGTACCAGAAAGAATTACAAGTAATTCATCCTTTTAAGGCATTTTGGTATGATTTTCATGTAAACAAGAAGAATCTTTAGGTACTGAAAGTATGTGTACACTTTTATAACAAAAGATGAAAACAATTTGAAGGTAGTGGATTGGCTTTGGCACTTTGGGCTCATCTGGGGCTTGGGAACAGGAAGAGATTGAAAGAAAAGACAGAGAAGATTGCAATCAATTCCCCTTGCAGACGTCTACAAAAATCCCAAGTGAAATAATTAAAGTTCTGGTAGGTGGCTGGTTAGGTGATCTGGAGTGTATGACTTCTGAAAAACACAAGTCATTAGTTACTTTTCCAGCTAGTACTGACTTCCTGCATTGCATGCTGTTTTCCATTCTTCTCCTAGTTTAAATAAGGCTATTTGGTTGAAGACAGGATTTGGAATGAAAATTTAGCGAAGAGGAAAGTGTGAGGAGTTAGGTGTCTGAGCTTAGTAATTTTCTCTTACTGTAATACAAATTCCTTCTGAAACATTCCTTCAGTATGGAAGGAGTAGAGCTAAAATTTTAAAAATAGACTTGGCTAAGTTCTTTAATCAAGGCTGCACTTCCATCAAGGAAACACATATAAGTATTTAGGAACATTTTACACACAAAGAGAGCAAATGATCTCACAAACATAATTTCAATGTCCTTTTGAAGAAGGAGGGCAGGTAGCATTACTGGACTTTGTTTTACAGTTCAGGAAACTGAGTCAGTCACTTTGTCATTGTCTTCCCTTTCTCCCCTGTTATAGTCAGGGGAACATGTGTTTATATCCTTCCTCTTTTACTTAATACTAGTGTGAACAAGGGCAAATCACTTACTACTTACTTTATACAGTTATTGTGACAATCATATGAAATAAAGCATGCAATGCCAAGTATTACTGCAGGGTAAATATATGAAGAAAAGAGCAGATAATAAATTAGTTTGGGAGCTGTTGGGCAGAGGAACAGATGGAAATATTAGTATGAAGTAAATGCTATTTCCTCCATTTTCTCATTTTATAGATGAGGAAATTAAAGAATGAAAGGGTTACTGATTGGCTCTTGGACACTCAACTAGTGCCTGAATTTGCTCCCCCTTATCACAATTTGACCCTTTGTGATTCCTCTAATTAAGGGGCTATGTATTTGTTGCTCTTCTCTCCAACAGCTTTGGCTTAGGATCTCACTGCTGTCTGAAACTCCCCACTCCTGGGGTCACGCATGTCCCTATCTGGTAGTTCCTTGGGCTATTTGATTTTCTTTCCAAGGCCTTGTGATTGAGAGACTACCACTGTTTCCCTATGGAACTGAGTCCTGCTGTCTTTTGGCTTGTCCCTTTCCTACTCTCCTAGTTTTGTATTTGAGAGGCTCAAATCATATTTCTACATTTTATGTTAATGGTTCTTGGGGAGGAGGCTGTGCAGATGCACTGGCTTTCCTACTCTCCTACTTCCCCGTGGGAGCCAAGTCTGCTTTCAACTGCCTTAGTTTTGTTTCCATCATTCCCCAGTTTTCTTTCTTCCTTCTCAGCTCAATTCCCTCTTACAGACCCAGTTCAAGGAGTAAAATATATAACTCATGTCTATAACCTCCTGCCCTCAATCAAATCATTTATTAATGTTAATATTCAGAGTCTTATTTACTGTGATTTGTGAATAGGTCAACAAATACAAAGTTAAAGCTACTTATCAGACCCTATAAAGAGATGTCTTTAATCTTTTCAACTCATTAATATATTTTGATTTAGCTCCAGAGAGATGTAATCAAAGTTTTAATGGCCTCTGGTCAGTCCTTTAATTTTGTTAAGTTGCTCAAGCTTGTTCCTGGTCATATTCACAATGTCCTAAGAGTCACAAAATGACAAAAGAAGAGATGTAACTAGAAGGCAACCCCAAATACTAAATTTGCCATCTTTGAAACCTGGGAAACATGGGTCATCTAGTAGCATTGGCATGCAGAAGTTTGTTATCTCTGGTGGCTATGTGCCATTAACTGTTGCTTCTGGTTTATATATTAAAGAATTATAAATACGGGATATAGTGTTTTTCCATTGATCTTGCTAATAGGATGAAATTATGCAGGCAGATTAGATTTTGTTTTGACAGTTGAAATATGCTGAAGAACCAGAATAAGACCTAATTCATGCCACAGCTATGTATAGGTTTTAGAGTTATTTAAATGTTTTCTTAACACTTCTGAATAAATTATGCTTGGATGAATGAATGAAAAACATTTATTAAGCACCTGCTTTGTGCCAAACTCTCTGCTAAATACTTGTTACAAATACAAAATCTGAGATGGCTCTTTGCTCTCAAGGAGCTTAAGTTATAGAAACAAATAAGAGTGAACTCTCTTTCAGTACATACACACACACACATGTTTATATATATGACCATAGTCCTACAGAAATATTTTGTTTTTTAAATTAATTTATTTGTTTTCAGTTTTCTACAATCACTTCCTTATAGCTTCGATTTTTTCCCCCCTCCTTCCTCCACCTTCCCCTTCCTTCTCCTTTCCTTTCCCGAGATGGCATGCAACCTTATATAGGTTCTACACATACGTTCTTCTTAAATACGTTTACATCTTAGTCATGTTGCATAGAAGAATTAAAATGAATAGAAGAAACCATGAAAACAAAGCAAAACATAACACAAGAGAAAATAGTCTGCTTCATTCTGCAATCCAATTTCATATTTCTTTCTCTGGATGTGGAAGACATTTTGCCTTGAGAGTCCATTGGGAATTTTTTTAGGTCTTTGTATTATTGTGAAGGGCTAAGTCTATTAGAATAATTCCTCACACACTATGGTTTGTTGCTGTGTACAAAGTTCTGCTCCTTTCACCCAGCATCAGTTCATATAGGTCCTTCCAGGCCTCTCTGAAATCTTCCTGTTCATCATTTCTTTTAGCACAGTAGTATTCCATTATATTCATATATCACTATTTGTTCAGCCATTCTCCAGTTAATGGGCAACCCCTCAATTTCCAGTTCTTCACCATCATAAAGAGAGTTGCTATAAATATTTTTGTATATGTGGGACCCTTTCCCATTTTTATGATCTCTTTGGAATACAGTCCTAGAAGCAATATTGCTCGACCAAAAGGTATGCACATTTTTGTAGACCTTTGGCCATAGTTCCAAATTGCTCTCCAGAATGGTTGGATCAGCTCACAGTTCCACCAACAATGAATTAGTATTCTAACTCCCCCACATCTTCTGCAACATTTATCATCTTCCTGTTTTGTCATGTTAGTCAATCTGATAGGTGTGATGTGGTACATTCAAATTGTTTTGATTTGTAACTCTCTAATCAATAGTGATTTAGAGTATTTTTTCATATGACTATAGATAGCTTTAATTTCTTCCTCTGAAAACTTCCTGTTCATATCCTTTGATCATTTATCAACTGGGGAATGATTTGTATTCTTGTACATTTGACTCAGTTCTCTATATATTTCAGAAATGAGGCCTTTATCACAGACACTAGCTGCAAAAATTCTTTCCCAGTTTTCTACTCCCTTCCTAATCTTGGTTGCATTGGATTTGTATGTGCAAAAACTTTTCACTTCAATGTAAGCAAAATTGTCTATTTTGAACTTCATAATGTTCTCTGTTTCTTGTTTAGTCAAAAATTTCTCCATTCTCCATAATCTGACAAATATACTGTCCCGTGCTCCCCTAATTTGTTTATAGTATCAGTCTTTATACCTAGACCATGTATTCATTTGGATTTTATTCTTATGTATGGTGTTAGGCATTGATTTGTGCCCAGTTTCCACCACACTGTCATCCAGTTATCCCAGCAATTTTTGTCAGGCAGTGAGTTCTTATCCCAGAAGCTGGGATTCTTGGGTTTATGAAACAGTAGATTACTATATTCATTGACTACTATGTCTTGAGTACCTAACCTATTCTACTGGTCTACTCCTCTATTTCTTAGCCAGTCCCAAGTGGTTTTGATGATTGCTGATTTATAATACAATTTGAGATCTGGTAGGACTAGGCCACCTTCCCTAGCATTTCTTTTCATTAGTTCCCTTGATATTCTGGACTTTTTGTTCTTCCAGATGAATTTCAATATTTTTTCTTGCTTTGGAAAATAATTATCTGGTAATTTGATTGGTGTGGCACTGAATAGGTAAATTCATTTTGGTATAAGTATTTTGTTTTTGAAAGTTATAGAGACAGTGAGTGGAGCCATAGAGAAATAAATTGATACAATCTTTCCAATAGCAATGGTAGCATTGATTTGATTATGATTCTAGAAGTAGAAGGTGAGCCAGAAGAGTAAAAGGTGCTTGTGTAGTGAATGGTAAGAAAATAGCAGAGAGTAAATAAAGTAAAGCACATCTGGGGTCGACTAGAGTGCAGACCATTTGAAATGTTTGTATTTGTACCTTTTCATATCTTTATGCAGTTGATTTCCCATTTTAAGATTTTGGAGGATTTCCAGATCAGGGAGCAAAGTATGAGCCTCATGAAGAAGTGCTTTTTTCTTTCCTGCAAAAATTACTTGGTCACCTATTTATAAATCAGCCATGGTATTGTATAGACAGCTAAAGTTATAATATGAAAAAATGTGACTGGATTCAGTTATACACATCTAGTTTTAAAACTGCTAGTAGTGGTTTCATCTTCTACTCATACCACCAATCCATCATGTTTAAAGCTAGCAATTGAAGAATAAGGCATATTTCACTCTTCTTATGAATGCTCCCTTATGCTTCTTAGAAGAGATATAATATTTTCAATCGATCAAGAATATGTGGGAAATATAATACCTATCCAACGGCATCGCATGTATAAATTCAATAAATGTGCAGGGAACACATTAAGGTCACTCGGTGTCTTTAAATTAAACAGACCCATTTATACAATGATGACTGCTGAAAAAGTGTATTTCCTATAAGGAAATAAGTATTTGATTCTATGAGGTCTAATATGAAAGCTGAAGAAAAATTGAATGTGCTTTTACTTTTAGAGAGATTTCACTGATACTATACAATATCGTAACAGAAGGAAAAATGTATTAACAGTATTATGTTATTTTAAGGTGAAGTGGACCAGAATTAGTCTGAGCAAATAAGAGCAGGTTTCTACCCACTCGACTCTTTTCTTAAAAATTTAAATTTATTTTCAAAAATTAACATAAATATTTGCATTATAAAGAAGTACAGAAAAATGGTATTGCATATGGAAACATGAATCTCTTCTATGAAGAAGTTTAACATGTATATAAAATTTAACCTATTCATATGAACTTGCCTGTATCCCCTTCTGAATTTTCTTCTGTTCTTTACTGTGTATTTTTAAAATGCTTCATTTTGATGCATGTTTCTTCTTTTTATTTCATTACCACTACTCTAACCATTCTTCTTAATAAATCCCCCTGCCTTCCCTTTTATAAAAATAATAAATAAAAAAATCCATTCAGATATTAGCAGTGTCTGAAAATTCATCCTTTACCCTGTGCCTACATTCCATCATCTCTCTACCAAGACATGGGAGGCATGATTTGTCACTTCTAGAACCATGACTGTTCATTGCATTGATCAAAATTCTTAAGTTTCTTAAAACATTTTCTGTTACCATGTTGTATGAAGATTGTGAAGGATAGATATGAAAACATGTATGAAGATATGTGACAGGATAAGACTCCAGGCACTGAGGTCCTTTTTCAAACTAAACTGCCAGGCATTCAAACTCTGCTGCAGCGAGTGCAACTCCAATGGGCTGGCCACATTATCTGCATGCCAAACATAAGCTTGCCAAAGAGACTATTTTATGGAGAACTCACACAGGGCAAGCTGGTCAGAAAAGCAATACAAAAACTCTCTCAAGATCTCTCTTAAGAACTTTGGAATTGATTATGGGACATGGAGACACTGGCACAGGACCACCCAGTGTGGAGTGCCCTCATCAGAGAAGGGCACTGCTACTTTACTGCTCTGAGTAAAGGAGAATTGAAGTAGCTCAAAATAAATGAAATGTGCAAAATTGGAGAATCTACTTCAAATGTTCATGTGGACTATTTGTGCCCAACCTGTGGTAGAGCATTTCAAGCTCATTTTGGTCTGTGTCGTCATAGTCAGACACACTGTAACTGAACTCTAACATAGTGATGTCATTTTGATCCTCTTTGAGAACAAAAGCCAACAATCAGCCAAGTCATTGTAGAATTCTTTTTCCTGGGTCTGCTCACTGCACTCTGCATGAGTTCATAAAAGTCTCCTCCTTTTCTGCATTTGTCCCTTTCGTCATTTGATGATTTGTTTGGACTACATCTCCTTAACTCAACCAGTCTGGAATTGTGATAGTTGCACATAGGCCTGATTCCAGTACTAAGCACTAGAATCTTTAACCAATTTGTCTGTCCTTAGCCTGATGTCATCCAGTGTCTCTCCTTTGTCAGTTATTTCCTATGTATCCTGTAGATAGTTTGCTTTGAACATATTTGTTTGTATGCTGTTTCCTCCATTAGATTGCAAGCTCCTTGAGGACAGGGATTATCTTTTATCTCTTTTTTTTAATTTCTAGGTATTTACAACAGTACCTTGTAGATAGTAGGCATTTAATAAGTACTAATAGATTGAGATCTTCCACTCTCAGCAATCATTTTAGCCTTTTACCATTTCAGAACTCACAAATCCAAATAATCCATCAGTAAAAGCCTCCCCCAATATCAGAGATTACAAATTATCAAACCTAGCCCTTGTAGTCATTCTTTTGCTACATAATAATATTCTATAATATTCATATAACAAAATTTATTCAATCATGTCCCAATTGAAGGATACTCACTTTGTTTCCATTTCTTTGCTACAAACAAAAGTTGCTGCCATAATTTTTTTGTCTATATGGGTTCTTTTCCTGTCTTTGGTTTCAGTGATATATTTATCTAATACCAAATTAATACCAAGATTGCTAAATTGATTCAAAACTCCACCCATAGTTCATTAGGATGCCTGTCCTCTAGGTAACTCTTCATTGTCTTAATTTTAAGATGTGTATACAAAGCCTTAAAATAATTTGTTTAAATTTAGATTAGGAACATAAGTTCAAGGCGGAAAGGACATTAGAAGTTATATTGTTCAACTCTATTTTCTGTAAGTTCAGTAAATTGGGGCCCAGAGAATTTAAGTAACTTGTCCCAGGTTTTCAGATAATGTGAGACAGAGCTGGGATTCAAAATTAGACCTGAATCCAAATTTGATGTTCTTTCCACTACACTATTCTTTGTGTCTCTTCTTAGTTCATACATTTGGATGAGTATAATGTTTGCAGAACACACTCTTCAAAGAATAGTGGCCGTGTCAATGGCTATCAAATGAACCTTTTTGATCTGGAGTACATTTTTGTGATTTACATATGAAATAACTTGGCAGTTACATAAATAACTGCATGGTGTATGCATGGGTGTGTGCAAGGGGAATTTAAAGGGCAAATAAATGAGCCTTTGGGCAAACCCAGATTTTTATATGTTTACACATATGGATTGTGTATGTATATATATAAATAATTGATGTAAATCATTGCAGCACTTTTTGCTGCAGCAAAAAAACTGGAAACAAATTGGATTCTTATCAATTGGAACAATGGATAGAGAAAATGTCACCTGAGCATTTAGTATTTGAATCCTTGAAGGTCCAGACCTTTAATTTCATTAGTGAGGGGTAGCCTTGTCATGAAGAAATCTTCTCTGCCGATGTAAATTGGCAACTCTTTAGCAACTTCCAGTCTTAAAAATTGCCTGACACGAAGTAATAATTATCAAAACAATATTGTACTGACTAAGAAATGCTTTGGTGGATCAATAGAATAGATTAGGTATATAATACATGGTAGTAAATGACCATAGTAACCTACTGTTTGATAAACCCAAAGATCCAAGCTTGATGGCCAAGAAATCACGAGCTGACAAAAATATCTGGAAAAACTGGAAAGCAGTTTGGCAGAAACTAGGTATAGACCAACATCTCATACCATATACCAAGATAAGACCAAAATGTGTGTATGATTTAGATACAAGGGTGATATCATGAGCAAATTAGTGGATGGAAAATTTTACCTGTCTGATCTATAGATAAGGGAAAATTATGACCAAATAAGCGTTAGAAAGGATCATGAGAAATAAAATGGATATTTTGATTACACAAATTAAAGTCTTTGTGAAAACAAAATGAACAAAGTAACTATTAGAAGGAAAGTAGGAAACTGGAGAAAATTCATAGTAAATTTCTCTGGTAAAGGTCTCATTTTTCAACTATATGTGGAATTGAGTCAAATTTATAAAATATAATCTATTCTCCAACTGATAAGTGCTCAAAGGATGTAAACAGGCAGTTTTCAGAAGGAGAAATCAAAGCTATCTATAGTCATGTGAAAAAATGCTCTGAATCACTCTTAATTAAAGAAATACAAATTAAAACAACTCTGAAGCACCACCTTACATCTATCAGATTGGAATTGAGTCAAATTTATAAAATATAATCTATTCTCCAACTGATAAGTGCTCAAAGGATGTAAACAGGCAGTTTTCAGAAGGAGAAATCAAAGCTATCTATAGTCATGTGAAAAAATGTTCTGAATCACTCTTAATTAAAGAAATACAAATTAAAACAACTCTGAAGCACCACCTTACATCTATCAGATTGGCCAACATGACAGAAAAGGAAAATGACAAATGCTGGAGGAGATGTGGAAAAACTGGAACACTAATGCAATGTTGGAGGAGTTGTGAACTGTCCAACCAATCAGGAGAAGGGTTTGGAAATGCACCCAAAGGCTTATAAAACTGTGCCCACCCTTTGACCCAGTAATAGCATGATTATGTTTGTATTTCAAAGAAATCAAAGTTAAAAAAAAGGGACCCATATATACAAAAATATTTATAGTAGCTCTCTTTGTAGCAGCAAAGAATTGAAAATTGAGGAGATGCCAATAAATTGGATCGTGGTTGGACATGTGGTATGTGAATGTAATGGAATACTATTTGACTATAAGAAAGGATGAGAAGTATGATTTCAGAAAAACCTGGGGAGTCTTATACAAATGAACATGAAGTTGTACAGTAACAGCCATGTTGTAATTATGGTCAGCTTTGAATGACAGCTACTCTGATAAATACAATTATTCCAAAGGACTTACAATGAAAAATGCTATATGCTTCTAGAGAGACAACTCATGGAACTCTGCATGCAGATTGAAACATAATTTTTTCACTATATTTTTCTCACTTTTTGGGGAGCCATGACTAATATAGAAATATATTTTGTGTGATTTCATATATATAATTGATATATTGCTTCCCTTTTCAATTGGTGGAGGAGGGCCTGATGGAAAGGAGAGAATTCAGAAGTGAAAATTTAAAAGAGAATGTTAAAAATAGAAAATTATTAATTTTTAAATAAATTGCCTGAGTTCACTAAGGGATTAAATGAATTACTCAGAGCCACATGGCTAATCTTTATTGCCTTTGAATCCAAATCTTCCTGACTCTTGAAGGTAGTTTTCTATTTATTATGATATGCTGCTTGCATAGGAGGTTGCATGGGAAACAAAATCCTTATAGCAGAAATGTTAATTAGCGAACTGAGCTTAGTAGGGAAACTAGTGATCTCTCAAATGTCCTTCCCTACTTAACACTATCATCCCTCCCTGCCATCCCTATCATTTCACAATCTTTGTCCGTCAGTCTCTTTGATGAATGCCAGTTGTGAATTAAAAGAAAAGGTTTGAATATCAAATATTTAAAGGAAGCTATGGGAAAGTCAATGAAGACCTAAAATATTTTTGTAACAGTACCCTCTTTATGATTATGCTGTGAAAATCAAGTATGAATAAAGAGTATTATATTGTACTATCCTATAATTTTGCAAGAAAAATTATTTCTCATCAAAGTATCTGATTTACTTTCTACACATTCTAAGAGTTGGCAAATAGTTACAATTATAGCCTAAATTTTACCTAACATAAAATACATATTTTTTATAGTTTTTTAATTCATTTTAAAGTTAAAACCCTAATCAACCCTCCTCCCAACTATTTACTATGAAATATTTTTTTCCATCTTAATTGGCTTGATTTTAAATGACTTTTTCTAGTACCAATTACCCTCTGATAAAAAGTCCCTCCTGTGTCTGAATGTCATGGAATGCAACTGGACCATAAAAATGCTAAAGATGAGAAAATTCAGAGAAATATATGAAGATGTGGATTGATACAGATTGGAGAAAGACTGAGAAATTATAACATAAATGAAATCAATACTAAAAGGTAGAGAAACTTAGATTAATTTTGGTGAACAATTTTGATGTTAGAAAACAGATGATGAAATGCATTTTCTTTCTATAATATGAACTCTCAACCTTTGGCAGCCTGATGAAGCCTATAAACCCCTTCTCAGAAAAAATGCTTTTCAAATGCTTAAAAAACATAAGATTGCAGACAAAACCAAATTTATTATAATTGCCTAAATTTAACACAAGTTGCCAAACAGCTACCAATATGCCCTGGTAAAGGGCTTTTCCTTACTGCAATTGTTCATGGACCCCCAAAATCTATACATGGACCCCCTAAGGCATGACCCTAGTTTAATAACTCCTGTTCTGTAAATAGAGAGGTGGAAGATAATAGATACAGAATATTGTGTACTTTGTCAGATGAGGTCATTTAGTCAGCCTATTTGGCTGAACTATTTTTTCCCTATTAAAAAGGAGTGGGTGATATTTGAAAATTACTATTAACAACAACAAACGAACACCAATAAAACCTTAAAATACATGCAAATTGTTGATTTATTGTTTCTGTATCTTTTGGCTCTAAGCTGGATACTGTCTGGCTTCATATATATTCCCTGACAATTAAATTCAGTTTCAGGGACAGGTGGCACAATGGATAAATACTGGGTCTAGAGTCAGGAAAGCTGAAGATCAAATTCAGCCTCAGACACTTATGAACAATGTGACCCAGAGCAAGTGTTTTAACTTCTGCTGGCCTCAATCTCCTCATCTGTGAAATGGAAATAATAACAGGACCTATTTCCCAGGGTTGTTGTGAAGATCAAATTAGACAGTTGGGAAGTGTTTAGCACAGTACCTAGAACATAGTTAAGTGCTTTGTAAATATTAGCTATTATTAGTTATTCTGTTTTATTAGGTGAGTGTGCTTTTTAAGCATATTAAATAATTTGACAATTCATTTGCTTAAAAGTGAAGCAAAAATATTGGTATATCATTTTAGGATTTGCTACCTGAGAGAAGAAATACTTAAACTCCATGTAATTCTATTTTCTATTCCTTTTTTTTTTTTTTTTGCAATGGTGTAGAACATTCCCAGTGCCTCTGACCAACTCTGTTTTTCTTCTGTTGAAATATTTCTCTTTGAAGATCCACCTCAGGTACTGCTTCTTGCATGAAGTCTTTCTCTGGTTTCTCTATTGAGAAGTTATCCTTCATTTCCCAATCTCTTGTCTCTATATTTGAGTTATTTTATAACTTTATACTTTAACTGGCATCATATTTATTTGTGTACGTAGTCACCTTGTTGGGCTTCTTGAAGAGTAATTTTTTGTATCCCTTTGTATTCCTAGGATATAACATATTGCACCATAGAAAATAGATGCATAATAAATGATAGCTAAATGCAGATGTGTATTGAATCTGTGGTCATTAATACTCTTTCCTTCATAATGTTTGAAAATAGAATTCCATTTTTAAAAAATATATAATTTATTTATTTTTCAGTTCTTAACATTCACTTCCACAAGAATTTGAATTCAAAATTTTCTCCCCATCTCTCTCTACCCTCCATCCCAGGACAACATGCACCCCATTCCACCCTTCTTCAATTAGTCCTCCCTTCTATTACTGATTCTTCTTCCATTCCTTTTGCCCTCTAATTTCCTGTAGGGCAAAATAGAGCTCTATACTCCATTGCCTGTGTAGCTTAATTTCCCGTTATGTGCTAAAACAGTTTTTATCATTCATACTTAAAGCTTTGAGTTCCATATTCTTTTCCTCCCTCTTCACCCATCCTCATTGAGAAAACAAGCAATTTAGTATAGGTCATCCATGTGTAACAATGCAAAGCACTTCCATAACATTTATGTTGTAAAAGACTAACCACATTTTCCTCCGTCCTATCCTACCCTTCATTTATTCCATTCTTTTCCTTGACCTGTCCTGACACAATATTGTTTGCCTCTGATTATCCCTTCCTCCATATCCTCTCCCTTCTATTATCTTCCCTTTCCTATCCCCTTCCCCCTTGCCTTCCTGGATGGTAAAATAGATTTCCATCTCCAATTGAGTGGATGTTATTTCCTCCTTAAACCAAAGCCCATGAGACTAAGGCTCAATTATTTCCTTTCATCTCACCCCTTTTCCCCTCCATTTTAGAAGCTTTCTTCCCTCTTGTATGTGAAATGATTTGTTACATTCTACCTCTCCCTTTAATCTTACTCCTAATACATTCTATTTCACAGTAAATTTTATTTCTTTAGGTATTCTTCCCTCATATTCAGCTCACATTGTGCCCTCTGTCTATGTGTGTGCGTATGTGTGTGTATGTATATGTATATATATGTATATTTATATATGTATATTACATATATATATTTATATATGTATATTACATATATGTATATACCCATACACACATATATGTATACATATATTCCATCTAACAGCCCTAATACTGAAAAATATCTCATGAGTTACAAATAACAACTTTCCATGTAGGAATGTAAAGAGTTCAATTTAAATGAGTTCTGTACGGCTTCTCTTTCTTGTTCATCTTTTCAGGTTTCTCTTGATTCTTGTACTTGAAAGTCAAGTTTTCTATTCAGCTCTTGTCTTTTCAACAAGAATGCTTGGAAGTCCTCTATTTCATTGAAATTCCATTTTTTTCCCCTGAAGTATTATACTCAGTTTTGCTGGGTAGGTGATTCTTGGTTTGAATCCTATCTCCTTTGACCTTTAGAATATCATACTCTAAGCCCTTCTATCCCTTAGTGTAGAAGTTATTAAATCCTGTGTTATCGTGATTGTATTTTCATAATACTTAATCTGTTTCTTTCTATTTGTAATATTTTATCCTTGACCTAGGAACTCTGGAATTTGACTATAATATTCCTAAGAAATTTTTTTGGGGGAAATCTCTTTCTGGAGGTGATAGGTGAATTCTTTTCATCTCTATTTTACCCTCTGGTTCTAGAATATCAGGGCAATTTTCCTTGATAATTTCTTTGAAGATGATGTCTAAGCTCTTTTTTGATCACGGTTTTCAGGTAGACCAATTGTTTTAAAATTATGTCTCCTGGATCTATTTTCCATGTCAATTGTTTTTTCCAATGAGATATTTCATATTATCTTCTATATTTTCATTCTTTTGGTTTTGTTTTATAATTTCTTGGTCATTAGCTTCCATCTACTCCATTCTAATTTTTATGGAACTATTTTCGTCAGTGAACTTTTGAGCCTCCTTTTCCATTTGGCCCATTCTACTTTTTAAAGCATTCTTCTCCTCATTGGCTTTTTGGAACTCCTTTGCCATTTGGATTAGTCTATTTTTAAAGGGGTTATTTTCCTCAGCATTTTTTTGGTTCTCCTTTAGCCAACTGTTGACTTGCTTTTCATGACTTTCTTGCATTGCTCTCATTTCTTTTCCCAATTTTTCCTCCACCACTCTTACTTCATTTTCAAAATCCTTTTGGAGCTCTTCCATGACCTGAGACCATTGCATATTTTTTTGGAGCATTTGGATGTAGAAGCTTTGACTTTTATGTCTTCCTGTGATGGTATGCTTTGTTCTTCCTCATCTGAAAGGATGGAAAAAAATATGTTTTCACCAAGAAAGTAACCTTCTATAGTCTCATTTTTCCCCCTCTTTTTTGGGCATTTTCCCAGTCAGTTACTTCACTTTTGAGTCCTTTGTCAGGTGGAAAGTATATTCTAGGGACCTGTAAGTTCTCAGTTCCTCCAAGGTGACACAATCAGAAGAGAGGTGTTTACTCCTCTCCTGGCCTGTGTTCTGGTCTGGGAGCAACCACAAGCACTCTTTTCTGCCCTGGAACTGTGAGCAGGATTCCTTCTTTGGAGCCTGCACTGGCTGCACCATGCCAATACTCCTCTTCACCCCAAGACAGTCATTCAGGACTGAGACCTAGATCAGTTGCTCGACTCCCCTAGGGTCTTTAGGCAGAGGGCTCCAAAAGTGGAAGCTGCTGCTGCCCTGTGGCTGGGGCTGAAACTGGACCTTGTTCCCCTCTCACCCAGGTGAAAGATTTTTCTCACTGACCTTTGAAGCTCTCTTTGGAGTTTGTGCAGCTGCTACCTGTGATTCCATACCCTGAAGCCTGCTCCAGTCCTGTCCTTGTAGCATAGCCCAGACTGGCCTGTGTGCCACTCTTAGCCCAGTGCAATAGACCTTTCCTGTGGGCCTTCTAGGCTGTCTTTGGCTGGAAATCTCTTTCACTCTGTCATTTTATGGCTTCTGCTGCTCCAGAATGTGTTCAGAGTCATTTGTTGCAGGTATTTTATGGGCTATGGGAGTAGAGTTAGAGCAAGTCTGTCCTTCTTCTCTGCCATCTTGGCTCTACCCCCTACAATTCTATTTTTAATCAATTAACTTAATATATCTTCTCTTAGTATCTTAGCTAAAGGATTTTTTTGTACCAGTGACTACAGCTTTATCATCCCTATCTCATTCTGATATATCTTCTTTTATAATATTTCTCTAGCTTATTAACATAGTCAAGACAAATAATGAAATCTCTTTGATCATTTTATATTTCAATGGATGTCTGATTTTATCATTGGGGGGTGGGGCTACAGATCACAAGCTACTCAGTGGATTGGAATAATGTTTAAATGGAAAAAAATAGTGAAATGATCAATACGGGGAATTTAGGGAATCATAGGATCTTAGATAAAATGAAATAAATAGATCCAATAAAATAAAAATGCACAACATCTATAACAACATAAATGGAAATGCCATGTAATTATAAAGGCTAAGAATGACCCTGGAGACAAGTTGCAGTGGTGTAGGCCTATGAATGTGGAAAACTGCATATACTGTCAGGCATATACTCTCATGGATTGGTTAATTTCATTGAATTAAATATTTTTTCTCCTCTTGTTACAACAATTTTTACTGAGTAAGCTAGAGAAGAAATATATATTCAGAAATAAATGTAGCCAATATAGCAAAAGATATCAATAGAATCTTTTTTAATAAAAGAATTGAATTTAGAGAATAGAGGAATGTACATTTACATAGCACCTACTGCATGCTATGCACAAGTATCTTGCAAATATTATTAATTTAATCTATTAACTCTTTATTTGAAAAACATCATAATGATATATTTGATTTGTTGCTAAAGTAGTTACTGAACAAAAAGCTGTCTTATGGGGCTGGAGGTGAATAGGAAGCTGCTTTAAGGGTTGTGAGGAGTTACAAAAGGAAACAGGAGGATTTAACCCTCTCAACCTGCCCTGAAGAAGATAACACACAAATGAACATAATCTCTTAGAAACCTAAAGTTACAACTCAGGTTAAGCCTAGTTTTCTAAGCAGTGGATACACTTTATTGATTTCTTAGGACTGTTGTCTTGACATGATTTCAGTGTTCAGTGAAGTCACCATATCATTAGGAAGGTCACTCACTATAGATAAATCTCGTGCTGCTAAATGGGCTTGAAATATTAAATGAATTCCCATGTATTTAGTTGAACTACCTGAACGGCATTTAAAATAATTACTACATTAGTGGGAAAGTGAATTTGCACTTCTTTAATGTATTCAGCAACAAAATTAATACAATAGCAGTTGTCAGATAATTTGAGCAGTGAATTTATAAGGAGTAATTTTAATTTACATCCAGCACTGCAGGCAATTTTTCTACAGCAATTTACATTTGAGTGATTATGCTAAACTGAGCCAAAATGGTGGTGTTCTAAGAAACTTTATCTGTGGTGCAATGAACACGAATGACATTAAAATCTGAATGAAACCATAGGAAGAAGTAAGATTGTCACTCCAGTGTTTGTTTCATAGTTTCAATTAAATCATAACTCGATTATATATTGAAAACCCAGTTATGATGTCTTCTTTCAGTCTATAATGACTGGAATCAGAGATTCCAGATTACTTTGGACATTTGACAGAGTATAAGTTGCCTGAGGATAAGCAGGCATTTATTTATTTGTTTGTTTGTATATTTGCTTCTATTTGCAGTGCCCCGGTACAGTTCCTGGCTCATTGCACATACTTACTAAATGCTTTTTGATTGTGTAGTACAATGGAAAGATCACTCACTGACTGGCCAGAGGGCACAAATTCAAATCCCACTTCTGACTTTTATGATCTATATTACCATAGACAAGTGATTTATCCATCTGGGCTTCAGTTTTCTCATGTGTAAAATAAATAGTATAGACTATTTATAGCCTCATTCAAGATCTTCGATCCTATGTTTGATTTGGAACTTATAAAAACATGGTTCAATTTCTTTGCCTTTCTCCAATATGAGTCATGAAGATATGGCAGAGAGAATTTTTTTTCACATGTATTTTCTTAATACAGCACCTAATTACCTATATTATGGAAATTATCTTTTCCTAAAACCAGTTTTTTATTCCAATTTTCTGAGCATTCTAAGGATTACCATAACTATCTCCAAAGAAATCAACACAGATTATTTTCATCTCAGAAAGGGAGATAAGGGGGAAAAAAAGCCTGGCAGTAATCTATCACTCCAGATCCATTTATTTTCTATCCACTGGGTTCATATTGTACCTCTGAGTTTAAGATTGTATGCAAATGTAATTAATACGCTCAGTTTACTCTCTTTTCCAGATCATTAATAAAAATGTTCAGAAATCGGCCTACCACCATTCCCTGTGGCATCTCCACTGGATTCTGCCCCCACAACTTGACTGCCTGTCATTTATCATTCATTTTCTGTTGTTCTTGGTCCTCTGGACAGTTTGTAACCCTTGTGAGAGTCATCCTAGCTGAGCCAATTTGAATGAATTTTTAAATTAAGGTTATGTGAGGCTCTGGATCAAATGCTTCACTGAAGTATAGCAATGTGACATCTATTTTACATTCTTTATCCATTAATTTAAAAAAATGTTACTTGATCACATCTGTCTGGTACAGTTTCTTTACTAGTATTTGCTATTTCCTGATCCTTTATGTCTGTCCTTTAGTAGAAGCCTAAACTCAGGGATTTCAGCTTAGTGTCCTGAGGTCTTTTTTTCTTTGCATATTTTTACTCTTCCATAATTTAGATAAGGTTACTAGTGTGAAGCTTGTAACAACAAAGTTCCTAAAATGATTATTTATTAATTGCTTACTATGTACCAGGTATTAATACTAAGGACTTTACAAATATTGTCTCTGATTCTCACAAAAACCCTGGGAGATATCGTTATTTCCAATTTACAGTTGGGGAGACTGAAGTGGAAAGCAGTTAAGTGAGGTTAAGCAGCTTGAGACAGCTAGGTGGCAAAGTATTAGGCCTGGAGTCAGCAAGATTTGGGTATAAATCTGACCTCTGTCATTTCCCGTACAAATCACTTAACATTTTGCATCAGTTTCCCCATCTGTAAAAGAATAATAATAGCATCTACATCAGGGTTGTTGTGAACTTCAGCTGAGATAATTGTAAAGCACTTAGTAAAATGCCTGGCACATACTAAGCACTATGTAAAGATTAGCTGTTATGAGCTCTCACTGTCTGGGGTCACAGAGTTAATAAAGTGTCTGAGGCTGGATTGGAGCTGAGATCTTCAGGTTAAGCTCTCTATCTACTTTGCTGCTTAAGCTGCCTCTGAAAGGAACTCATCATAGAATAACAGAGCTGGAAAGTACTGAGAAGACATCTGCCAACCTGCTCCTTTTACAGGTGAGGAAACTGAGGCCCAGAGGTTTCTAGGGACTTATCCAATTTACATAACTAATAAGTTGTAGAGCCAGGCCTAAAACCCAGGTTTCCTGATTCCTATTACAGAGCTCTTTCCACTTAAACAAGTTGTTTTCATGTCTTTTCTTTGCTCTTTAAGTGGAGTTTGAAAACAATAGTCATGAAAATATCTCTGTGTCTCTTTCTTTCCTTATTGTTACCTAGATCACCATCACCACTAACAGCACCATCCTCCTCCTCATCATCCCTTTCATCATTTTTCTCTCCTGTTCTTGTTCTCTTTCTCAACTAGAGAAGCTTCTTGGCCTAAGTGGATAGGGGCCAGCTAGGGGGCCATGAAGACTAGGACTCTAGTCCTGCTTCTGGCATATACTAGCTGTTTGATTCTGAGTAAGTCACTTGTAAGTGACTAGTCACCATTATCATGTGGTGCCCCATGGGGATTGCCAAGGAGATATGGATTCCTGGCCAGCATGGAAAACTCCTTATGCCATCTCTTCAACGCCAGGAAATTGGCCCTCCCTCTGACTGCAAACTAGTTCTCCTATTCTGAGGTAAAGGAAAGTGAGAAATCATCACTCTTTCACACACTGGGGTGGGGTATGGTTTCAGGGGTAGAGACTGCCACAGGCTAAGGCAGGACACTGCTTGAGTCCACAGTGGTAGTTGTACTTGACCGGAATGTGAACAAGGGAGAAAATTTAGAGACAGCAGTGCCTTGGGAAAGTGGACCCAATAAATAGTAGACTCAGAGACAGGGAGAAGAGAAACTGGAGAAAGCCATGTACTAGAATTATAGAGCACAGGGTGAAATGTTTCTAACAGCTAAGATCAATGCATAACACCAAAATCTGATTCATTCTGAATATTTTTATTTCCTATATTATTAAAATTAACAACTGTAGTATTGTTAATAACATTAGTTCAACCACTAAAGAATGTGGTGTACTAGATTGCCAGCAAGGTTTCCTTTGGGTAGTAAGTTCAAATTTAATTCACATAAATTGGCCGTTAAAACTTATCAATTCTTAAGCTATCTAAATTAATGAATAGTGAGGATAATCCAGCAGATCTCCAAATGATTTTAATAGATGCTTTCTTTATGTAAATCAAGGAGCTGTTTGCTAACTATCCGTAGCAGTTTAGTCAAATTAGGGAGAGGAAATGGTTGATTTATGGCTAAATGGAGGCAGGTTGCTTTGCAAGACTGTAAGGTTTTTGTTGTGATGTATCAAGATAGGGCAATTGCTACTAGAAACTGCTTCAAGCAAGAACTGTTTAATGATCGATGCCAACAGTAGCAGGGTTATCGAATATGGAATAGGGAGATGTGCAGTCCTGCTCTGCCATGATTGATTGTGCCAACAAATTTGCTAGTGTTGTGGAGATAGTATCTTTGGAGTGTAATGGGAAGACTACTAGATTTGATACTAGAGGAGGAGTTCAAATGCTGAATTCACTACCTACTATGTGCAGGGTTATACTGAATTCCACAAGCATTATGAAGTACCTACTATGTGTTAGGTTCTAAGGATACAGATTTTTAAAAGGAACTTATATTCTACTGAGGGAATCTAACATGTAAACAGATAAGCAAATATATGATCATTTCAAGAGGGGGATAGAATAATAGCCAGAATTACAAAAGACTTCTCATAGGAGATGGCACCCAAACTGAGAACTGAAGGAAGAGGAATAAGTGAGGAGGGAGTACATTCAAGGCTCAGAATACAGACAATGTAAAGGTAGAGGGATGGAAGAGAAAGTGAGTTAGACTGGAATGAACAATGTGTGATGGGGAGTTACGTGAAAAAACAAAGAAACAAATTGGGAAACAGGAGGTTGGATGACAAGTGTGAAGGACTTTAAGTGCCAAACTTAGGAGACTGTATTGAAGTAATATGGAACATTTGAAGATTTTAGAAGATGGGGAGGAAACAAACATTTATTCAGTACCTACTATGTGCTAGGCTAAGCTGTGCCAAGCATTTTACAGGTATTATCTCTTTTGGTCTTCACAGTACCCCTGAGAGGTCGGTGCTATTCTTACCCCTCCATTTTACAGATAAGGAAACTGAGACAAACAGAGGTTAAGTGACTTGACTAGCATCACACAGCCAGGAAGTGTCTGAGGTCCATTTGAACTCAAGTCCTCCTGACTCCAAGCCCAGCACTCTATTTATTGCACCACCTATCTGCTTCTGGAGGAGTGGCATGGTAAGACTTCAGAAATATTATGATGGCAACTGTGTGGAGGATGGATTGCAGAGGGAAGAGACTGAAAACAGGGAGGCTGCCGAATTAGTATTCGTAGGCTACCGAAATTGTCTTGAAGGGTGATGAGGACCTGAACTATGGTTTTGGCCATACGAAGGGAGACAAAGGAATGGATGTTTGGTATATCATGGAAGTAAAAGCAACTAGACTTGGCCATTGAGTGATTATAGGAGGGGGATGAGGGAAAGAGGAATCAAGGATTATTCCAACACTGCAAACCTGTGTAATTGAAAGGATGGTGGTACATGCAATAGAAATTGTGGAGGAGGGGTGGATTTAGGGAAGATGACATTCACTTTTGAAATATTGAGTTTGTCCAGTACGTACTTGGAAATGTAGCTCAGGTGTGTGATGAGAGATGAATATTTGCATTTAGTAATATTTATGAAGAAATTATGATTGATCCAATGGATGAATAATGAGATCACTAAAAGAGGATGAAGAGAGACAGAAAGAGTGGAGGAAGACAGAACAGAGCCTTTCCATATTGGAACTCTTGTGATCTGGGGCAACCACTGAACTTCTCTGCCTCAGGTTCCTTATCTGTAATAGGGAGAGACAAGACTAGATGGTCTCCAAGGTCTCTTCCCACAATAAACACACATCACAGTGTAATACTATTTTAGGAGACAAAATTGTGTGTTTGTGATAAGAGACTGAATTTTTTTGAACAGGGTATTTCTGTATGTGAAATGAGAAAGAAGAGTAAGAGAAAAAATAAGAGAGAGAGAGAGAGAGAAAGAGAGAGAGAAAGAGAGAGAGAGAGAGAGAGAGAGAGAGAGAGAGAGAGAGAGAGAGAGAATAAGAATTTTTCATAAACAGATCTTTTCCTAAGGACCAGCATATGAACTTCATGATTTGAGATGCTACTTCAGGAGGTGAAGTGAAATATTTGATAGAGATACTACTTCAGGAGGTGAAGTGATATATTTGATAGAGAGCCAACCCCAAAGGCATGAATTCAAGTACTGTCTCTAACACAGGTTGTGTTACCCTGGTCAGATCTCTAACTTTTCAGTGATCCCAGGCAACTCTCTAAGCCTGAATTTGCTGAATACACTGATAGAAGAAAGTGTCCTTACTGAGAATCACTACACCCATGAAATGACATTTATGGACTAACCTCTATCACATAATCAGGAGAATATGATCCCAATAAGAGAGAGTTAGCATGTGCTTTATAATGTTTCTAATCCAGATTAGTTTTGACAGAATGTCTGCATTACTAAAGTACAATGCCATTAATATTAATCTATTAACTCTGGAATAATCCTCTTGTCTGCTTCTTTGGCATACCACTAAACAAAGTGGAGGGATTTATGAGAGTGAGCTGATTGAGTCCACTATAAATTCATTCTAACTATTCTAACTAATCTCAAATATTTTCCCCTACCTAATGTCACACTCACTACATCAGCTCTTTAAACTTTTTATTTCCTGCTCAAGACTTCTATTCCAGAAACCACCTGCAACCCACTTGGATTGTGAATCTCACCTCCGACTTCATGGAGAACATGAAGTCCTTTCTCCAAGAGTTCCCTTTTCTCCCCTCTTCCTTTCCCATCCCTTCGTTGCCATCTACTATGTCCTTCTTCTTTCCAGACTCTGTTGATGAGAAAGTCCTTTTTCTCATCAAGAGCAACCATTCTTCATGTACCCTAGATCCCATTCCCTTCTGTCTTCTTTAGGAGATTACACTCACCATTATCCTTACTCTCTACAGTCTTCACTCTCTCCTTGTCTATTAGATTCTGTGGTCTACAGATATGGCCAATTCTTCTCTCACTCTCTTCTACACTCTAAGTAATTTCCTTCTGACCTCATCATTCAGATGAAACTACTCTTTCCAAAGTTACCAATGATCTAGTTGCCCAAATCTAATGACTTTCTCTTGATCCTCTTCCTTCTTAGTCTCTCGGTAGCATTTACTATTGCTAATCATCTTTTCCTGTTGAACACTTTCTTCCTTTCTGGGTTTTTGTGAATCTGTTCTCTCTTGCTTCTCCTACTTGTTTGATACTCCTCAGTCTCTAATGCTGGATAGTTATCTACATGAGACTCCCAAAGCTCTGTCCTGAGTTCTTTTCTCACACTAAATTGTTGTAGTTGGTAAACTCACCAGCTCCCATAGGTTCAAGATCATTTCTGTGCACGTGATTCCCAAATCTGTTTATTCATCCTGAGATCTGTTGGACATTTCAAACTTCCTGACCCACGTACATTTTGCATTTGACATGTCCAAAAGAGAACTTGTTATCTTTTTGGCCAAATTCACCCATCTACTGAACTCTCTTACCTTTGAGGATGCCAACATTCTTCTAGTCACCTAGGTTTGAAATCTTACAGTCATCCTTGACTCCTTTTTCATTAAGCTCATATTTCTAATGAGTTACCAAATTTTATTGTAGAGAATTATAAAGAAAAAATATTTTCTTTCTCTATAATATTTCTTACACATATTCAATTTTTTCCCATCCTAGTAGTTGATAGTCTAGTACAAGTTCTCTTCACCTCTCACCTAGACAATTGCAATAGCTTTCTAATTTTTCTGTTTGATTCAGATCCCTTTGCTACTCAGGTGCCAATGTGTTTTTACTAAAATACAGATCTGACTATTCTCAATAAACTCCAATGGCTCCCTATTACCTCCAGCATCAAACATAAAGTCCTTTGTTTGGCATTTAAATCCCTTCACAGTCTAGCCCCTTTCTATCTTTTCAATCTTCTAATATTCTGAGCCTTCCCTCTCCTGTTGGGCACAGCATGTTCCCTTAGGAAAGGCTAGTAGCAGTTAGATGGGGCATCTTTCCTCTGCCCCAAATCAATTGCTTCAATTTGTCCTAGCATAAGGCATTTTCCACTTCCTGCTGCCAGCCCAGTCTCCCAATTGGTATATGGAGAACCTCTAGGACAAAAAAGAACAACTCTCTCTTTGATGTCATGCTTCCTATCTCCTGTTATGCCTGTCTTTTGAGGGGGTTGACTCCATTCAATGAAAAATATTCTCACACATAGTCATGCTTCACATTCCAGTGACTCTCATACTCCAACCACATTCCCTACTCCCTATTGTCCGATTCCTCATTCCCATCCTCCTCAACCTTACCATCCCAAAGTTTCATCCCAATTCCACCCAGCGCTTTCACTCTACCCTCTGGAAAGTCTGTTTTACAGGCAATAAACTTCTCTTTATCTTAAATCTATTCCTCTCTACTGGCTCTTACTGAAGTCTGGCTCCTTCCAGATGACACGGCCTCCCTGGCCACTCTTTCCAGTGATGGCTGTACCTATACTCATTCTTCTTAGTTCCCTGGTTGAGGCCAGGGAGTTGAAATATGCCTTGCTCCTCATTGCCATTTCCAAGTTGTTCCCCTTCCTCCTTCACTCAGTAACTTCTCTTCCTTTGAGTTTCATGCTGTTCATATCTACTACCCAGTCAAAATCCTGGTAGCAATTATCTACAAACCTCCAGGCTCTTCCCCTTCCTTCCTCAATGAATTTGATGCCTGGCCTACAATTTTTCTTTACTCTTAACTCCTGCCCTCATAGTAGAGGATTCAACATTATACATACATACATATACACACATATAAATATATATAATGTGTGTATGTATATATGTGAATACATACATACATACATACATATATACATATATATATATATATATATATATATATATATATATATATATATATATATATATATTTAGTTAGTCAGCTAGAGTTCTCTCTAGGTTTTTAGGAAACCACTGTCTCCTGGTTTTCCTCTTTTTCCTTTGCTAGATCCTCCTCCGGATTGAAGCCTCTAACCATAGGTACCTCAGGGATCCCTCCTTTCTTCTCTTCTCTCTCTCTACAATTTCATTGGTCATCTCATTAGTTTTCATGGATTTAATTACTATCTATAATCTGCCTTTTCTGCCCCAGTGTCTCTCCTGACCCCCAATCCCCAATTGCCCTTTGGACATTTGAACTGGATGTCCAGTAGACATCCTAGACATAATATGTTTAAAACAGAAGTCATTGTCTTTCCCTTTATATCCTTTCCTTTCCTATTTTCCCTTTTACTTAAGATGGTAACACCCATCTCCCAGTCACTCAGGCTTACAAAGGATTTATCTTGGATTCCTCACTATCTCTTATCGTCTACGTCCAAGCTGTTGCCAAGGTCTACCAATTTCACCAATGCACCGTCTCCCAAGTACTCCTCTTTCTCTCCTCTGACACTGAGGCCTTTGTGAGCTCGCACTTCAGGTATTACAATAACATGCTGCTGAGTCTGTCTGCCTCATCTCTCCCTAATTCAATCCATCTTCCATTCAGCCTAATAAAGTGATTTTTCTAAGATGCAAGTCTGATCATGCCATTGCTCTACTCATAAACTCCAGTGACTTTTATTGCCTCTAGGAGCAAATACAAAATGTTCTGTTTGACATAACTTAACCCTCACATAACTTTCCAATCTTCTTACACCTTATTCCCCAACACATACTTTGATCAAGCGACACAGGTCTCTTGATTCTTCCCTGAATAATACTGTCTTGAAACTTCAGGCATATTCTCTGTGACCTATGCCAGGAATGCTCTTTCTCCACCCTTCCATATATTAACCTCTGTGACTTTCTTTAAGTCCTTACTAACGTCTTGCCTTTCGCAAAAAGCCCTCCCTAATCCTTTTAATTTCAGTGCTCTCCTTCTCTTACTTATTTCCTATTTAAGTTGTGTATAGTTGCTTTGCCTATTTTTTATGTTGTCTTCCCCAACTAGATTGTATGCTCCTTGAGGGCAGGGAATTGTCTTTCACTTCTTTTTTGTATCCCCAGTACTTAGTACAGATCCTGATACATAGTAGGCACTTAAATTTTTTTATTGAATTGAATTGAATTCTGCTTTCTTTCACACACTTTAATTCTAGGCATACTGGTCTAGTTTTTTGTGACCTCTGCTCACACAAGAGAATTTGTCACCTGTCTCCACGCCTTTTCACTGAGGATTCCTTATCCTGGAATGCTTTCTCTCCCACCCTTCAACTTTTAGACTCCCTTGTTTCTTTTGAAGTCTCAGTTCGAGTCATCTGCTCCAGGAAGCCTTTCTTGGTCTCTCTAGTTTCTAGAACCACCCCGTCTAAGGTTACCTTATATTTATTTTGTCTCTATCGGGTTTATTTATGTTTCTTCCCCAATTAAGATATAAGCTCCTTGAAAGTAGGAACTGTTTTTTGCTTTTACTTGGACTTTCCAACAATTGGCACGATTGCTGGAACACAAGAGCTTAATGAATGCTTATTGACTGATTAATTGATTGAATAATGTGGGTCTAGTGGAGGGCTACCCTTTTATTAAAATCCTTGTAAAGAAAAAAATGACTGATGTACAATAAGATTTCTTTTTCAGTAAAGCTATATGCAATTACTTTCAGAGCTTTAACTGATGGTAAACATGCCACTTGACCTCAGTCGATTTTTATTCTTTGTCTCTTCAAATGGGCAGTTGAAGAGGGCCATGTCGATTTTCCTGAAGCTCTACAAAATAGTCATAGTGGCACTGTCTTGTGTGGTTCCGTGAGTATTTTTTACCCATTTAAATCAAACTTGGGGTCCTGGCCTTTCACCTCATGAAGACTTAAATGAGCTGTACCTGGATGGTCATTGCTCTTTTAGTTGATCTCTGAATTTTCTGTCTGAAAATGTACTGCTTCTCACAGTTGAATCAAAAGTGGCATTATATACTACGTTATTATAGTGCTATAATTTTTTTCTGTCAGTATCCTGGCCTAACTTGACATAGAGAAAGCATGAAGCCTTTACAATATTTTAAAGTTATTTTTAAAGAGAAAGGAAAAAACATCAAACAATTGAGAAGATTATTAGCACTGAAGTCTAGGCTATTTTCATTTCCCAGAATAAAGGCTTATTCTCAGTAAATACACACTCTCTACTGTTAGCCTGAGGGTCTATATCTATTTTCACTATTTGGTACGTACTTTGGAGCTACTGCTCTAATTCTCACTAGCATTTAAGAGTTTGGTCCCTCAAGCATAGTTCCCATACTCCCTGTGGAGTCCAGGGGCAGCCCTGAAGCGGTGTTGGGTGCTTTTTCTAATACTGGAGCTCACAAGCCCCTATCCATGTACTTTTCCATGATGATTAGCAGTTTATATGGATTAGTTAGGCTTAATTAGCTTTTAGAAGGGGTCTTTATTATAGTGGTACAATTAGTACAACTGCAACAAAGGTTTTTCCCTCCCAAAACAAACAGTTCATTGAAATACTCTCCCAAAAATTCATACAGGGTCTAGGGACAAATGGCCCAAGCATCAAGAGCACATGTACCAAAGGAGAATTCTCAAATACTTAGAAGTCCTTTTGCTGGAACCCTCAAGATGTTCCCCTTAGGTAGATGTAGATCATCTTGAATCCTTTATAGATCCTTCAATCTACTATTCTTGTCTTGTCAAGACTATCTTTAGCTCCCAATACAGACACTGCCATTAGCTACTGCTGTTCTGGGAAATGAAAGGTGAAATCAATGGAAATATAGGAAGCCCCCCCTACCCAAATTCTCTAAACTATTTGAAACTCCCAAAGTTGTCCTCCAGCAAGAGGTGGGGGTGGGGTAGGCTAAAACTGCAGTGTCCTCTGTCCCCATGTCTGCACTAAAAAGTTTTTTCCTGGGGGGTGAGTGCGTGCGTGCGTGTAGGTTTTTAGGCCTTATTCTTACTTTGTGGATAATTAAGATTTCTTCTGTGGTTAAAGTGTCAGGGCATAGCATTTTGTCAAGTATTTTAAGTGCAGAGGCATGAAATATTTACTGAACCAATCCTCAACGTTACTTCTGGATCATAGGTGAAGAGGTAGAGGTGACTTCAAAGGCCTACTTTACAGATGAGTAAACTGAGGCCCAGAGTGGTTAGGTGACTTGTCTAAGGTCAGTAAGAGGGTTTGGATGTCAATCTTGTTTGCCTGATTCCTGAGCTGGTTTTCTTTCTACTGTACCATGCTACTTCCATGAGCCATGGAATATCGGATTATGAGAGTGACAGTGAAGTCGAGGGTTCAGATATGACCCTAGGAGCAATGACAGTGGGAAGAAGAAAATTCTATTTAATGACCAATAACTTTATGAATTGTTAACCCTTCATATATTACTAGAAAACTATGTCTGTCACTCTGAATCACTGCACTTAGCTCAGTACTAAGTGTTTAATACATGCTTGTTGACTCATTTACAGGGGCAATGATGGGAAAATTCAACCATGTATATCTGTTTTAACATAATTCATGACTAGAAGTAGAAAACCAGCTCAGATCATATGCTTATTTGATGATGGGCTGGTAGCATCATCTTCATGAAAGCTCATGTTCATATTCAAGGGATTACTTTCAAGCAAAGTGTTTTAAGTGGAGAATATTTCAATAAATTCTGGACTCTATTTACTTGTTTCTCTCTTTCTTGTGATGTGTTCTGTTTAAAATGAATAAGAAATTCATATAGAGGTGCTAGCAAATGGAAGTACTAAGTTCAATATTATTTCCTTATATGATTCCTGAAGAGATTGCATTTCTTACCTAAAGTCACAAAATACATATTAAGTTAAAGATATGAATAGAACCCTTGCTGGGTCAGGTTTAGCCAGTATAGGCTTTGATAGCTTAAAATTATATTGTGCAACTGTACTATTCTGATGTACTCACACCTCCTACTTGGTTTGTAATTATATCTATTAACAGAATTCTGCTAAACTTGACCACAAATAAAAGGGAAATTATTCCTAGCACACTGCTAAAAATCATGTACTTTTCCTCTAATTAGGGGAGGAGTAGGAGACAACTTTTTTCACCGAACCTATCTTATGTGCTTACCAAGAAGTATAAGTCTGTCAGATTACCTAAACTGCCACCTTGAAAAATTTGGTAGCACACTGAACGTGAGAGAATGAGGTATTCAGTGTTGAGGGGTGGAAGTACAGTAGGCTGGGTCTAATATATGAAACAATGGAAACAAACTCTTGTGACAGGAATAGGGGAGGAAACCATGGGATGTCAGATCAGAGACATTGATGATGAAATGGCCAGACTAAGAAACTAGCAGGAGAGAATGAGAGAGCGGGGAAAAGTTATTTTAAAAAATTGAGACAAAGGAAAGAATCATCATTCTGGGAGGATGCAGTGAATTTGGGAAGCTACCTACTTCACATTTCACCTCCACAATGAATAACAGACTTAAGTTACTGGTGTTCAAGGGCTATGCTCCTTCCTATATAAAGCAACAAATTTGGTCTCTAGAGGGATTTGTCATAAGCAAGCATGACAATAGACTATAGTTTTTCTTCCAGATAACATTTAGAGTAGGGTGCATTTTGCATTGACCACTTAATGTTGGAGGTAGTTCTAACTCCAGAATGCTCTTAGTTTATGTTTGATGTTTATATGAAAGAAGCACTTGGAAGTCATTGAATGTTAATAAAAAGCAATTTTCCTTTGACCTAACAGCAAGGATTTGCAACAGGGATACAATGACACAATTTCCCTGCTCTCAGATTCCCTTGTCTCCATATGGAAATACCTTATTAGAAATTAACAAAAGGTATCTGAGACCTATTAATGGGCAGGGAAGATCTTTAACTCTAATTAACATTACATCCCCCTAGAGTTCTGAGGTGGGTATAGTTTGACAGAGAGTATAGAGGTTGGTAGAGAGTAGTTCCTGAGTATATGCTAGATTGCAATTATAGAATTAAAGTTAGAAGGGATCTCAGAATAAGTCCAACCCCTACATTTTACAGATAAGGAAAAAGAGTTTACAGAAGTAAAGGGATGTTCAAGTCAGTTACAGGCTTTGGAACCATCCTCATACTCCACAGCCAGTGTTTCTTTCCTGTTACTTTGCTGCGTTTTGCCTCCAGTAGTACAAGGGCCATTTTCAAATTGCACTTTCTTAGCCAGCACTTCAATTCTCAAATCCATTTTTTTTCTTCTATAACTACTGATTTCAATGAACAGCTAGAATGCAATGAAAAGATAATCTATGCCTTTGGGGCCTTTATTTTCTGGTTCAAGATTTGTCTTTGGCAATGCATTTTAAGTTTCTTCTGGCAGCATCCATTATGTATGTGCCAGTCACCTTACCTGAATATTTATCATGTATTTTGTTAAGTCTTGGGAGGTTCTCTGTTATTTCTTGGGTATGTGCCTCCAGAAAACAGCAGAGCTTTCTCTTGTTATCAGATCCTCAAGTCGTTGCCTTCATACCTCTTAGTAGAGAACCCTCAAGTACTGCAAATCTGTTCTTCTTC
This sequence comes from Potorous gilbertii, assembly GCA_028658325.1. Lineage (NCBI taxonomy): Eukaryota > Metazoa > Chordata > Mammalia > Diprotodontia > Potoroidae > Potorous > Potorous gilbertii. The sequence continues at coordinate 614,466,256 of CM053770.1, forward strand.
GTTTGACCATTATTTACCTTTATTTCGAGAGGCAGATCAGCTTACCCTTGGAAAACAGATTATAGTTACTCCCTTGGGCAGGAAGATAAATACTGCCCCTTTTTTACAAGTCACTCCAAATGTCTCTTATCCCCCATGCTGTTTGAGATTTTAAAACTTAAACACTACTGTAAATATTTTTGTGCATATGGCTTTTTTTCTTTAGATCATTCTGAGGTATAGACATAGTAGTGGACTTTCTGGATCAGAGGGTAGGCACAGTTTATAGCCTTTTGAGCATAGTTCCAAATTGATCTCCCGAATGCTTGGACTAGCCCACAACTTTACCAACAGTGCATTAGTGTACCTATTTTTCTTCATTCCCTCTACTCCTCCCCTCTTCCCAGGACCAAGGGGACTATGGTCCAGGATACTGAAAAGAAAAGAGGTGAATGTGATTCTTAAGCTGTTGTTGTTAATCTTTGACAGATCATGAAAAAATTGGAGAATCATTACAGGACTAGAAAAGGGAAAATGTCTAAATTTTCTGGGAAAGGAAAATGTGATCACAAAAAGACAATATGACTTCATCAAGAATAGATCATGTCAAATTAATCCCACTTCCTTTTCTCAAGTCAGTTAATGGGATGATGTATTCTTTCTCTGAATTTTAGAAATAATATTTTATAAAAGTCTCATGCTATTTTTTTGCAGACAAGATGGATAATTGTGGGCTAGACTAGCATATCATTAGATGATTTTGGACATGGTTAAAATGCTTGACTGAAAGGATACTCATTAATGATTTGATATAACTTTAGAATAACTGTGGTGAACCCCAGTAATCTGTGATTGATATGTGCTTTTTAATGCTTTTGTAAATAATAGGAATTAAGGTATAGTTAGCATATCTGTCAAGTTTGCAGGTAACTCAAAGTTATATAGCTAATACAGTGCATAACAAGTCAGAATTTAAACAGACTTTTGACATTATAGAACATTAAGCAATATAAATGAGATGAAATGTAATAGGGATTAATTTAAAATTTGGTGGTTGGGTTGAAAAATAATCCCTCACACATCGGGGTTATATAACATAGCAGGATAGCAGCATATCCAAAAAAGAAATGGGAATATTAGTGGAATTGCAAGAATGGTGGCAAGGTGGTTGGCAAGGATTTGTGGAAGAGGTGAATAAAGAGGACAGAGAAGGAGAATTTGTCCAAGAAATAAGAACTAGAATTAGTGGGTGAGATTGTAAATTTAAAAAATGTTTTTGATACAATGAGAAACTTCATAACAATTATTGCTATCTAAAAGGGGAAAAGGTTACTTTGGCAAGTAGTAAACTTCCTTTTACCACTTTTTTTTGAGGTTAAAATCAGTTGTTTTTCAACTTAATGGTATTTTATTTTTTCCTATTATATGTAAAGACAGTTTTCAACATTCATTTTCATAAAATTTTGAGTTCCAAAATTTTCATCCCTCCTTCCCTTCCTCTTCCTCATCCCCAAGATAGCAAACAATCTGATACAGGCTATACATGTACAGTCCATATTTTACATATTTCCACATTAGCCATACTGTGAGAGAAGCAGAACAAAATGGGAAAAATGAGAATATAACAAGAAAGTGAAAACACTATGCTTTGATATGCATCCAGACTCCATACTTCTTTCTCTGGATGTGGAGAGCATTTTCCATCATGAGTGTTTTGGAATTGGATCATTGCATTGCTGAGAAGAGCTTAAATCTGTCATAGCTGATCATTGCCCAATGCTGCTGTTACTGTGTTCAATGTTCTTCTGGTACTGCTCACTTCACTTAGCATGTCTTTCCAAGTTTTTCTAAAATCCACCTGTTCGTCATTTCTTATAACACAATAGTATTACATTACTTTTATATACCATAGCTTGTTCCATCATTCCGCAATTAATGGGCATCTCCTCAATTCCCAATTCTTTGCCCCTACAAAAAGAACTGCTATGAATATTTTTTGTACATGAGTCCTTTTTCCCTTTTTTATGATCACTTTGGGATACAGATCTGGTAGTGGTATTGCTGGATCAAACGGTATGCACAATTTTATAGTTCTACATTGCACTCCAGAATGGTTGGATCAGTTCACAACTCCATCAACAATGCATTAGTGTTTCAGTTTTCCTATTATCTTCTCCAACACCTATCATTTTTCTTTTCTGTCATATTAACCACTCTGATAGGTGTGAGGTGGTACCTCAGAATTGTTTTAATTTGCCTATACTGACAGAGCATTTTTTTCATATGACTATAGATAACTTTAATTTCTTCATATGAAAACTGCCTGTTCATATTCTTTGACCATTTATCAATTAGAGGATGAATTGTATTCTTACAAATTTGACTCAGTTCTCTATATATTTTAGAAATAAGGTCTTTATCAAAACTACTGACTGTAAAAATGGTTTCCCAGCTTTCTGCTTTCCTTCTTATCTCGATCATGTTGGTTTTGTTTGTGCAAAACCTTTTAAATTTAATGTAATCAAAATTATCCATTTTGAATTTCATCATGTACCTCTTGTTTGGTCATAAATTCATCCCTTCTCCATAGATTTGACAGGTAAACGATTTCTTGCTCTCCTAATTTCCTTATAGTATATCATCTTTTATGTCTAAATCATGTACCTAATTTGACGTTTTCTTAGTATACAGTCTGAGAGGTTGGTCTCTGCCTAGTTTCTGCCATGCTATCTTCTGATTTTCTTGGAAGTTTTGTCACATAGTAGGTTCTTATGCCAGAAGCTGGGGTCTTTGGATTTATCAAACTATAGATTACTATAGTCATTGACTGTTTCTTGTGTACCTAACCTATTCCACTGATCCACAACCCTGTTCCTTAGCCAGTACCGAATAGTTTTGATAATTGCTGCTTTATATTGTAGTTTTAGATCTGGTATAGCTAGGCCACCTTTCTTTGCATTTTTTCATTAATTTCCTTCATATTCTTGAACTTCTGTTCTTCCAGATGAATTTTGTTATTATTTTTTCTAGCTCTATAAAATCATTTTTGGTAGTTTGATTGGTATGGTACTGAACAAATTAATGTAGGTAGAACTGTCATTTTCATTAGCTTGGCATACTCATGAGCAATTGATATTTTTCCAATTATTTTGATCTGATTTTATTTGTGTGAAAAGTGTTGTAATTGTGTTCATATGGCTCCTGCTTTGTCTTGGCAGGAGGACTTCCAAATATTATATATAGTCTATAGTTATTTTAAATGGAATTTCTCTATCTCTTGCTTCTGGACTTTCTTAGTATCACATAGAAATATCAATGATTTCTGTGGGTTTATTTTATATCCTGCTACTTTGTTAAGATTGCTAATTATTTCAAGTAGTTTTTTAATTGATTCCCAAAGATTTTGTAAGTATACCATAATATCATCTGCAAAAAGTGATAATTTTTTCCTCATTACCTATTGGAATACCTTCAATTTATTTTTCTTCTCTTATTGCTAAAACTAACATTTCTAATACAATATTGAATGATAGTGGTAAATGATCTTACTGGCAAAACTTCTAGCTTATCCACATTACATATAACGTTTGCTGCTAGTTTTAGATATATGCTACCTATCATTTTAAAGAAATTATTTATTACCAAGCTCTCTAATGTTTTTTATAGGAATGGGTGCTGTATTTTGTCAAAAGCCATTTCTGCATCTGTTGAGATAATCATGACTTCTATTAGTTTTGTCATTGATAGTCAATTATGCTGTCCCTAATATTGAACCAGCCGTGCATTCCTAGTATAAATTCCACTGGATTATAGTATATTATCTTGGTGATAAATTGCTGTAATTTTTTTGCTAATATTTTATTTAAAAGTTTTGCATCAATATTCCCTAGAGAAATTGGTCTATAATGTTCTTTCTCTATTGTGGTTCTTCCTGGTTTGGGTATTAGCACCATATTTGTGCTTCTGAAGTTTTTAAGCAAATATTTAATTACCACTTATTTTATAGAATATATTTTTGTTCAGGTACAGAGTAGATAAGATGCTCCTTTCCAGCTCTCAGATTGTGGGAAATGAAAAAATTTTGGGAGGAAGGGATTTGAGACTCTAGTGCATTATATATCAGTATTCTCATCAATAGATTCTGTGATAATTTTCTATTCTAAGCAATGTATAGCAAAATGATCCTTGACCCATTTTAAATAATACGTCTTTGAAATGACCTTAGATAAAACTGAATTAGCAATAAACTGACTTTAGGTCTACTTGCATATTTTTCCTGGAAACAAATCAAATTTTAAATAGGTGAAAGGCTACCTTTGTAATGTTTTTGAGTCATTTGTCTATTTCATGCGTTTGTTTCTAAATGGGGGTACCCAGGCACTATAAAGTGCCATTAAAGCAGCAATAGGAGCATTTAGTGAAAGTGATCAATTAAACGGGTTTAGAAAAGGGCTCTGATAAATGAACAGGGACCTTTAATCCTTTCATCTTAACTTTGTAGATCTTCAGGCTTTTAGATTTTGAAAAATATGTTCATGTCAGCAATGTGATTGCGATCTGGTGGCTCTAGGAATTTGGGAAATTATTTTCTTTTTCTTTCATTCTTTTTAAAAATGAGTACAGTGGGGATATATCTATTATTGTGTAAGAAGAAAAAAAACTATAGCTAGTTGAAAAACTTCTAGTATATCAAAACCAATATTTTTCACAGGACCAATATTTGTCTGCTTGCTTGTGTTTCTCCATGAGTTCTATTAAATATGATAAATAGAAAAACTTACTTGAGTTTTCATTGATTTCATACAATGACTTTATCATCATTGATTCTAAAAACAAAATCAGTTTTTCATAGAGTTTATTCACATTAAAAGTGATTTTAATCTCAATAAATCTGTTATTGGACATCAACTCTGGACATATTATTAAAAAATAAAAGAACTATCCATTCAAAGCTTTTTCTTAATAAATTTATGTAATTGTGAAAAACTGAAGGCAATCCAAATGTCAAGCAGTAGGGGAATGGTTAAATATAATGTGATCCTTCACTTATTTCTTGTGTAATCTTGGGCATTTTTAACCTCCATAGGACTTAATATCCTCAGAAGTAAAATGACGAGTTTGGGCTTACATCAGAGGTGTCCAGCAGTCAGCCTGCAGCACTTCCTCTCAGTTCAGTGGAACCAGATTAAAATGTCATTGGGAAATATTGAGCAAAATGAATTAAAACACAATAGATACAATACATAGAAAATATATGGTTTTCTAAGTCAATATGTGACCTATAAGGATCCTTATGTACAGGTTTAGTTGCCCTTATTTCTATTTGAGTTTGATACCCACTGAACTAGGTGACCTTTGAGGTCCCTTCAATCTAGTATCTATGACCCTAGCACTAAAAGTATGAAGAATACAATGAAATGTTGTATAGGAAAGAAAATTATTGTCATGTAAAGGAAAGACCTTTATTCAGTACTATAAAATTTAAAAAGCAGCAGCATAGGAACGGTGTACACATTAGTTATGATCAGATGGGGAAAAGTAAATGAGAATGAGAGGACAAAGGATTCTAGGAAACTTTTGAAATACATAGGATGGTTGAAGTGTGCTACTTTCTCCCTGGCAGGTTCAGGATGCAAAATGAGATATATTTTTGGAAATTATCAGCATTGGAATGTGTTTTGTTTGCTAACATTTATTGGTTACAAAGATTTTATTTGTCTCTTTTTTTTGCTTTTCTCTTTAATTTGGTGGTGAGGGAGGGGGAAAGTAAGAAAATAAATGTTTGATGATTGAAAAAGTAAAAGGTAAAAAAAATAGAAATGCAATGAATCATAGATCTAGAGCTGAAGGAGGCCATCTAGTTCAACCCCATCAGTTTGCCGATGAAGGAACTGGGACCCTGAGAGAATGGATGATTTGCCCAAGATTGCACAGGTGATATAGTGAGGGACAATTCCTTTATCACTGCAACACTGCCTTCCATGTAAATTAATTTAAATGAAAGTATTAGACAAGTTCTGTTGTTCATACTGCTATTTAATGTTATTTTAGTAAAACATGAAGAAAGATCTTGATAACATTCTAAGTGACCACATATTGAGGCTATGTTCCTGTATTTGAATCTAAAGATAACTTTGAATATTTGAAAAATGTGAAAATATGATTCATTAAAAAATTAATAGAACTTTCCAATATTACTTCAAAAGGAAGCTGAGAACAAATATATTTAAGTAATTTTTAGTCAAACAATCTTGGGAAATATAAGCCTGCATTCCTGGTATAAATTCCACTTGATTAGAGTGTATTATCTTGGTGTCAAATATAAGCCACAGGTTAGTTTTCCACTATCATAGAAATATTCCCCAATATCCAATATTTCAATTGCTTTTAAAATAGAAGTTAAACTTTTTGGTTGAGTGGCAAGTCTTATCTTTATTATATTATAAGGTAAGGTAATTCATGCAAACACTGATTTGAAAATGTCTTTCCTCCAATACTGTCTAGAACAGAGGTGTCAAGAATGTGATTATTTTCATCCTTTGTTGCCAAAGAAGACAGTGCCATCAGAGAAATGATGACGTGACTTGTGCTTGACTTTGTTTTGAGTGAGGGAGGGCTGTGCAGGTCACCAGCCTCACTTGTCCTCCAGAGTCATCTGAATCCAGTGACCAGATATTCATCAGGATAACTGGAGATGACCCAGGATGAGACAATTGGGGTTAAGTGAGTTGCTCAAGGTCACAGAGCTAGTGAGTGTGAAGTGTCTGAGGTGAGATTTGAACTCAGGTCCTCCTGACTCCTATACTGGTGCTCTATCCACTGTGCCACCTAGCTGCCCCTGTCAATAAGTAGGCTGAGCAACACTCACAAGTGTAGCCTGAACCAGATTAAAATGTGATTAGAGGGGAAGCTAGGTGACACAGTGGATAGAGCACCAGCCCTGGTATCAGGAAGATCTGAGTTCAAATCTGACCTCAGACACCTGACACTTCCTAGCTGTGTGACCCTCAGCAAGTCACTTAACCCTGACTACCTTGCAAAAAAGAAGTGTAATTGAGAAACATTTAATAAAACAAATAAAAATGCAATAAAACATCAACAATATGTTTTCTATTTCAATAGATATTTGCAATTCAATGTGCAGTCTTGAGGGGTCCTTACATATGGATTAGTGGCCCCCATTTCTATGTGAGTTTAATCCCATTGGTCTAGAGTATCTCCAAACCTTTTTGATTGGTCTCTCATCAGAAAAAAAGAGCATCCTCTCTTTCTCTGTCTCTGTATGTCTGTCTGTCTGTCTACATATTTATTTGTAAATTGTATATGTGCATTTCTATGCTAATAATTATATATGCTATAAAACACATAAAAATAAGAAAAATAAGAAAAGATGAAATGGAGATTAAAGAGTATTGATCCTAAAGTCAATATGGAACCATTGGAATTTACTGAGTAAGGGACAGGTTTACCCTAGTGCTGAAAATCACATTGACATCGATATAAAGGATAAATTTGAGAGGGAAGAGACTGGAGACAGGGACACCAGTTAGCAAATTATTGCACTAGTACAGGAGAGGGAAGGAAGACTTGAACTGGGCTGGTATCATGTGAATATTGCGAAGGGAATTTATGGAGGAGTGTAGAGGTCTGTGGAATTTGAAACAGCAATACTGGAATTAACTAAGAAGATGCAGGAAAGTGAAGAATAAAAATGCAAGTACAGGGCCAAAACTTTCCTGTTTGACTTTGTTGCCTTGACTCAGTACAAACACTTCAAAAAAACTAAATAAAAATCAAAACTGAGCATGAATAGGGCTTGTATAGATGAAACCTCTGCCCAGCTGTTGGGAATTTTTGCTAACTGGGGACTTGGAATGATTATGACTGAACTAAAAACTTTTCATCTAAATTAAACTCCCTACAGCTGAGAAAAGAAAACCAAATGGACCTTTAGGCTTTCTTAGGCTTTTGACTTTATACCCCAAAAGAGCTGATTATCATGATGGTACTGTACAAGGGCAATTCCTAGACTGTCAACTTGTATGACTGGAGGTACTATGGTAACCTCAATAGAAATAGGGAAGTCCAGAAGAAAGATGGGGGCTGGGAAAGGGATACAACTGTAATAGATCCATGCTTGCTACTACTCCAGTAGGAGTAGGACTTTTTCTCATGCCCACATTGTCACTGGCCATTGCCCCCATTAGAATGTGGAACTTGATTTTATTGCATTGGGGTGTAAGTACTGGGGCAGGGGATTTTGACAGTGTAACTTCTGATACTGTCTCAGTTTATTAGTTTTTCCAATGGGACCAGACTGGTACTAGAAAGATTTGAGGAATTTTGAAGAGAGTAAGGTAGTTATGTTGGAGACAAAATCACAACAAGTAACACACAGGATGTTCAGGATATGAGTTATTGTTCCACTATCTCATTTGTTGTTCACACATCCCTTGGGTTCAAGCCATGTTTCCCTTGGGTTTATTCCATGACCTTCTCATACGCAATATCCAGGAAATACATAGAGGCATAGTTTTGTGACTAATGCCAGGTAAACAAGTAGAAATCAATGGGGTTATAGTACAAGGTAGAAAAAGACAGGAGGTCTAAAGTTCATGCAAAAGATTAACAAACATCAGGCATGGTGTATCCTTCACTAAATATTAGAATTATAAGATATTTACTAAGAAAGACCTTTCAGGATCACCTGGTCTAATCTCCTCATTTTACAGATGAAGAAAGGAAAGTATCTTCCTTGAGGTTAATTTAGCTATGAGGAATTGTCAGATAACATATTACTCATCCAATGGATTGTAATTTCCAAAATAAATTTAACTTTGGTCTTTGAGATACAAAAGAAAAAGAGAAAGGAAAACCAGAACTATGTTTGTCAGACAAAAAGTAACCTTTCTTCAGGAACTGTTTGAGGGGATACTAAACAAATATGACAATAGGCATATAAAAATTGTTTACAAAGTTATTTTGCTTCTCTTCAGGGAAAATGGCATAAAATATATTATCAAAGGGTTGTATACATGGAAATGTAGATGGACTATGTATTCAGGGAGAGCAAGAAATCATTGATTGACAAACTGAATGCTTCGTTGATACTCGTACCCTTTCAAGAACTTTAAATAATTGGATGGACAGCTTTTAAAGAGAATATGGACAGGATTCTCATAGAATAAGAATGGTTTGGTTTGCTGCTATCTATAGTGTTGGAAGGGGGACCTACATCAGTAGGAGCACAGATACTTTGAAACGTCAAATTGAATAATTTTTAAGATGTGGTTATAATTGAGTAAGACAATAAGGAATCCACTAGCTCTAATGTTCTGCAGACCCAGGTTTGCTGAGCACTTCATGATGGTGAAGTGTCTTTGATTATTGCCATAGAAGCTTGCCTGAATTTGGTAAAAAATACAATTCAACAGCAAAAATGTTCTACTGAGATAATTTACATTCACTTAGTGTAGGGAAACTGCTGAACTAAACATTTTCTTCTAAAATTTTGTAGCAGAGATTGGGTCTTATTTTAGAAAACCCTGAATCAACACAAGTTTAACTTTTAAGATCCTTGAAGACAAGGGTCATCTGTTGTCTCTTATTGTATTCATAGCACTTAGGATAGTGCCTGACACATGTTAGATGCTTAACAAATATTGATTGATTGATATTACTGGTACTAAAAATGGCTTCTGGGAGGGGTTTGGGATCATTAAAAAAATTTCAAAAATTTGAATAGCAACTTAGTGCCTCCCCTCCCTTTTCCTCCTGTTGAATATTGGCTTTGAATCATGATCCATTTGCACATTTTAACCAAGATAAATATTTGATTATATAGTTTATATAGGTTGTTATTTTAATTACATACTATAGCATCAACAATAGGCATTCTTTATCTACTAGTTATTTTGCTATGTGAATATTTAGGCCACATTCCCTTCAGAGATTATTTATCTTATTTAAGAGACTCTGCTATTGTTTTCTTTTGTTGCTTGTCCTTTGTTCTTGAAGAAGACTGACATCAAGGAGGTGATGCCATGACTTGCAATTGAATTGGATTTGTGAGCATAGCACCCTGACACATCCAGGATGGCCTGCTAGCACAGGTTTTTAGATCTCTTTTTTCTAAAAGGAGAGAGACTTTTGAGGGGTCAACAATCTTCTTTTATCACATAGACTAACAGAGTAAATAAAAATGGAGAAATAATGGTCAACAGGGCTTCTAACTGTCTCACCATAAGTAATACATACATCACAGATCAACAGACCAATACAACGGTCTGACCATCACATACATACATAGTTACCAGAGAAGCACCAACATCTGGGCTTTCAAAGCTATAGGGTTTCTCAATGGCTGCCCAGAGTCTCATCTGCCACATGAACATTCTTCCAAAGAGTAAGTCCCAAAGCAAAAACCTCACCTCAGAGTACATATAGACTTTTCAGAGCCAGAAGCATCACAACCCTCATGCTTCAGCGCCTAATTAACAAAAGGTGTGAAAACCTTCCAGTGAGCAAACCTCTCCATAAGCAAACTTTTCCTTTAAACAAGTTTCTCCCCCAGTGGGCTCCATATGAGGCCTATTAATAGGTAGGGAAAGATCTTTAATTCTCATTACAGTGAGGGAGAGCTGTGCAAAGTTACCAGCCTTATTTTCTCCTTCAGAGTCATCTGGGTCCAATAGTGAGATATAGATCAGGATGACTGGAGATGGCCCTGGATGCAGTGGGAGACCTTGGCTTTTTTAAGCTAAGGTCTTTAACAGGTCTCAGTTTGACTGAGGGAATACTCATTCAATGATTAAGCATAGGTAAAAAAAAATGAGGCAGAGTAGTAAAAAAATCAATCTGGGAAGGGAAATTCCTCGGGGTTTCAGAGGATCTGCTATATTTTATGACCTGATGTAGTTAACACTATGTCCTCTGCAAAAAGGGACATCTGTACAACCTCATTGTTGATATTTATGCTTTCTTCTTTGAATTTGTGCTCAATCTCCTCCATGACAATACTTACCTTTGGTAAGCATGTGGCTTCCTGTTTTATGTAGCTCTAGATAGTTAGGATCTGAAAGTCATTAGACAAGTTATTTTTGTTTTTCATAAATGCTGGCATGATTTTGATTTATAAATAGGAGTCAACTTGTTGAAGAACTTTTAAGCAGGCATTTTGCTCTATTAAATTGAATAGGATTTTTACAATCCTATAGGACCTTGCATTATCCTCCTCTTTTAATTAATTATGTGTTGGTAAATATGGGACACATTGAAATATTGCTTGTGAATATAATCTGTTCTTTCCTCTTCCCATCAAGTATATTCTCTATGCATATCCAAAATATTCTTAAAAATTTTTGTGTACATGGGATGACTTGTTTAAATAGGCCATGTTAGAGTTATTTTACTACATAGCCTATCCTCTTTTTTTAAAAAATTTCTTTTTTCTTGCTTTGTAGGACTTTTGATCTTTGTTCAAACAAGTCAGTAGTCTGACTGTACATAGCTGATTTGGGAATGAATTCATAACAAGTTGTTTCCTGCATATTAAAGTAAAATCAATTTCATTTTCTGTGATGTTATTCAGGATTTACCATGCTCATGCCAGTCTCTCTTTTTGGAGAAAATATTTGTGATTCATAGGCATAGGCTTCTGTGTAGTCTTGAAGCCTTTGTGACCTCTCGGATTCCTTAATCTTGATCTTTTTTTTCCTAACAGGACCACTCTGCTCTTAGTTCCTCTGTTTTCCTTATTTATCTCCCTCAATCCACCTTAAGGACATTAAGGTTCTGAAGGGACACATGTTTCTTTTCTGCCCCTGCTTGTTCTCACCCTTTAAAGTCTTTGAGTACCAAATTATATGCTCATTTTAATTGCAAGTTCTTACCAACTTCTTTGAGTGCTTTCGCTGCCTCTTTCTTTTCTGCAACAGATGCTAGCAAGTATTCTGCGATTATTTTCACTGTGGTTTTTTGCAAATATTTAATGAATGCTATAATATGATATGTCCAAATGTCCCATGAAATGATGGTTTTTTTAAAAAAAATTGCCTTAAAATTGCAAACTAAACCCACCCTGCCTACTTTTATTTGTCTTTGTAAAGAGAATCGGTAAGCTATCCTTCCATTTAGCTGCAGTTCTTATATTTTTGGTTTCATTTATGGTGAGAAATGTAAAGACTGATATAATTCATTTTTTTGCTCTAAGTGTTCCCTCTGGTCATTGGACTAGGATCTCACATTAAGTGTACCAAGAAATGAAATCTGAATGATTCTTAGCACTTGTTGCCCTTTTCTCTGCTTCTTTACCACGATGACTTCAGAATTGAAAGGAAACAGGAGTTAGGGCTATTTCATATTTTTTTTTACATCTTAGGCTATCATAGTCAACTAGTTAGAAAACTCATTGGTGAGGACTCAATTAAAACACACTGGTATTAAGGAAGCTGACAATTGAAGACGTTTTAGTCTGGCTAGAGAACATATACCAGACCTATACCTCCATGCCAAGGTCAAGTATTGGAGGGCATGCAAATGGACAAATACAGCTAATTTTAGGGAGGTTTACCACCAAAATACTGGACATAATGATTTTTTAAAAATTTGTTGTTATTTTTAGTTACATCTAATCACAATGACTAAGTTCATGAAAGTTACAGCCTAAATGAATTGAAAGAGTATCCATAAAAGTAAACTTCTAGCTGTTATTGAAACACTAGTTCTAATAATTCATATATATTTACACAGCTATTTTTAATTAAAAAATTCTGAATTTATATTGAGTTTTTAAAAATAAACATTTATATATACATGATAGAGCATGTAAAAGAAAATTACAAGTGAAACTGTGATTCTATTTCATGCATTTGTTTTTGGCAAAGGTATATAATAGATTCCAAGTTACTTTAAAAATTATATTACTTGTTTGTGTTTACTTTTAAAACTTCTTTCTTGTCTCTTTTGTGCAAAAAATAAATTCAAGGGTACTTTTTCTTTGGGAGGATCACTATTGCCAACTTCTTCATCCCAGTATCCTTCAACTCAGTTAAATATAGAAGGAGATAAAAGTCATTGTAACAAATCAGCACAGCAGAGCAAAACAAATTTATACAATAGCCATGTCTAAAATGCCTCTCTTTGCACCTTGAATCCATCATCTGTCTGTCAGGAGGTAAGATTCTTTATTATAGGTCCTCTGAGCATAAAGTCCATTTGATAACTGTTGCCCCCTTTCCTTACTCCATGTTTGTATAGTCTTTTTCTCATTTATTCCAATTATGAAAAAAAATCAAATTCTACCTCCGTTCTTCCTTTTTTCATATACTAATATATCCTTTTTGCCCTCCCTTTGAACAGGATCACTCTGCTGTTAGTTGCTCTGTTTTTCTTGTTTAACTCCCTCAATCTACTTTAAAGACATTAAGGTTATGAAGGGACACATGTTTCTTCTCCCTCATCTGGACTGTTGGTATTTAATCATCACTTAATTCCTTCCAACTGCTCAAATAAATTTACCTTTCTATGTTTTGCTTGATTCTTGTTTAAGCATTTTGTAGTTCCTCCTCAGCTCTGATCTTTTTTTTTTTTTATCAAATATGCTTTATTTCATGAAAGATACATTTTTCCCTGTAAGGATTATATTCAACTCTGCAGAATAGCTTATTCTTTATTGTAAACCCATTTCTTTTGGAATATTGCATTTCAAGATTTCTTCTCATTTATGCTAGAAACTGTCAGGTTTTATGTGCTTTTAATTAAGGTTTCTGGATACTTGGAACTCCTTTCTACTTACTTGTAATATTTTTCCATTGAGATGGAAGTTCTTGATTTTGGCTACAACACTTTTTCTTCTAGGTTTTCTTTCAGAAAATAATCCATAGATTCTTTCTATCTTCACACTGTCATCTGGTTCTAATAAATCTGAGAAATTTTCATTTGTGATTTCCTGAAATATAGTGTCCAAGCTTTAGAAATCATAGTTTTCAGGGAACCAAATAATCATTAAATTTTTTTTCATGATCTCTTTTCTTCAGGACAGTTGTTAAAAGTTGATATTTAAAATTTTCTTTATTTTTTCTATCTTTTGATTTGTACTAATATTCTTTGCTGTTTCTTGGAACCATTAATTCAGATTTTCCTAATTTTGTTCTAATATATTCTAATTTTGTTTTTGTGTTTTGGGGTGGGGTGTGCTGTTTAATCTTGACCTGGCTTCCTGTGCCATCCTTATCCTCCCAAGGTTATAGACCCCTTGAATCTTTCAGGTTCAGAACATTGGATCTTTAGGACCTCTCATGGTCTGTCAGGACAGAGTCTGAGGGAGTTCAGATCTCTGAGCTGTCCCAATCTGAGTGCTGCCATACCATTAGTAAGTCCTTATCACTCCTCCTCATTTCCAAAGCCCTTGCTGTGGAACTTTGATTACTCTGGTGCTTTCTCAGGGAGTCCTCTATGCTCTCTGCCTCCACATGTCTCTTGTCAGTCTGGGAGAATATTTACCAGTTTATTTGCCTATACTGGCACTGGTTTTTCTTTGATAAGGGGCCCTTTTGCCACTATCCTTGGGCTTCTGGCTGACTTTTTTGTTATCCTGAGATACAAGAAGTCACTTACCATCATTTCTTATTGAATTTCTTGATTTTGTATGATTTGTAAAGTTTTTGCTGTAGTGCCCGACTATATACTTATGTAATGACAGAGTGGCCTGCTTCCATCTTGGCAGGAAAGCCTGTATGACAGTTTTCTTGTAACAATCTTTAGAGACAAAGAATGCAAGTATCCACAGCCATAAAAAGTTATCCACTTTTTGTAGATAATGAAAATGAAGTTTATGAAAGTTAAATGACATGGTTATACACTGAGTATGTCAGTGCTAAGACTAAAAACCAAGTTGCCTCATGAGGCAGCTGGATGGTGAAGTGAATAAAGTCCTCGACCTAGAGTTAAGAAGACCCAAGTTTCAACTTGACTTCAGATACTTGCTACCTGTGTGACCCTAAGAAAGTCACTTGTCTTCTTTGTGTTTTAGATTCAACTCTAAAATGGGGACTACAATAGAACCTATGATGCAAGATTGTGAAAATCAAATGAAATGAAATTTGTAAAGAACTTAGTGCAGTACCTGACACAGAATAGATACCATATAAATGGTTATTCCCTTTTCTTCCTTCCTCATTTCAATTTCTCGTTCTTTCCATTAATCCTTGCAATATCCCTTGATTTTTGGCTCTCACAAATTGTTTTTTAACTGGACCTACAATTTTATTAGCTTAGAGGATTCCCTGTGAGAGAGGTTTCTCTCCTAATCCAGACTGGTAAGTTTCTTCAATTCATATTCTTAGACTACCACTTGGAAGAGCTGAATAGTTAAATAACTTGTTATGGTGAGAGACAGTATTTGAATCCAAATCTTTCTGATTATGAGGTTTCCACTTTCCATTACTCCATACTGCCTTATATGATTTTGCAATTTTAAATTATTTTAATATTAATAAATTAATATTTAATGTTGATTATTTTCGTTTTCTTTTTCTTTTTTTTTTTTTTGCTTAAACTTATTTGGCCGGTCTTCGTTTCCCTTTTGGCTATGCTTCTGACTGTCTAGACGTCAACACCATGCCTCTGCTGTATTTTTACCTTGGAACCTCTCTCAGCGCTTGCATCCTCCTCATACTGGAAAATCCATCTGTCATGTTGGCCCCCTTTTCCCATCGGTGAGTTTCTCCCAGGGCCTCCATTTTGGAGAGGGGCCCAGGCAATCTTTATTCCTCTTCTGACTGTACTTCTGACTTCCTAGACATCGACACTGTGTTATTACATGGGTATTTCTATTCATTCTCTAGCTCCCAGTTTTAACTTCCTTTTTTATATTGTCTTTCCCTATTAGACATTACTATCCTTGACAACCTGCAGTGACTGTCTTTTATTTTGCTTTAATTTGTATTTCTAATGCTTAGTACAGTTCTTGGCCCATGATAAATACTTATATAGCTGCTTATTATTTGTTACTTATTGTTATCTTTTATCATAAAATATGAAGAAAACATCTGCTTTCCCTTCTGTCCCCCTCTCAATTCCACTATTCAAATAAAATGCTGTTTCATGGATTAAGGATTATATTCATTCTAAAAAAAATAATATATGAATGAATCTAAAAGCACTTATTAAAAACATACAGAGGTTGTGAGTTTTGCATTTGTTTGCTTTTAAATTTGTGTGAAGATGTTTTATGGTCTTAGAAAGTTGGGGTGATTCTTAGTAATGACATATTACTATAAACGACATGAATATGTCACATTTATGTGATATATGAAGATAAGGAGTTATGATTGTGTTTCACTTAACAAGTACCTTACAAATACTGCATTATCCCAGACAAAGGACCTGATTAGCCCACTGGCTGTTTTTTGATCAATAGCCCTGCATTGCTGTGCATATTTAAGATTAAATTAACCATTAAATTAACACCATCACAGCAACAACTTCATTGAGCTGATTTTTTGAAAATGTTCACTACACTATTAAAGCTAGGAGACTGCTTCCCATCAGCATTTGACTTGAAAGTCTATGAATTTGTTCCATAATTCAGAAGCCATCCATTTTTGTTTCAAATAATCTTTCAAAATTTGTGTTCAAATGAGTATCTATAAAATCTGAAGAACTAAGAGTTCCCAAGGTTTGAAGCATTTATAATGCCTTCCACATGCTCACATTTTTTCTATCCTTTCATTCCCAGTGCAAACAGAATGCCTAGACTACTCTACTTTTGCAGACACAGTAATGGCACTTTGGAGTCATAAAATACTCTTAGCTGAGGATTTTAGAGCTTTTGGCAAATGTTAATTAACTGTACCTCCTACCAGCCCTGTGAGGAGTCACAGTTAGTATATTATAATGCCCATTTTATAGAGAAGTAAATTGAATAAACAATGTAGAGAAATCAGATCAAGCAAACAGCTTCTCTCACTACAAATGGTTTCACACATTTATGCTATCATAACTATACTTCTAGGGTATGCTGAGCTCCACATTTTCACCTCATATATTGTCAGCAATCATGATTTTCACTTGGTAGTAACCTAACTAAAATTCTGAGCATATAATAATATGACTTTGTCACTTGATAATTTCCTTCTAGCCTTCACCCGAGGTAGCGGGTTAAGCTAGAAAGAACACAGGATTTTGAGTTGAGACTCAAGTTTATGCTACTTACTACCTTTCTAGATGATAGTTGACCTTTTATATTCTCTTCATGTACCCATTTTTACATTGCTAATGCATCTTTTTAATGACATCCTTTATTCAAGCGCTAGACTTATCCTCTGGCATCAGGAAATTCCCTCTACTAATAGTTAAACATTTTCTCTATAACCCATAGTCTTAGAGAGCCTAGACTAGCACTGGGAATAAGTGCCTTGTCCAAGGTCAAACAGTCAACATTTATCAAAGATGGAACTTAACTTGGGTCTTCTTAGTTTCTAGGTCAACCCTCTGTCCACTCTGCCTTGTTGCCTCTCACAGGCCAGAAATTTTCCATATCCTCTCTCTTCAGCAATCTCTCTCTCTCTCTGTCTCTCCTCTCTCTCTCTTCTTTCTTTCTCTCTCTCTCTCTTTCTCTCTGTCTCTCTCTCTCATAATTGCTCATCAACTTCTTTAGTAAAGTTCCTGTTTGATGTTGAATTACTTATTTTGTTTATTTTATTCTTTTATTTTTATTCCTTATATGATCTTCACTTTTTGACTTTTACTTTCAATCTAGGATTTCTTTCCTCATGTTTCTTTTTGTTGCCTTTATTTGGGCGATATGATGTTCATATTTTCCACTGGATATACCAAGTAGATGTTAAAATTTTCTGATGCCTTTGCACAGACATCCAATTGCTTTCTCAAATCATTTCTACCAAGGTGGAGTTTGGAACTATTCCTAACGGATATTAATCGCTACTTCCATGCTTCTTCCTCTGGCTTTTAACCCTGGCAGTAACTGCTACATAAACTATTGTGTGTAGGCCCTGACATATTTTATACTTTCTCCCAAATACGGTTAGAGAATCTGTACAAATGATGATTCACAATGGTTGTAGCAGATCTCAGCTATTTGAATTACTGTTTTGGCATAATTGGTCTGCGAGTTGGATTTTTGCCATCACTCTTGAAAAGAGTATTTTGGAAACCCAGGCTCACTGTGCCCATCTCCTTTTTAAAAATCACTGGAGAATTTGATGCTGTTTTTCTCATGTTTCATGATTAAGTATATTTTCAGGAATTTGCATTAAGTGAACATTTTTAATGACCTCAGAGAATCTAACTTTTCCCTTTTCAGGATTTATTATTTTCTTGATTTTCTCTCTTATTTTGTCTTATAGAGACAGATATGAAGCCCATTTTTATTTATTTTTGGGATTTCCCTGTGTCATTAAGAAATAGATGATTGTGTGATTTGGAGTTGGTGAAACCCTTGGCTATAACTGATGAGATGTTTCCAGTTTTGCTATATTTTTTTGGCATATAATGCAACTATTCATGTCTTCAGTGTTTTCTCATGTACTCTTGTGGTTTGCCCATTTCAGTAGTCAGTGCCATTTGCACTGAAGCATTTCTAGCCAGTAGGGAATTGGTATTTCATATTTGATCTGATAAATTGTGCTTTCTTGGAAATGGGAATTCCATTTTCTCCACTGCCCATGTTCAGCTTATCGTTATGACAGTTTTGAGTAGGGTCATTATGAAACCCATGCTGCCTCATCTGTTTCTTGCATACATTAAAGCAGTTTTATCACATACTCTTTTATAAAAAGAAACTAAATTTACAAACTATCATGAGGTGGGAGAAGTAGGAAAATAGGAAAGATGGTTTTATTGTCAACTCTGTCTAAGTGGATAAAGAAGAGGAAAGGGGAGAAGGATGTGGGTTGGTGAGAGACAGAAATAAAAACTGTTGACATTTGGATTCCCAAAGAAAAGAAAGTTCTCCAAATTTAAGGCCCTCTTTCAAGTCTGATCACTGCTGTTGTTTTTTCCAGAGGGTGAAACTTCCAACCACACTGATCACTGCACACCATCACACCTTTGTTTTTGTTTTTCTTCCCTAAATTTCCTTGCCCAGATCCAAAAGCTCCAAAGATTAAAGCACTTCTCCATACCAGTTGGCTAGTACCTGATGGAGAAGTCAAGGTTCCAGCTGGCTGATTCAGCTTCACAACTCTCTCTAGGATGAGTTCAGTCATATTTGGAGATCCAAAATTACATTTCTAGTGGATTATGCATTTGATTTCTGGAATCTGACCCTGCCTGTGGTGAGAATATCTGAATAATTCTAATTTTTCCCCCAAATGAATATAACAGATTCATAGCTCTACCTTCAATTAGTGTGAATTTCTTCTCCAAACTCCCCCAAGAAAGAGCTTTCTTATCTTTTGACACTTTTTGCTAATTTGACAGTATGTGATTCTCTCTCAGGGTTGTTTTAGTTCATAATTCTATGATTAATGATTGACACATCGTAGGTGCTTCACAAATGACTCTTGAGCTGAAGAATTTTCCCAGTGATTGTTGATACTTACTTTGTATTTCTTCTTTTGAAATGTATTTGTTTACATTTTTGACTTTTTCTATCAGGAAATGTCTCATTTGTAGATCTCTGTCAATTTCCTATAGCTTTTGGGTTTTAGATTTTAATCAGATATATTTAATGTAAGATTTTAAAAGACAAAGGAGACAATTTCAGTTACATAAAATTTTTAAAAAGCTTTTGCACAAATATTGGTTGAATTATTAGTATCAAAGGATGAGAGAGATGAAGTTGGAAGAAACCTCAGGGGCCATCTTGTTTGAAACTTTCATTTTATAGGAGAGGAAAATGGGGGTCAGGGAGTTTGTCACATGAAGGTCACATAAATATGTGGTCATTGAAAAAGACTGAGAGAAAAATAGAAACAGACAGAGAAATATCAAGATAGACAGAGAAAATAATTTAAAAACTAAAATTATACAGAAGATGGCTGAAGAAAGTTCAGAAGAGAGGACAAAGTAGGTAATGTCTGTGCTAACATAATTAAATCTAATATATCATAAAATAAGCTATATGTAATAGATTCATATTTCATACATAGTCCCCATTTTCTGAACTTTTTGTGGGTTGAAATGCTCATGTTTGTTGATATTCTCTTTCATAATAAAAAACATGGAAGGTACAATAAAATAATGAGTAATAAGTATTGCTTCACAAAACATAAAAACTTGAGGGGAAAAGAAATATAGAAGAAATCTTGGCATAATACCAATAAACCAGGTTATTCCAACATTATTTACAGATGAAATTGGAAGATGTTTCCACCAAGAGATGCAAAATGAACCAGCTCAACCAATGTTACCATAGTGATGATCATGAGAGGTAACTGAACAATAACATTTATACTGTTAATACCTGATGTGATAGAAAAAAATGAAAATTACAATTAAAAAAGACAAAATTGGCAAGAGTGCATAGACCTAACCAAGCATACACATAACAAACATTTTATGGTCTCAGCCTAATTTTGTAGGTACTCGCCTTTGATTTTTAAGACATCTCAAAGAAGAGGAAATGCCAAAAAATTCTTCAAATTCAAAGTTGAATCATTAAGCTAATGAATACAGGCATTTCCTTTAAGAGCATCTCTTGACCCACAGCTCATTCTATGTGATCCATCTTTTTCCATAAATTTGCCATACTGAATCAATCCATGAGAATGATTCACTGAATTCTCTTGTCATCATAAGAAATGAAACTTGCTCACTGTTCGTCAGTTTTTTATCCCTTGCTTGTTTAAGTGACCAGTCTACCTGATTTTTAAAAATTATTATATATTTCATGAAATCACAGAATTTTAGAATTATAAGGGACCTCAGTGGCCATCTAAACTAAGTCATTCCCATAGTAAAGCACATTTCTGACAAGTGGGCATCTAGATTCTACTTGAAGCCTCCAGTTGTGGGGGAAGCCTCTACTTCTAGAGGCACACCATTCTACATTTGGATAGCTCCAATTGTTAGGAGATTTTTCTTGGCACAAAGCTAAACCTTGCTTTTTTGTCACTTCCACCCACTACTCCTGGCTCTTCCTTCTGTGGTTAAATATGTTTTGCTTTTCTTCAGTTGAGTAGAATATCTCTCATTTTTCATAGTTTCAGATATCACTGACAGTGAGTTGTTCTAGATTCTGGGGCTTGCAGAAATCAGCACAGAAAGAGTGATCAGGAGGTTCTTTCTAATTGTTGCAATCATTCTCCTCAATCTTTGAATCTCCAGTGTGACAAGTACCTTTCTCTTTTTCCTTTGTCCTGAAGTTAATGATCAGAGAGTCAGAAGATAAGGTTCCTTCTATTGTTCTAGTTTTCAAGAATTCCAGTGTAATATTTAAATATGCAGAGAAGCCAGTTAATCAGTCATTCACTTAATCAACAAGTGTTCATTAAAAACTTACCAGGCACTGGGGTATTGTAGTAAATGCTGGAAATATAACAAAAGACAAAAGTAAAACATTCCCTGCCCTCAAGGAGCTTTATTTCTAATTGGAGGAGATAACATTTACACATTATACTATAATGTTACTATATATTATAAATGCTTTCTCCTCCATTAGAATATGTTCATATATATTACATTTGTAGATATAGAATATATATCCTATGCATAGGGAGATTGCATTTGTATATTTTACACATAACATAGTTTATATATAGAGTATACAGTTATACCACATTGTGGGGGTTAGGGGTGTAGTAATCCTGTGATCTGGAAAATGCTCATATACCTTTTTGGCCCTCCCTTTGTAGGAGAGAAATGTGATATTTTTTCTTTTTTTCTTTATGGGGTGTTTACAGTACCTTATTGTAAAATCTGTGTTAAGTATCTGATCATAAGCTCTGTGTCATCTGATGGTCTTTGTGTGTCATTTGTAGCATCTGCAAAACTCCTCCAACATTCCCATTTAATTTCTTATGCCAAACCTCAATATATTGAAACTGCAATGGGGAAAGTCAAGATGTGTAGAAGGGATAACACTACATTATTACATATAAAAATATACGATACATATATACATATACATATACATCTATATACAAACACATACACAGAGACTGGAGGTAGAGTGTTGTATGCAGAACAATAAAAAGGCCAATTTCACTAGTTACAGAGCTCATGAAGTGAAGCGGGGCATTATACAACAAGGTTGGAAAAAATGTTTGAAACCATATTTTGGAAGCCTTAAAATGACAAAGCGGAATCTGTCTATTCGTGACAGATTCGTGTCTATTAGTAAACCACTGGCATTTACTGAGGAGGGGAGTGACATAGGCAGAAAAAATCACATTGGCAATTGAATGGAGGGTGGGTTGAGATGGGGATAGACCTGAGACAAGGGGACCAGAAGCTATTAAAAAAAGTGTAGGGATGATGAAAGGAGTGATGAAATTCTGGACTAAGGTGGCAGTTGTGTAGGTAAAGAGGAGAAGATTCAAGAGGCTTTGGGAGGAAAGAATGATAAGATTTGGTAACTGATTATATATGCATGGTGAATGTGTGAAGTCCCATAGACATCATGTGTCCAGTTCAATTGATTTTCCTGTTTTTGCATTCTTGGGTGTATTTTGACATTCTTTAAGAACATTTGGATCTGTAATAGTAGCATTTGAACATGCTTGCTTCACTGTTGATGGTGAAAAGGGTATGCAACAATTTTTTTTGTATGTGGCCTTCCTTTTGCTTTCATCCTTAAATGACTTTACCTAGTTGGGTCTCTTGCCAGATTTCTTTTACACTGATTTTTCCCTTCACTGCTTTTTTCTATTTTATACAGTAATACTGAGCACAATCTTCCTTGACCCTTCTCCATAAGTTAATATACAAATTTATATTCTAAGCTAGGGTTGCACTTGGCTGCCACATCTCCCTGCTGGGCAAGCAAGTCAAATGTTTGCAGGATGAGGCAGTTTGGGGACTCCTGGTTTTCTCATTATGGCAATTTTTGTCCTTCAGTTAACTTCTGCGTGAAATGATTATGCCAATGTTGACTTCCTTTTCTTCATTGATTTCCCATTTTGGGGAATATCACTAACTTTAAAATAGGTCATGTTAAATTGTGTAAGTTGCACACAATACCTTTTTCTCATTTTTAAACCTTTAGCTATGTAATTTTGATCTTTTCTTTGTGAAATCAGTGGTTTGCCTGTACACAGAGAGCCGATTCATAAATAACCTCCACATCAGCACTGAGTTATTGTTTCATCCATTAAAATAAGATCCATTTCATTTTTGTGGTGTTACTTGGTGTTTGACATGGACAGAACCCATTTTTTTTCTTAAAGAAATAATTCATTATGTATTGGCTTCAGAGTCTTTGTTTTTGTTTTTTTAGACTACAAATCTTTGACTTCTCTCATTCCTTAATGCTCAGGCACTTTTCCCTTAAGTATATAGTCTTAGAAAACTGAGGATCATTTTCAAAGCTATGATGAAGCAACAGGACTTTGTGAAAGACAAAAATCCTTGGTGGTATTACTACCAAAAAAAGAAAGAGAACAAGAAGACCTCACATGAGCAATTGTTTTCATTATAAGTTTGTTGTGAAAATGCTATCATATACACCTTCATACACGAATTTTTATTCTTAATGAAAACATAAGAAACCAGCAGTTTTACAAACTTTGCAATAGTGAATAAAATTACACTATGCTGGTTATTTGCTGATTTTGATTCAATAGAACATAATAGAATCTTAATTACTCTCCTTCAGCAAGCTGTCTACCATTTATATGTTAAGGTCATACAATATTCCTTGATACATGCATCAAGACACATAACTTGCTGAATGATTCTCTGATTATTAGTATCAAGCAAGACATAAAACAAGGAGATATATATTCAGGAGTAATACTTGCTAGGAGAATGATAGATATCCTGTGCGCAGTTCAAATGAAAGATTATCTTTAGATAGTAAAGTTTGCAGATACCACAGTTGACCAATAACATTTTCCTGATTGCATCAAGCTCCAGAATATTTATGACAAGTTCAGATGCCAGTAATTAAGGAGCCCAGAAGAGCCAATCATGAATGGCATAGACCCTCTCTTTTATTCCCCTTTCATTTTTGGTATGTGTGGGGCCAGAGGGGGGAATAAAAGGGAGTGATTGGTCAGCTTCTAATTTACTTCCTTTGCTTTTTATTTATTTTTCTTGTGTATCACCTTGAGCTGACTTAGAAAGAAAGCTTCTTCAGCCAACTCTACAAGGTTTGTGATTTTCCTGAAAAAGTCCATTGCTCACTTACCAGTCCTATGCTACTTACTGGGGATGAACTAAATGTATCTCATACTGTGTTTCCACATTTTTTTTTTTGTTTTATTCAAACTTCCATCAGCCCAAATTTAAACTCAACCACAAGTTAGTGAGCTAAATTCTTCTACCCAATAAAGGCTATACAGTATCATTGAAGGGAGACAGAAAACCTATGGGGAGGAGCACCAGCAAATGCTAGCCTGCATAATCCATTGGGACGCTAAGGTTCTGGATGTATGAGAAATAAATAGCTTTCTTGCTTGAACACTGGAGGTGGGATATGTGGGCATACTCAATAGTGACTTTTTCTATGGCTCTGTAAGGTGGGGAGAGAGGAGCAATATCCCTGAGAAGGCAGTCTCACTTAATCAGAGCTGTTCAGCACCACAATGCCTCCTTCTTCTCACCCCCAGAACCACTCATAAGTTATCGTAGTCTCTCTGAATCAAAGAGTTTGGGGAAACAAGTCCAGCGCCAACATCTCTCCATCTGTACCTAAGATGGAAGATATGCCCATTTCTTGTCCTTCTAGTGTGTTTCTACCAGAACACTCTGCAAATAAAACCAGAAGCCTTCATAAACAGTTCATGATACCAGTGACTAGCAGAATCCTAGGAACATATAAATATAATGTATGTATGTATGTGTATATATATATATATATATATATATATTACATATATATATATATATATACATACAATGCAGGGTTACAATGATGAGGCTCATTTTTATTATGTATAAAACCAGAGAGTTGTATTTTGTGTCCTTTAAGATCTCTTTCAAGTTTATTTATGAGCACACACACACACATTTATATATATATATATATACATATATATACACATACATGTTGGATAGGTACTACATATAGATAGTGTGATATACCTAGAATTAAATAGTATCAGGATAATGGTCTGAATTGCATATGTGAAACTGGGTAACTTTTTCAATTACTTCAAGCTGCTTTCTGACACAAAAATCCCATTTTAAAAATATTGTGGATATTATCTTTCTTGTTCTATCTGGCCTGCAAATCAAAACTCCAATACTCCAATATTTGAAGACTTCCTATTGTAAATGATCCAGACAGTAATGGATAAGTATCAGCAGATTGTAGCAAGTTATCAGTGATGACTTATGTAAAAAATGATATAAAAGATCTCATCAAGGAAAGGTGGGGTCTAAGGAGACAGTGAGCAGGTCACATAGCAAGTTGGATGAATACCATATGGAAAATCTGCATGCACTACAGATATCTAAAAAATACTAAAACAATTAGAGGAAGACCTAGACTACATAAAGTAGATCACTGAGGGAGGATTTATTGGAAGACATTAATAAGTCTTATGTATCATGAGAGCATGCAGATAGGCATATAAACGTTGTTTAATACTTCTTGCTTTATGCATTGATGGATTGCAAATCTACATTCACAGAAAGAACTCCCATTAATAAGATCCCACGTTGCAAAAGTGAATTTAGGCTTAAAGATGTTAGATTCTTGAACCCAGGTTGTCTGATACCCTGCTATTTATCACTATGCTTTGCTGTATTTTAAAGTTAGTATATTAAGAATTTTATCTCCATTTTATAGTTATCTTCAATAAATTTATATTTTTATTAAATTAGACACTTTTCTGAACATTTATGTGTTTGGTACTCCTATGATACATTAAATATCTTTATATTTCCAGGAAAATTATTTTCAAAATATATTTCCAGGAAAATGTTTTATTGATATGTGTGAATTTTAATGAGCTGAGCAGCAGTCAGTGATCATGCAAAGATTGTGGAGAATGGGCAAGAGTCAAGAAGACTGGAAAAAGGAGCAAATGTCCTGATTTTCAAGAAAAGACAAAATTATGAAATATGAAAAATAGATAAACCACTATATGAACTAAACATTGATTTCTGGGAAAATTGTAGAATTGATCATTCAAAAATCCTCTGAATGGTCACTTTACAACTCACTTGCTACTGAAGAGAGTAAAAACTGGAAGAACAGTTTCAGGGTGAGAAGATTCCTTGTCTAGAGAGTCAAGAAGCATTTATTAAGTACCTACTATATACCAGAGACATGTTAAGCAATGAGAATACAAAGAAACATTGAAAACAAAAAATAAAAAACACAAAACCAAAAATAATCCCTTCTCTCTAGAAGCACATATTCTAATGGGGTAGGAAACATGGAAACAACTGCATACAAACAAGATATATTCAAGTCTAATTGGACATAATCAACAAAGGGAAGGCACTAGAATTAAGAGGCATCAGTAGAGATGGCTCTGCTTTTTCCCTCTGTTCCATCTGAGTCACTCTTGAGGGAGAAGCGGCTCAGAACTCATTTTCTACTTAGTGCTCCCTGGGGATGGTGAGTCTCTCTCTATATCCAATTCAGTGAGTAGAGAGAATAACCATTTTCTACAGGGAAATGGGGAGGGAAGAGGAGACAAAACCCTTGGGGTCTGGGGGAAGCTTAAGTCAACTCCAAAGCCATGGATTATCAGCCTGACCCTCTGATTCTTATCTGGGAGAATGTGACTTGGGACAACAGCATTATGGTAGCTAACTGCCTGTATTCAAACATAAGAATGAGTGAGGGGAAATGGTAGCTTGATTGATAACTGAAGTCATTCCCTTGCTACAAAGTGGAAACTAGACTATTGAAAGTACTGAAGAAATATTCTTTAGAGCCTTCACAACTCTGCCCAAACACTTTATCCAATCTAGAACTATTATTATTATAAAATACTATAATAATAATATTACTTCTAATTTATTACTATTA
The DNA here is from genome assembly GCA_028658325.1 of Potorous gilbertii. NCBI lineage: Eukaryota > Metazoa > Chordata > Mammalia > Diprotodontia > Potoroidae > Potorous > Potorous gilbertii. Next base: position 614,493,347 of record CM053770.1, read on the forward strand.
AATTAATGATAAAATAATCAATAATTACCAGAATTAATTTATCATGTTATGTATTAGCATTTCAAGGTACTTTATGTATGTTCACCCATTTGATCCCTACAACTGTGGGAGTAAGTGCTATTATTATATCCATTTTACTGGTGAAGAAATTGAAGTACATAGAGGTAAAGTGGTGTGTCCAAGATTATTATACAGCTAATAGGTGTCTGAAATAGGATTCAGACTTAGATCTCTTGTCCTGAACTATCTAAGTCCTGAACTCTATCCATTGTATCACATAACTACTTAATATAATCAATGAATTAAATGGTAATATTATTTCTAAATCACTTTTAAGTTATCTGTGAGCTTTGCCATTTGATTTTCACAATACCTCTGTGTGGTATATTCTCTCAGGGCACAAAACTAGCAAATTGGAAACCACAGGAAAAAATAGGTCCACTGATCTTCAGGATAAGAACCAAGTAATATACTATTCCTAAAATATAATTTTTGAATTTAAATTTTCTCCTTTGGATTTTTTTTTAACACAAAAGCAAAAAAAAATAGGCATCAAAAACTATATATGAAATGGACCAGTACTTGCTGCCTTCCTTCCTGTAATACAAAACACAACTAACAGAATAACTAGCTTCCTCTTTTGTTGTAGAAAAAACTTTATTTTTAGAAAGAAATTGACTACAACTAGTCCTACTGGACAGATTTTATGTTTAAAAGTTGTTGTTTTGCTAGATATTC
>CM053770.1:614494584-614531372 GCA_028658325.1 Potorous gilbertii
AGGTGAGAGGGAATAAGTAAACCTTCCTTTCATTGTTGAATTTGACTTCAGGAGGGAATAAGTATGGAAGTTTATCTTACCTTACAGGAAAGCAGGCAGAAGGGAATAAGAGAAGCCGGAAAACAGAAGATGACAGAGACTGGGGAAAGAGGTAATCAGGAAGCAAACACTTTGGTAGAGGGACAGGTCAAAAGAGAGAACTGAATAAATGGAAGACAGAACAGGATAGAGGGAAATATAATTAGTCTTTCACAACATTACTCTTATGGAGGAGTTTTGCATGACCACATATGTATAACCTTTATCAACTTGCTTGCTTTCTCAATGAGGGTGGGTGGGGAGAAGGAAGGGAGAGTATGTGAAATTCAAAGCTTTAAAAATGAATGTTAAAGGTTTTTTTTTACATGCAACTAGGAAATAAGATATGTAGGCAATGGGATACAGAAATTTATCTTACCCTACAGAAAAATAGAAGGGAAGGGGATAGGAGGGGTGTGATAGAAGGGAGGACAGATTGGAGGAAAGTGCTGTCCTGGGGTAAAGATAGGGGGGAGATAGGGAGAAAATTGGAAATGCAAAATTTTGTTCAAGCAAATGTTGAAAACTGAAAATAAATAATTTCTATGAAAAAAATGAAATTAAAAAAATACATACTACCAATTTCCTACAAAGTTAAAACTCCTTCCCTTGACATTCAATGACATTCATAGTTTTATACTGCCTTACATTTCTTGCCTTATTTGATGTTTCTTACATACATTCTATATTCCAGCAAAACTGGATAACTTCCTATTTCTTGAATATGATCTTTTTTTCTTATACCTCTGTGATCTTGCTTCAGCGATACTTTCTGCCTTGAGTTCTTTATGCCTTTCTTCCTCTCTGAATTTCCCTTTCATTGAATTCCTTTTGTTGTTGTTCAGTCATTCAGTTGTGTCTGATTCTTTGTGACCCCATATAGTGTTTTCTTGACAAAGAAACTAGAGTGGCTTGCCATTTCCTTCTTCAGTAGATTAAGCAAAAAGAAGTTAAGTGAATTCCCCAGGGTCACACAACTAGTAAGTATCTTGACTTGAATTCAGGTCTTCCTTACTTCAGGCCCACTTCTCTATCCATTGAGCCACTTAGCTGCCTATCCTTCCTTCCTATCCTTAAAGCCCAATTCATATGCTACCTTCTTTAGGCAACTTTCTCTGATACTCAAAGAGAACTCATATCACATTTTGTTTTGTAAGCCTCTCATGCACTTATCATGCAATATTGTATATAATTCCTATCTGTCTTATTTTTAACCAATTATATTATACATTCTTTATTGTATAGATGGTGTATTAGCTAAACTTTGTTTTTCCTCTATTATTTTACATGTTTCTATGGACAGAAGAAGTACTTAATACATATTTTCTTGTGTTGTATTCCTTTAAATGGACAGGTAGCTGGCATAGTGAATAGAAAGGAGGACCTGGAGTCAGGAAGATTCATCTTCCTGAGTTCAAATTTGGCCTCAGACACTTACTAACTGTGTGACCCTGGGCAAGTCACTTAACTGTTTGCCTTACTTTTATCTATAAAATGACCTGGAGAAAGAAGTTGTAAACTACTATAGTATCTCTGCCCCAAAAACTCCAAATAGGGTCCCAAAGAGTCAGATATGACTAAAAAATGACTGAAAATTCCTTTGAGTCACTGGTAAAAGTGTTGAATAGAACAGGTTTCAAGAGAATACTAAATTCAGGATTTTCCTCCGTGTTGACCTTGATTTATGGGAAAAATGGCTCAGTCACCTAGAAATTCACCTACATGTGTTGTCATCTGGCCTGTCCCCATTTGCATGATGAGAAATTTTGTCCAATACCTTCTTGAAATCAAAATAAGCTCTTTCTGTACCATTCCTATGATCTGTTGATCTGATAATGGGAATTTGAAGGAATAAAAATAATAAAATTATCCCATAGTACATCTTGATATAAATATGGACACAGACTCTCAGAAACCATGCTGTTCAACATGTACCTGGACAAATATCCTCTCTACAATATCATAGGATCATAGAATTAAACCCAGAAGGGACCCTAAAGGTCATTTTGTTCAATCAACCCTTTGATTTTGCAGATGAGTAAACTGAGACCCAGAGAATTAAGAGACTTGCCCAAAGTCGCACAAGTAGTATGAAACAGAGCAAGGATCTAAACTGGATCCTTGACCCCCAAACCAGTGTTCTTTGAACCATACCTCTCAGAGACATTTTTGCTTGAATTCTATCTCAAACTTAAAGATGTAGTAGTTGCTTCTTCATTCAAAAAATATAGCGTCATTTCTCAGGATGTATGTATGCATTTCAGGCATGTAGCCTTATATTAGTTGTGCATTGTTTCTAAGGACGTCAATCTCCCTACCTCTCCATTTCAACTCTATTTCAATTTTGTCAGAGATCTTCCACTCATATAAGAGCAGGGAAAGCTTATTTTCAAGGAGGTTTATGAAATAGTGCCAGAGTGCTGCCTGTAATCTTGGCATACTGCTTGTTTTCTGCATTTCTGAAACCATTCATCATTGGGATAATTTTATGCCTAAATATAATTTTCAGAGTCCTATGCTATGTGCTTGAATACTTCAACAAAAATTCCTATGAAATTTACTAAACCAATCTTATTGGAAATTGGCATTTCTCAAAGATTCGTAGGACAAATAATTACTGTAAGCAGATATCTGTCAGGTTCCAGGGTATACTAGATACCTCTTTGTCTCAGGTACCAGTTTTCTAGCAAATCAGAATAAATGACCATAAGCGGTTTTTCACCTAAAGCAATGGCTTGCTCTTATGTTCCAGCCTGAGCAAAACATTAACCTACCCTAATTAGCCTAGAGCAAAGGTTCTCAAACTTTTGGGGATCAGGACTTTTACATTTTTAATAGTTATTCAGAATCCTCTTTCAAAATACTTTTGTTTATGCGCGTTGTGCATATTGATATTACAGTATTAGAAATTAGAATGTTAATAAAGTGATGAAAATAGTTTTGACCTCACAGATCTCCTGAAAAGGTCTTTGGAGATCCTCTGTGAGGTCTGTACCACACTTTGGGAAACAGTGACCTAGAATTTCAGAAGGGCCTTCAATTTTCTGTATTCTTTCTTTCTGTTATTCTACAGTAAATATCTTTCATAGAAGTTCAGTGGTGGAAGCAGCCTTGAAGGAAGAAGTCTTAACCTATACTTGAAGCAAGAATCCCCTCTCCAAAATCCTTGACTAATACAATTTAAATCAATAGTCATTTATTAATGTGTACTATTAGTAGCTATGATGTGCAAAGCACTCTGCTATGAACTGTGGGAGATAAAAGAAACCACATTCCTGCCTTAAGGGAGATTACAGTTGGGGGTGGAGGAAGGGGCAGATGAGACCTATATAAAAATAATTATTAAACAGAACAGAACATAGTCAAAGTATGAAATGTACAAGGTATCATTCCACTCATGGATTTATCTGTTGATGCCCTAAGCAATTCAAATATATTTAAAACATCGTTCTGCAAAAATAAACATGGATAAACCAGGAATGGTTTGAAACTGATCAGTAATTATGTACTTTGCTCATCTTCAATAAGCAAGGCATGTCTAAGTGGCATCATTAGAATGAAAATCAAATTAAAGCACAGCTGTGTTAATTATGAAGACAGATTAAAGCTTTTGTCCTTCTGATTTTGGTTCCCTTTTGAGTTATATTTTTTTAAATAATTTTTTTCTTGGGATTAAAGAAGAAAAAAATTCCTTTTTCTTTCCAACTCTCTATTTCTTCCTTCTGTGTTTTTGGACTACAATTTTTATTAGTGCACAAAAATTCACATTATTGTAGTTTCCTCAAGGTCTTTCACAGATGCTACATAGGCAGGGTTTTCATTCCTTATCTGCAATAATGCAAAGTATAGAAGGAGTACAAAAGATTAAAAACAAACTTTAATGATATATATCTCTAAGTTCAGATTTAATCTCTGCCTGAAGATATTGTGATCTAAATTACAAAATATATTGCAATTTCAGGGGAGAGAGCCGAACAGGTTCATTCCTAGCCAAGTTCAGATTGAACTTCATGGAATATGGAACAGGTAAAATTATTTACAGTCTATTCAGTTGCAACCTTTCCTTTGGGCTGAAAAGATTAGCCATTTGTCTTCTTGTTTTACTCTATTGTGCTCTCCCCTTTTCCATCATCCTTCAGGACAAAGAGATGGAGGTAGGAGGGAGAGTGAGATATTGGTGTCCCACAGATTCATAAGTAGAATGAATCAAATGACTAGTTAGCCTAACAGTTCCTTACTAATAAGTAACTAAATAGCAGACAATAATAGAACCTATAGGAAAAGAAGTATACAATATTTAAAGTTACTAGAAAATTCCTGCTTCCATTCTCCCTTTCCTTGATGAGGTTAGCATTCATAGAAAAATCATAAAGTGATTATTACAGATAGCAAAACTGCATTTTGAATCATTCAAATTTTGTTCCTGCTCACTTTGACGTACCCTTCTCCCCAGAACACCCCCCCCACCCCAGACCAAAGAAAGGTACAGTGATTGGGAGGGGGTGCGTGTCACTTATTACACTGAAGATTGTTATTTACGTGATAGCATTCTCTCTCTCCTTATACTCAAAAAAGCAAAAATTCATACCATTAATGAGAAGCTCCTGAAAGGTATGAGAAGTCTTAAAGAATCTGGTGACTATTTCAGCATTGTTTATTACAGTAGCTGCAAACTGAAATCATATGTGAGAATTTCCTGCTTTTGGCTTCCCATTCCATTTTTCAATGATAGAAGCCTATTATCCATCTCTTGAATACTCTTTACTTCTGCCTCATTGCACAAATAGTGTCAAGTTATTATGACACAAGAATATCTTACTCGAGTAAGTAGTTTGGTATATCACATCATTATAGTTCACTGTTTAAAAATAACAGTTTGCAATTTCTTTGGTAATGAACTAGTGCCTTGAATCGTTACCTCGAAGAGGAATTGATAATATAAGTGAACCAGCTATCATTTTGCTAGGAAAGTTTGCTTTTGGAAATGAAATGCCCAACCTGCCTTAAAATTGCTGCCAAAACTATTGTTCTTCGCCTAATGAGTGACTTTCTTGTGACTCTTAATGAATAAGGCCATTCTACAATGCAGTGTTCAATACTGACTTGCGGACCATGCTGCTTTGGACCAGAATTGAAATTCATCAATGCCTGTCTTGTTGGTGAAATCATTAGGAAGCAATGCATTATTAAAGAGCTTTCCAGACACACAGGCTTTGGAATTACTATTGATAACAAATGTTGCTAATGTTTTCCCGCAAAACAGACATAGTGAGAAGCAATGGATCTAAGCTTTCAAGCAGTTTTGGAAGCATGGGGGAGAATATTTAAATGCTTGTTCCAGGTGTGAACTTGGAAACATGTCTAGCTAGCTTCTTTCTCTGTTTGCTTAAGGCAAGGATGGGGTTCTGCTTAGACTAGCAAAGCCAGTAGAACCAGGAAAAGAGAAAAAATTACAATATTGAATTTTCCTCAGATGAAAATTTTGTAATGTTAAAAGTTTGCTGTCAGGAATGGTGTACTCTAACCTTGAATAGGGTGTGGTAAGTCTTGAAGGGTCAATGGATAAATAAAACACTTTACTTGTCAGCTTTGAAGTCAGTTGATTTTTATAGGAACTCAATAAGACAGAGTCATATAAATAGTCACAAAATGCAAAGAAATATATCCATTATTTTGTATTTCCAAGGATGCAATTGAAAGCCAACATTTTTTATGCTTGTCATTGGATTTTACAGTTGATCTGTTGTTTGTGAGGTATCATCATGTGTTATTGTTAGTAATGAGTACTGCTGTTTCAAATTGGATCTTTTTGTGGTAGCCAGGAATCTTATTCAGGCAATTAACTGTCTTATTCTTTGATCTTTAGACTAATACAGAGAATCTTGCATTACTGAATTCTTTCAGAAATGCAAAATAGTCCTTTAGACTTGAAAACTACCGTCTTAATGACAGAAAGAAAACAATAAAACAACTCAATCCCTTCAAAGGCCTACCAAGTCAGAATTTGACACAAAAACCCCAAAATATAGGGAAATATGGGGACATAATTCAGAATTATTTTAGGAAATTCCACCGGAGTCAGTAGTCAAAGAACAGGACAACATCAGATTGACATTTAGACTGTTAAAAGGTTCTCTACAGTCCCCAAGCATAAACTTAGAGTATGATTCAACAAAAGTGGCAAATTTTAAATTTTAAATGTGAAGGAAGTTTGCTAGGTTTTTTATTTTCCCCAAGTAACATATTAGAAAAGCATGAAATTTTGGCACAAATTACTTTTAATAGGTCATATTTTACATTCTCAATTTGAGACATTTATATGATAATATGGAACAAATTAAGTAATTTTCCTTCATTCCACATGAAGATGGAACTTTATTTTAACCTCAAAGGCTTTTTCCTTGATCCAAGCACTCCCTTATTCCCTCAGATTTTCTTTCCTAATTGAGTTTTCATTTCCTTTAACATATGACTTGGTGAACCATCTCCCTTTTACATCATACCACCGCTCCACCTCCAAGACTGGATCAGTTTTCCCATTTGTCTTTCACCAAATGCCCTCTTGTTTCTTTTCATGTCTCATCTTCAAGCCTCTCACTTTCATGAACAGTGCTTCATTGATTTCCTTTTTTACCATGTTACTGCCTAAGACTTGAATTCTTGCCTAGTGACTCTTGATTTTGACATAGATAATTTTATTCTTTAACTACAAAATTTTGAGAAAAAAGTATGTGTACCTTGAATTGTACTATCATGATTCAGTGAGGTGGGGAATAAGAAATCTGTCTCAGGTACTTACTAGCTATGTGACTCTGGGCAAGTCACTTAACCTCTGTCTGCCTTAGTTTCATCATTTGTTAAATTATAATAATAGCTCTTACCTCCCAGGGTTGTGTGAGGATCATCTGAGATAATATTTGTAAAGAACTTTGCAACCCTTAAATGCTAAATAAATGTTAAATGTTATTAATATTATGGACCAGAAGGGTCCCTTTAAATAATCCTAACAGCAAAATGTTATAAATTAGTTATTATATTACTTTATCAGTCAACAAGCATTTATTAAGTGTTTAACTCATGGTATGAGGGTATGAGCCAGGTAGAATGACAGAACATCCAAAGAAGTGATTTAGATTTGATAGATTCCATTTTGAGAAATTTAAAGCTCTACAAATAAGAGTTTCTTTGGCAATTGGGAAAATATAAATAGGAAAAGCAACAGAAACCAGAATCCCAAGAATCAATTCAATTCAATTCAACAAATACTTATTCAGCACCTAGTAAATTTCGGGCACTATGCTAAGTGCTGGAGACAAAAACTCTAGTTTCTCTCTTCAAGAAGCTTACACTCTTCTGAGGAAATACAACACAGAGATAAGTCAATATAAATCATATACATTATAATACAAAGTCATACTTTTATTCCAAGATATTAATAAACTTAAATCTTATTTTGTACATGATGAAAAATTAATTTCTTGTCTTTGTTGGCTAAATAGATGTAAGAAAACTTACACGGATTTGTTCTTGGTGTAACCCTGCCAGGAGTAAATGAAGTAGAGAGAATCTAAATTTTTACTATCACTCAATATATAGAATTCCCTTTTTGGTTCCACGTACTTAGACATTTCTGTTACTGTCTAGAGACTGTGGATATGATTATTCAGAACTAGCCATTTCTACTGGAACTAGCTATTTCTACTAGCCATCTCTTTCTGCTCAGGGGTGAGGTCCCAAATCAATCTATTTACCTGGGAAAAATATTCCAGTAAGAATTATAATTTCTAAGAAGAAGAGAATAGTGGAATTTTTATAGTTCTACTACTCTGCATTTCATTTATTTTATCCCATGCTCATTTAATAAATACTACAACAACCGAGATTTCCTATAGAAACCTATTTGTTTCTTTCTTTTGGGCAAAATGTCACTGCTATAATTCTGTAGACTGTAGCATCCAAAGAAGAGAAAAGATCAGGGACACTGAGGTAGAAAACAGCCATTGTCTCAATGTATGAGCTTAAGTTATATCTAATCAGGAACACCAAATAAAGTTTTATACATGATGAAGTACCAATGGGGCCAAAAAGCTAGTTTCTTTCTCTGTGGATTTAGTTACTGTTAAAAATTCCTGTATTGCTAATGGATTTCTGTCATTTCATTTGAGATTCAGCTTGGTATACTAGGCTAATAATGAGAGAAAGTTGGTTATAGTTTTCATTGGATGATTATATGGACAGATAAAGGAAAAGTCCTAAAATTGCTAGTATAGAACATATATACATCCATATACATGTATATACATGCACACAAATATATGTATATTCTTCCCCACTTTTAAATAGTGTTTTATTTTTTCAATTACAGGTAAAGATAATTTTGACATTCATTTTTTATTAAATTTTGAGTTCCAGATTTTCTCCTTTCTCCCTTCCTTCCTCTTTCTCTAAGATGGTAAGCAGTTAGATATGGGTTATATGTGTGTGCAATCATGTAAAACATTTTACATATAAGTATTCTTAATGGGATTTTGTCATCCCACTTCCTCAATGGAATGACAGAATACACACACACATACACACACACACTCACAAGCACAGGCATGCACACATTGCCTCCATTTTCTTCAATGGGATGACAAGACCATGTTTAGCAAACATTATTGAAGCAGAGTTTCTTCGATGTGTGAGAGAGGGAGAGTAGAATGAGAAAGGGGATTTGAAAGCATTTAATACTAGTCCCATTTCTGCTCCTAACTCCCTTTGTGATTACTTAAAAATTTTCTCCCCTCCCTAGACCTGTTTTCTCACTCTACTAGGTGATGTTGAAGGTCTTGTCTAGAACTAATATTCTACTATTCTGCTTCACTTTCGCTATAACTAAGGTGAAAAGTATTAAAGAAAACAATTATGATGACAACAGGCTTGTTTTCTAAAATGTTAGGTGAGGAGTTACAAAGGAAAGAGCGCAGATATTCAGTGTTGATTGTGAATATGAAATAAAACCCAAAATATTTAAACAAATTCATTGGGAAAATAATTTTCTCTGTGACCAAGGTTTGATTTTTAAATGTTTATTCATATAAAAAGACATTTCCCTGGGCTATACCCATATCTCTTTCTGCATCCCTGTGAGATGCACTTAGACAACCCATAAGATACATGTGAACATACAGACATGGGGCATACATAGTATATGGAAACTGCAAACACTTAACATAAGGTTATACATATTGTGTATAACTGGAGTATATGTAGAGGCGAGTGATCAGGATATTAAAAAGGTCAGATTAAGAAACGGATACAAAAATATGACTTAGAGTTACAGAGAACATCAGTAAGCATGATGCAAAGTAAGTGTAATAAAGGAACTGGGGATATTTAGCCTACAGAATAGACTTGGAATATGAGGAATGACTAGTCCTGAAATATCACAGAAATAATAGGTTTTATAGCTGGAAAACATTTAACAATTTCTCTCTTTTTACAGATGAAAATCATGAAGAATAGCAGAGTCTTGACTAAGACCAGACATGTAATGAGTGACTGAGTTGAGATTTAAACTAATTTCCTTTGGTGCCAGATTCAAGACTATTTCCATGTTATCACATGACTTTCATAGTTGAATGAGAAGATTATCTTTCAGTAAAATGGAAATTCCTGATGGGTAGAAATTGTTTTGATTCTTTGCAGCAAGTTTTTCCTTTTGATAAAGGTCTCATTTCCATGATATGTAAAGTACAAATTCAAATTTATATGAATAACAACTATGCCCCAATTGATAAACAATCAACGGATATAAACATATAGTTGTTAGAAGAATAAATCCAAGGTATCATCAGCCATATGAAGAAATGTTCTACATCACTAATAATCAGAGAAATGCAAATGAAAGTGATTCTGAGGTTCTACCTCACATTCAATAGATTGGCAAATTTGACAAAAAGGGAAAATGACAAATGTTGGTGAAGGAAGGGCTGAGAAAATAGACATGTTAATTTACGGTTGGTAGAGCTATGAATGGTATATCCATTGTGGAAAATAATTTGGAACTATGCTCCCAAATAGGAAATTCCAGTTTACCTAATGATACCAGTACTAGACCTATTCTCCAAAGAAATTTTTTTAAAGAAAGGAAATTGACTACTTTATCTACTCAAGCCAATGCAACCTTTCCACCATTTTATTAGATGACTTTTGAGAGCTTCCCTAGTCAAAATAATAGCAATAATATTACTATTATATAGTACTATTATATAGTATATACTATACTATAGTATAAGTAATAATTATGGCATTTGGAGTTAACCTAGTAATAAATCCCTCAATTTAGCTTGGCTGCTCCTTGGATGACATACTTTTGGGGCTCCTCCTTGTCAAATCATGTAGTCTCTACCTTAAAGACACCTCTTACATACATTCTCTCCTTCCACTTTGGGGCTCCTTGGATGACATACTTTGGGGGACCTTTCCAATTTGGTAGGATTTACTGCTGCTGTAGACTTGGGGAACACCAGGTTATCACACCATGAAGAATCATTGTAATAGCACTTGAGTGGAGGTGGCTGTGAGTAGTGCAGATAACAAATGCTTATAAGAGTCATTAAATTGTGGAAAGGCAGCATGGTACAATGGAATTGGACCCTGAAGTCTTTGGTTTGATCCTGGCCCTATGGTTTACTGCCTGGGTGAGTTTGGGCAAGTTACTTAATCCTTCTCACTCTTAGCTTCTTCATCCTCGAAATGAAGGGATTGTATTGAACGGTCTCTAAGATTTCTTCCAGCTCTAAACTCAGGATCTTATGATCTTGAATGACAAAATGTGGAATTTGTTTCAGTCATGTGCCTGGGAATGTGATCATGAAGCAAGAATTTTCATTAAGCAACTGAGTTTTCACTCATCCAAAATGCGGAAGGGTGGCAGTAACCCTCAAATTTATTTCCTTTCAACTTCGTAATGGAAATGTTAGAACAGATGAGGAGCAGGTCTCCTAGTACTCTCACCATGGCAGAAATGATTGGTAGAGTGTCAGAGGAATTATTCAGGCCTAATAAAGTGCTCTCATTGCAAACCTATCTGGTTTTAAATGTTTCCAGACTGTTATGTGAAGAATGCCTCTGGGCTTTGAATGAGCTCTGCCAAAATGATGAACTATTCACTTTCGTTAAAAAATGCAGCACTTTATTGGACCAATCTCTCTACATGACCCTGTACATATTCTTTCTTCGGAGAGGTTGTGTACTCATACATGGTTGGTTTGTAAGAAGCATATTCAAGTTGGAGGCCAGGTGAAAAGAATATTAAGGACAATTTAAAAATAGACTCATGTGTTATTAGCATATGAATGCAATCCAAAGCTGTTGGCAGATGAGATTAACTGGACCCTGTGCGTACAGATGAAAGGGCAAGGGTGGAGAACAGAGCATCCAGAAAAACAGATTAGAAGAGTGGAAGCCACCACCTGACTCAAACAGTTTGAATGTGGGAAGTCAAAAACGGAGCCAGCAAAGATTTTAAACTCAGTGCCTTAGTGAAAGAAGCGTGGATTTCCTTTCTAAGTGTAGGCTAAGCAGGTGTCTTCTAGAGCTTTGCTTCTGTGTATAATAATAATGTGGCAATTACCATCATGACAAGAGGGAGGGAACAGGCATTTATTAAACAACAACTATATGGCCAATACTAGAGTGTTTTTACAAATATATAATAATAGCTAACATTTAATGGAACTTTAAGGTTTGAGCTGTATTACCTCATTTGATAACAATGAGAATTAGAATTTTATGTGTTTGTGTGTGTGTGTATGTATGTGAAATTTGATCCTAATAATAACACTGGAAGAGAGGTACTATTATATATATATATATATATTACATGTGAGGAAACTGAAGCAATTAGAGGTTAAGTAGTTACTTAATGATGAAGAACTTAACAAAAACAACAAGAGCTAGCACTTACATAGTGCTCACAGTATGCCCAGGCACGGTGCTAAGTACTTTACAACTTACATCTCCTTTGGTCCTTGCAACAGCCCTTGGAGGCAGAGGCTATTATCTCCACTGTACAGTTGAGGAAATTGAGTCAGACAGAGGTTAAAGTGACTTGCTTAGGATCACACAACTAGTTAGTGTTGGAGGCAGGATTTGAACTTGGGTCATTCAGATCTAGGCTTTGTACTCTAACCACTGAATCCACCTAAGTGCCACTAGTGACTTGTCTAGGGTCATACAGTTAATAAGTGCCTGAAGAAGGATTCAGACCCACATCTGCTCATTTCCAAGTCTTTTGCTTTATACATGACATCACATTGCCTGTCATTCTATGGCTATGGCTACACTTTTATGCTCTAGAACTCCAGTGGATCTGTGATTCCACCTATATGTCTATTTTTTCTCATCAGACACATTAGAATTCACCAATACCTGCTCATTTGAGAGCAGAGACTCATCCACATCCTCTTCTACATTCTTCATAGGGAATTCACCCAATACATTTAGGCTTTCTTCTTCCCAGGGGCCTTTGTAGGTTGTCTGTTGGTAATCTCTTCCTTTACTTTCTGCAGGTGACAAGCCTAAGCCTGGTAGATAGAGCACTGGACTGGTAGTCAGAAAGAAATGAGTTCAAACCCTGACTCAGTCACTACTTAACCCTATGACTCTGGGCAAATCATTCAACCTATCTATGCTTCTGTTCCTTTACATACAAAATGAAGGGGAGAGATGAGGGTCTCTATGTTTCCCTCTCGCTCCAGATCTGTGATTTTGTGATTCATCATCTTCTTAAAGGATATATTTGGTAGTAACATTATAGATTTGGAGCTGTGAAAGATCTCAGACACAATCGAGTCAGATTCCTTCATTATACAAATGAGTCACAGGGGAATTAAATGACTTGCCGAGAGTTCCACAATATTTGAGGTAGGATTTGAATCCAGGTCTTCCTGGTTCCAAGTTTATCACCTATCCACTACACTGAACTCATCTCTCATCCATCATGACATCTTTCACTTTGACTCTCCTTTGCAATTCCTTTTTTGTCATACAGGTCAGCCTGCTCAGACCTATTAATATTTTAAAGATTGAAAGCCGTTTAAGTGTATTACCTCATTGGAAACTGTTAAGTAGATATTGTAGTTATTATTTTCTCCATTGTAAAGATAAGCAGACTAAGGTTTAGACAAGTTAAATGACTGGCTCCTGATTACACATCTAGGGAGTTAGTGGTGGAATTCTAACCACTCTTCTTGCCTTTGGATCCTGCTTTCCATGATCTTAAAAAGAATGTTGTTGTTCAGTCATTTCAGTCATGTCTGACTCTTTGTAATCCCATTTGAGGTTTTCTTGGCAAAGATACTGGAGTGGTTTGCCATTTCTTTCTCTAGTTCATTTTACAGATGAGAAAACTGAGGCAATGTTAAGTGACTTGCCCAAGGTCACACAGCTAGTTAGTGTCTGTGGTACCTTTTCTTTAATATAAAAACAATATGCCAGATTCCAAATCACTTGAAATTCTGCTTAAGTTGAATCTGTATCAAACTGGCAAAACTCCTTGTAAATGACAAAGTAGATTATATTAGACACAAAACACTTGGAGTATTTGGGAGAATGAGGGAAACCCTGCCTGCCTGTACAACTATACTGTGGCTGACATTTTTTCCCCTAATAACACTTTGAAAGTCCTTTTATGATGTGCTCGTTACAATATGATACAAAAAATGAATACTGTGAAATTTCCTTCTCTGAGGGCATTTAATTATAGCACAGACAACTGTGTTTCTGAAATGGTTTAGGTGGTGTCCTGCTTGGAAGCAGTAATTCCTTGGGGACCTTTCCTGTTTTATTCCAACTGTTTACAAACTAGGTTCATGCTGCTTCAAGGTGATGAGAAATGTGAAAATCTGTATTCGTAATGGTTTAGATTGAAGAAAGAGGGCATTTTAATGAGTTGGACTATAAAATAACAATAAACAGTGAACATTTCTTGCACACCTATGTGTAGAGCTCAGTGCTGGGTTCTGGGTGATGTACAGCATTTTTATGATAGAGTTCTTCAGTTCATAAAATAGCCAACTTCTTAATTATACCTTGTAAGTTGAACATTACAACATACAAAAATTTTATTTATTTCAACTATTTTGGAAAAAATTTCATTTAAATTACAACTTCCTTTGATGAGTTAAGTATGAGACTTGGAATCAGAAAGACCTGGCTTGGATCTTTGTAGCATTATAATCTTTTGATCATCTGTGATGACCAATCCTAGATGATCTCAAGCTATCGTAATTGGACTCAATTAATTAGTTTTTATTAAATGTCTGATATATGCAATGGCTAGGCACAGGAGATACAAAAGATAAAAATGAATAGTTCTTGACTTGAGGAAATGTAGGGACACAATATGTGCATAGAACCCCCCCCCAAAAAAAATTAGATCATTTGAGAAGAGGCACACACACAGACAGAGAGAGAGAGACAAAGAGAGAGAGAGACAAAGAGACAGAGAGAGGGGCAGACAGATGGACAGACAGACAGAAATTGAGACCTACAGAGAAATAGAGACAGAGAGAGGGAGGGACAGGGACAGAGACAGAGACAGAGACAAAGAGACAGACAGGGAGAAAGACAGAGACAGAGAAACACTAATAACTAAGGGGATTAGAAAAAACCTTTCATAAGAGATGGCCCCTGAGCTAAGCCTTGAAGGAAGTCAAAGATTTTAAGAGATGGAATAAGAAAGGGGTTCACTCTAAGCATAAAGAGTTTATTCTTGCCAGACTATGCAGAGACAAAGAAATGGGAAAAGATATGTGGAGTCTGGGGGAACACCAAGCCTATTTATTAGTTTGTCCAGAAGACAGAATGCCCCCAAAGGAATAATTAAACATGTTTAGATAGGTAGGGTTACAGATTTCGACCATCCCTCACATTTAATATGGTGGAAACATGTTAACATGGCCTCTTTGAGGCCAAAGAGTTTAAGCAACTTTCCCGAAGTCACAGTGAGCAAGTAACAAACCCAAATTGTAAAGTGCTTTAAATGCTAGGTTGAAAAATTTTGTGTTTTAACCCAGAAGCAAAGTGGAACCATTGGGAATTTCTTAGTAGAAAAGTGACAGGTGCTTTAGCAAAAGCAGTTTGGGTGTGTGGAGAATGGGTTGGAGAGGACAGAGGTTGGATGGAAGAAAGAGGAATGATTAGAAGGCTTTTGCAAAAATCTAGGTGAGAGAGGCTTGAATTAGCACGATGTCCATGTGCTATCCTTGGCAAACGTTGGGTTGTCCACCCGTTTTTACTCATGCCTAGCTGAGGGTTGCTCCTCCTCAACTGTTTCTAGATAAATCCCCAGATTCTTGCCTTTCTCCTTCCTCCACTCAGCATCCCCATTGCGTCAGCAATTACTGCTCTTTTGGTGAGTGGGAGCACAGGCTTTGTTTCTGAGGATGACATTTTTTTTTCCCTTTCTCCTGCAGAAGCAAAGAACCATTTTTCTTCTTGGTGACAAGAGTGGTCTCGCTTCCTGCAGTTGTCATCTTCCTCTCACTGTGCAGAATGGATGAAAGGAAGCAGGCACATGGCAGTGTTTGGGGAGCAGTTCTGTCTTTAAAATGAGTTTACTTTCAAAAGGTTTTTAAAAATTAATTTACAATTTTGATCGGAAGAAAATGTACTTGACACTTGGGTCTCTGGGAGAATATGCTGTATAAAAATAAGTAAACATATATCTTCAGTAAGCAATATAAACCAGCTTGACTCTAGTAAATCAAGCAAAAATACTGACTATCGGATTTATGGTGTCTCGGGAGGTGTTTAAAAAAAGGAGGATTTTCCCCATTCCAATCTTTCAAAAGCATAATCCTTCAGACTTAAAGGGATTCTCTGCTGTTTCCAAAGGGGTCTGAGCTGTTTAGAAGTCTCTTGGGTAGTTTACACTACTGAAACAGTATGTGAATCAGCAGTTTTTAATGTTATTTGTGTGTGTACTTATTTGTGTACCACATTTTATATTGTGGGGAAAAGCGTGGGCAATAATCTACACTTGGTGGGCCTGGGAGGTGGAAGAGGGACCCTCTGTTAGATTGTAAATACCTTTTTGTTACTGTATATCCTGATGCACTAATGTCATGCTATGTGGTAACTTTAAGGACACTCAAACACTTGTGAAATAACCCAGGAAACTTACCAACTTGGCAATAAGGATACTCCAAAGCCTCCTACTTTCTGAGATGTGGCATCATTTGCAAGCTAAAGTTGAGAATGTTTGTGCTGAAATATTATTTCTCAACTTACATAAAGGCTATTTCCTTTCATGAGATGTTGGAGTAATTATTATAAAGAGGTTCACACAAACACTTGCTTAACCAAACACTAATACGAACTCTATTTTGGACCACACTGGGAAGGTATTAGTGACTTCTCAAGCAAAATTTCCTTATGTGACCAGATTGTCATGATTTCCTTATTGAATAGATTGCTAAGTACCTACTATGTGCAAGGCACTGTGTGGATTAAGAGGATAGAAAGACAAATAAAGTACAAATTCTGGTTCAGTTCCAAGGAGCTTAAGATCAAATTGTGGGGTGGGGAGGAATATAAATGCAAAGTGCTAAACTTGAATTAAAAAAACAAAGTCCAGCAATAGGAACACACTACTATATAGGATGCTTTAGGATTTTTCTGGATGTTTTAGCAGACTTTAACCTCAATACAAACCAACAATGTAATATGGCAACCAAAAAACAAATCTAATTTGCTCCTAAGTTGCATAAATTCAGGCATAGTTATAGTATTAAACATCCTTAACCATTCTATTGTACCCTAGTCTGACCTCTATATTCTATATGGGGTCTATATTCAAGTAAGGGGGGGGTCATATTTTAGGTAGGATATGTAATATGGCTAAAATGACCAGAGAATATTATTCAAGATGTTATAAGGACATAAAACCAACCACTTCATTGATCAACATGCTTTTATTAAGCCTTTACTGTGTTAAGTGAAAGTATGCAAAGTAAAAGCAAAAACAGAGCTTTTACCTTAAGAAGTTCCCATTCTAACAGAAAATATGACACCTACATAAATAGGAATATAAAAATTTATATATTCAAAGTAAGTGGAAGGTGACCTTGGAGGGGATGGCACTAGCATCTAGGATGGAATAGAAACATGACCAGGTAAGTCCTCCTGTGCAAAGCAGCATTCCACCTGAGCTTGAAATGAAACTATGCATTGTAAGAGTCAGCTATGGGTGAGGAGGGTATTCTAGTTATGGGGTGTGGCCAATGTGAAGGCATATAGTTAGATGGAGCATCATATATGAAGGATAGTTAATATGTGAGTGTGGACAGAAGAAAATAACTTATAAAAAGAATAAAGAGTTAGAAAAGAGCCAGTTATGGACAGTTTTAAATGATGGAAGAGTTTATATTTTATTCTGGAGTTAATAGGGAACCACTGGAGTTTATGAGTGACTTGGTCAATACTGCATTTTAAAGAAATTACCTTTACAGCTGAATGAAGGGTCCATTGGAGTGGGGAGAGACTTAAAGCAGGGAAATAGTTAAAAGGCTATTGAAATCATTTAGGTAGGAAGTGGTAAGGGGGCCTGTAACTAGGGTTGTATCTATGTAAGTGGAGAATGAGACATTAAAATTATGTTGTAATGAAAATGTTGATAACATTTGGCCCTTTGTACTGCCCCTCTCTCATACCCATCTCCCATTCTGTGATTTGGTGACACTGGCCTTCCTGCTGTTTCTTGCACATGAATGTTTTCCCTGGCTTTTCTCCATGTTTGGAACTCTCTTCCTCCTCATCTCTGCCTCTTAAATTCCCTGGTTTCTTTCAAGTCTCAGTTTAACTCTCATTTCTTCAAGAATCTTTCCTAACATTGCCCCTCCCCTTCCCAACTTTAATGCTAGTTCCCTTCCTCTGTCTGATTACCTCCAATTTATCCTGTATATATCCTGTTTATATGCCACTGTTTATGTCTCTCAGACTGTGAACTACTTGAGAGGAGGTATTGTTTTGTGCCTTTCTTTGTATCCCCAGCATTTATTACAATACTTGGCCCACAGTAGGCCCTTAATAAATGCTAGTTGTCAAGAGTGAGAAGTCAAAGATGACATTGTGTGGGTGCTAGCTTGGGGGAGTAGAAGGATAGTTTGGAAGAAGAAATTTGGGTTTTGGGGAAAGGATAATGACGTTTGATTGACTAAGTGGAGTTTGAGATGTGTATGGGACATTCAGTTGGAAATGTCCACTAAATAGGTGGTGATTTGGGACTGGATCAAAGGAAGGAGATTAAGATTGGATAGATATGCACACATACATGTAGAGTTAGATATATTAATATCTATCTGGGAATCATTTGTATAATGATGATTACCGAGCCATTAGACCAGAAAGTCTAGAACAGAGACTTGAGGGACACCTACATTTAGTGTGCAGGAGCTGGGTGAAGATCCATTAAAGGAGACTACAGAACAGAGACTGGAGAGAGGTAGGACAAGAAACAAGAGGAGGCAGTCTCACAAAAATCCAGGCTACAGAGTATTTAGGAAGAAAAAGTGATCAAAAGTGTCAAAAACTACAAAAAGGTCAAGAAGGATGAGGACTGGGAAAAAAGCCATTAGGTCTGGTTACCTAAGGAATTAATGATATTTAGTTTGGAGAAGAGAAGACAGGATATCGTAGTTGCCTTGAGGTGTTTTAAGGTCTTTCCTGTGGAAGAATGATTGGATTTGTTTTACTTGGAACCAAGAAGGTAGAAACAGGAACAATGGGTAGAAATTACTTAGGGGCAAATTTAGATTTGGAATGACTTTAGAAATATGAAGAGAGTTTTCATTATTGTAGATTTCAAGTAGAGAGGAGATAATCACTCATAGGGGATACTACTGCTAATGATAGCTAATATTCATATAGTTCTTTCTATGTGACCGTACTTACTATGCTAAACACTTTCTAGTTATTATCTCATTTGATTCTCATAACAAACCTCAGAGGTAACAACCCTTATTAAAGATGAGGAAAGGTTAGGTGACTTGCCCAGAGTCACAGAGCTAGTAAATGTCTCAGGTTGGATTGGACTCAGGTCTCCCTCACTTTAGGACTAGCATTCCATCCACTATGCCATTTAGCCATCCAAATAATACAGAGCCAAAGTGCCCTGATTTTCTTTTTAAAAAGTTAAGAACACCTGTAGAAGAATTTTTGTTCAGGAATAAATTCATCTAGATGAATTCCCTTAATTCTCCATGAGCAAAAATAACTATAAGAGAGTGAAATCAATGCAAAGGAGAAGTCCAGTCAAAACAATATGAGGAATATGGAGAGTAAGAAATCTATTTTATCTAGCAGAGAGAGGCTAACAATTGTTCTTGAAGGAAAAAATGGAATTCAACAGTCAGAGAAAGGGGGTGGGAATTGGTAGCTTATTCCAGGCATGAGGTACAATATAAGAAGGGATTGGAAATGGGAGTGGACTAGATGGATAATGGGGAATTCACTATTCAGGTCAGTTCAACAGGAATGCAGGCATGGAAATGGGAATGATATGAAGTGAGACTGGTAAGCGTTCTTGGAATTAGTTTGCATGGGACCCTTAATGCTGTGATGAGGAGTTAGGATGTTATTCTTCATGTAGGTAATGGGAAATAGCTGTTGTTAAGGAGTGGGAGCAGAAAAAAATCCCTTCTCTCACTTCCTGGCTGGAAGTCCAAGGGAAAGTTTACAGAGTCCAAAGAATTGTATCCAAAAGAGAGGTAGAGAGTATAAAGACTCTGTCCTCTATTTAAAGCCTGCTCAAAGGGTAGGTCTTTCTAACTCAGTTAGTAGTTATTTTTGAAATAGCTGGCAGTCATGAGGATAAGGAGCTCCTAGTCACCCATGATTTTTAGCAAGGGCATATGTGGCTCACCAGGGAGGTCTGAGGGGCAAGCCTATTTTCACAATACTCTATGGGCTGACCTCTGCTTTATTAGGAAGGGGTATGTTCGGGTGAAACAATGAGTCCATAGATAAGGAGAGGCTGAAAATTAGATGACACTTCTGTTTCACCCATTTCATCCAGCAAAGTAAAAGATAAACTATTTGAGTGCAGGGCTGATACCATTATTGTTTTTGTATTCCCAACACTACTATGGAGCCACACACATAGTAGGTGTTTAGTAAAGGTTTGTTGAATCGAAGTAAATAACCAGCAGATTATAGACAACCTAAACTGCTTTTTTGCTTTTTCTTTTTATGCAAATAGAGGGGAGGCATTTGAATTTCTTCAACCCCCAATAGTCACTGGAGTGAGAGTTAGTTGGAGTTATTTTAGTGTTTGGCCAAAAAAAGGAGTAAAGGTTATTTTGTTCTCATTAACATAAGTTTCTCTGCATAATTTAAGTTTCTGAAAATAGCATAACCACTCAAGTTAACCAACTACATGGTGATATTTATATTACAGCACCTAAGTTATTTTGGTACTACGCATATAAGCAAGCAAGTTCATCAAAACTGTCTCTTCGAAGGAAGGTAGTGTAGACTACTAGAAAAGAATTTTGCACAAGAAATTGGAAGCCTTTGATCCTCTTCCTGGCTGTGACAATTGGTTCTACTTAGCCAGTGACTTAGCCGCTTAGTGTCTCAGTTTCATAGTCTGTAAAATAGAAATTTGAATATAGCTTATCTTTATCTCAAGGATATCATTTTGACACTATGCTGATTTTTTTTTGTAAATATCTGAAGATAAATCCTCCATCTTCTAATGTCAGTCTTTGGCATTCTTCTTTCACAAAGCTCCCCCCTAGTGTGGGTATATTAGATTTCATTTCTGCTTTTTTTCCTAACTGTTCTATTTTTCAGATGATTATTTTTCATTTTCTGATCCTCAGTAGGATTAGTGCTACCACTCAAAATACAGAAGTTTGGGCTTGTGTTAAAAAAAGTGACAATTCTGTTTGGGTTTTCATAAAGCAAAGTCCATAGGATACCAAGGAATTTATCTGAATAGAGGGGGAAAAGAATCCCTTCTTGTCACATGATTTGATTTTGAATTTACATGAAAAACCAAAGAATATGAACAAGAAATGACCTTAGAGATATTTCTTTCCTAATGGCATGTAAATGGAAATATAGGAACAGAAATATTCCAGAAAGCCATTTTACAAAAAAATCAGTGCAGCTTAGTGAATAAAGAGATGGCCTTGGGGTAAGAAGACTTGAGTTTATATCCTACCCCTGACACATGTGTCTGTGTGACCTTGGGCAAATCACTTAACTTGTCAATATTCTAGGAGGCTCTTTAAACTGCACAAAAGGTACTAATCCTCATTGGAAGAGGGGTTTTCTCATCCAGGAGTTCCATGTATGAAGGAAATCATAAATCAGGTCCTGAACCTATTCCATTGAACAAGCAATATAGCATGAAATCCTCTTTCCTACTCTCATCACAAGAGTCTCTGGGCAAGTCAAACGACAAATGATTGAATATATGATGTGTCCTCTGTAACAACAGTCTTAACTCCTCATTTTTCCTTTTTCTTTTCTCCTTCATGGGAACTTTTGCCCTCCTTTTCACCTCCCCCTAAGGATCTTAGTTATTTTCCTTTTCTTTTATCAGGTGCAGCCAGAGATCCCTTTCACAGAATTTAGAAGCTCTTGATTTCATTTTTTTGTGATAAAAAATAACACAATGAAGTCTTTGATGTATAAACCCTGCTGCTTTTCATTTGGTAGTACTCCAACCCATCTGTGGGTTTGCTGTGCCCCTGTGCCTTGGGTGTTGGTTCTGTTTTGCATTGTTTTATCAGAATCCAAACCAGAATCTGTTGAGTTCTCAAAATTGTGAGTCTATAACAGTGCTACCAGAGTCGATGCTAAGAATCATGGCTGATCTGTGTCACTGTTGAGGAGCCACTCTGCCCACAGACCCCATCTGTGGGACTCAGAGTGGTTTCTGGTGCAGCAGTTTCCTTTGATTGAAGACATTTCTGAATTTTAATAGAATGCAGGGATAACAGTAGTTAATATCAATGACTATTATTGCTATCACTAACATTTGCATAGTGCTTCCTATGTGCTGGGTACTGTGGTAAGCACTTTACTCAGGTCCTCCTGACTCCTGCACTGGTGCTCTATCCACTGTATCGCCCATCTATCCCACCTGGCCGGGGGGGGGGGGGTCAGATGACTTGAGTTAGATTCCCATTTCTGCTGCTTTCTCTCTGTGTGACCTCAGACAAATTGTTTCATCTTCTCTGGGTCTTTATTTTCCTTGTATGTTGGACTAGATGACCTTAAATGACCTTCCTAGCTTTGATGATTGCAAAGAGTTAAACTTTCAAATCGTTATATTTCAGTATTTATGAATGCAAGAGAATTAACTGATATTGATCAAAGAAAGTGCACATTTTTTGGTACAATGTACGCTAAAATCATAAATTTTTTGGATTCAATTTCCTTGAAACATTATTATTAATAATATTCTGAATTGTACGTTATAATCAAAGTATGGTTATATAATTTTTTGGAAAGAGTACATCTAAAAATATTCAAATAATTTCCTAGTGTCTACTTAAGAAAATCATGGACTTGATCCAAGGCTGTTTTGGCACATGTAATTAGCCACATGTAAAGGTTGAGGTCTTAAAACTTTAAGCTGTATTTGATGCATTTATGTAGAAAACTGTTGTGGAAAATGGGAAAATAATTTTAAATTCAGGTGAATGGTATGAATAAAAAAGAATGAGACAAATGAACTCCGCTTCCTAACAGCCCCATTTTGGAATTTTTCTTTTATAGAATAGTGTTTTTCTGAGTTTTGTGAATTTTTCCTTCTGTTGTCATACAAAATCTACTCTGAGAGAAGAAAGATTTGGTGAAAATACTCAAAAGATCATGGCACAAGCCATGATATTGGATTAGGTATGATGTCAGTGGTCCCTTCCATTTGTGAAATTCAGGTTCTGTGACTCACCTCTTCTCAGGAGATTATTTTAAATGGGCCAAAGTTTAATTTGATTAATGAAATTTTATTAAAATGTCTTTCATATTATAGTCTATCAGACTGCCCACATGGAAAAATGACATTCACTTTAATATGGGTTAGGACAATATTTCAAACTGATTTTTGTGCATTTAGTCTGTTTTTGTCCTTTTTGCCAGTTGCTCTATCAACTCTTCTCTGAAGTGCAGTGTTTCTTATTTATTCTTTCCCCTGTAGTGCATGATTTCTTCTCTGATGAAATCCTTTTTTCCTTTCCTTTTCTTCACTTTTTGTTGTTTGTACTTTTTTTCTTTTGGTACTATGCCTAGATTTGAAACTATGCCAAAGTAGGACCCTTTGAAGGGAAATGGGTTACCCTGGAAAAGAGAAAGTGTAGAGGGGTAGCGCTGTGACAGATGTCTTCAAATATTTGAAGGGTTTTAACATACATAAGGGGTTATTATAATTAGTAGTTACTTGGCTATAGAGAGCAGCACTGAGAGCAATGGGTGGAAGTTTCAGAGAGGCAGGTTCAGATTTGATATAAGGTACAGCTTCTTTAACAATTAGAGTCATAGAAAGACAGTGAGTTGCCTAGCGGTAGAAGTCTTCAAACAATGCTGAAGTATTTGTCAGCAATATTAGAGAATGAATTCATCTTTAAACATGAGCTGGACTAGATGACTTTAGAAGTCCTTTTCAACTCTGTGATTCTGAGATCTAGCATCCTCCTGCCTTTTTCATCTAAATTCTCAGAAAAAGTTGTTTATATTCGTTGACTCTATTTCTTCCTCTCTCACTCATTCACATCTCTCATTTCTCAATTCATCACTTAGCTGAAACTTTTCAAAGATACAGATGATCCCTTAAATGCAAAATCCCATGGCTTTTTTCTATTGATATCCTTTTTATCTTTTTCTGCATCATTTGATACTCTGGGTAATTCTTTCTGCCTCTCTTCTATTTGGGTTTTTGTTACATGGTTCTCTTCGTTCTCCTCCTACCTTTCTGATGGCCCCTTCTCAGCTTTCTCTTCCAGATAATCATCCATATCACATTCCTTAACTGTGAGTTTACTCTATAGTTTTGACCTGGTTTCTCTTTTGTCTTACATGCTCTTCAGGACTTAATCAGCTGCCATGGGTTTAATTATCATTTCTATTTTGCTGACTCAGATTTACATATCTAGTCCTAATCTCTGTCTTTAACTTTATTTCCACAAACTGCCCATGGGGCACTTTGAATTGGTTGTATGATAAGCAACCTAAATTCTACATGTCCAAGAGTATTCATTGTTCTCCCCCTAAAATTTACTCCTCTTCTCACTTTCTATTTCCATTAAGGATACCACCACCATCCCAGTTATTTAGGTTCCCAACCTCAATGGAATCCTTTAGTTTTCAATTTCTTTCAATCCACAAATGCAACAAGTCACCAAATCTTGTTGATCTTATATGTCCATAATGTCTTAATTTGTCCTGTTCTTTTCACTGATGTAACCACTACCCTAGTTAAAGACCTCATTACTTTTGGGCTGGGCTATTGCAATTGCCTTCTAATTGTTCTCTTTACCTTGTCTCCCCTTTCCCAATTCAATCCATCCTCCATACTACTGCCAAACTGATTTCTTCAGGTTCAAGCCTGACCATATTGTTCCCTTAGTCAATAAACTCTAGTGCTTCTCTGTAAGTTCAAAGATCCAATATTAACTCCCCTGGCATTTAAAGTCTTTTATAACTTGATCATACCTTATTTTTCCAACCTCATTATCTATTACTCTCTTTCAAATAGTCTATAATAAATCAGTTATTGAACACTTATTAAGAATCTACTTTGTGCTGGCACTGTGCTAAGTACTGGGAATACGCATATGAAAAAGACAGTCCTTGACCTCAAGAAACTTACAGTCTAATGGTGGAAAGTAATACAGAAAAGGATGCTAACAAAGGGGAGGACCAGCCAGAGAAGGTGTCCAACTCAGGAACATTATGGAAATGTCAGAGAAGTCCCAAAGTAGTACAGTATTGGGAAAAACTATATGGTGTTCTAAGCTGAGCTCTGACCTTAAAGGGAGGTTTTGGAATTCTGGGTGGGCATTCCAATCAGACAAACAGAGGGTGGTGAAGAGCTAGAGTACAAAGGCTCATGAGATCTTGCAGGGGGATGAGATTTTCCCAAGAAAAAACTGCCTGGAAATCCTAGAGTAGTGAAACCAAGTGAGAAAAATCTAATTACACTGACCTTTTTGATATCCCTCATGCTACACTCCATTTCCCATCTCCATGCCTTGTCATTTACTGTCCCCTCTACCTGGAATTCATTCCAATCTCTTAAAATTCCCAGTTCTCTTCTAGCTTGAGCTCAAAAACTTAATTTTATTTGAAACCTTTTCTGATTCCATCAGAGCCTTACCCTCAAATTACCTTGTATTTTGACTGTGCCTAAATATAGGGAGTCTCAAAAGTCTTAGAGTGATTTTAAGTTTTCATAGCTTAACAAACATTAATTAAGTGCTTATGAAAGCTTCAGCTTTCATGGCTTAAAATTACACAGATTTTTGGAATACCATGTGTATTTATACATATGTATAAATATACACACATGCAAATGTATATGCATATACATGCCCTGTATATGTATGTAAGAATATGATGTATATGTCTGTATACACACATACATGTTTTCTTCCTTGGCTAGACTGTGAGCTTTTTGTGGACAGAAAGGATTTTATTTTTGTCTTTGTTTCCCTCTTGCTTAACATTAGTGCCTAATAAATGATTATTAATTGATTTATGGAAGAATGCAGCCTATCACATTAAGTAGTCTTATTTGGTTGTAGTAGGACTGCTGTACTTTCACGTTTCAGGACTTCAAGGAGATTGAAGGAATCTCTGAGTTCATCAATATAGGAACTCTCTCTGAAGATGTACCTTAAAAAGAACAACATTCTTGCCTTTCCTATGGCAGTCTTGTCCATTTGTTGTTCAGTTGTCTCAGTCATATATGATTCTTTGTGACCACATGTAGGTTTTCTTGGCAAAGGTATTAGTATGGTTTGCCATTTCCTTCCTCAGCTCACTTTACAGATGAGGAAACTGAGGCAACTAGATTAATTGATTTGCCTGGGGTCACATAACTAGTAAATTTCTGAGACCAGATTTGAATTCAGTTCTTCCTGACTCCAGGTCTGGCACTCTATCCACTGTACCACCTAGCTGCCCAAAGACATTTTGAATTAGTTGTTGAATTTGCATTCTATCAGTCTTCCACAGGGAATCTGCTTGACATGCTGGGATTTTTTGCTATATTTCTTTGTTTATCTGCAAACTAATTGCATCACATTACTGTCCCACCTGGTATGATAATCCCTACATGTATATCTAAGGAGCTGTGAGTAAGTATCTGAAATGAAGTAGGCCCTGAAACTGAGCAAAATGCAATAGGGAAAACCCAGGATATTTAAAACGACTATTAAACACCTGTGGTGT
Organism: Potorous gilbertii; assembly: GCA_028658325.1. Taxonomy (NCBI): domain Eukaryota; kingdom Metazoa; phylum Chordata; class Mammalia; order Diprotodontia; family Potoroidae; genus Potorous; species Potorous gilbertii. The sequence continues at coordinate 614,521,117 of CM053770.1, forward strand.
ATACTCACAGCAGGAAAAAAATCCTTGTATTTCTCAGATTGACAGTATCTCTAAACCTTTTCTTAAATTGTTTCCTTTTACTTCTTTGTGTATTCATCCTGCCTCCTTCCCCTTTTGAATTTCTTCCTGTCTGTTTTCTTTCCTTTCTTCAGGTGGGAATATATCTTTTGCAATTCTTTGAGAACTTATGATCTTCCATGCTAGAACAGGTGTGCTATTCCTGACAGAGCTCAGAAAGACAGGCCAGTGTTTAGGAGGATAGGCACAGCTGTGGCATATTATTAAATGAACACCAAAAACTAATGAGAGTGTAAATCATCCAACAAGTTGTGCATCATTAATTCTTTATGCCAGTGCAGAGATAGGTGAACAAAAATCTCCACCTCCTACCAAGTGCCCTGTAAAATCCTTGAAGTTATTTTAATAGCTCTACATCGTGGTAAAGCACACAGGACCAAAAACTCTAATAAATTAAACAAAGACATTACAGACAAGATCAAATGAATGATATCAGAAGACCTAGAGTCTTATTTTTACAGTTTACCTTAGTGTATCCATCAAGTAATAAAAAGCAAGTTCTTTGGGTCTAAAAAGGAGAATGTAGGGAGAAGAAAATGTTTGGAAAGCTTTGAAAGGTTTAAAAATCTCTCTTTTGCTTGCTCCAAGAAAGCAATCACTGATATGACAAGATTATATTTGTTGGCACAAGATTTGTAGGCTGCCAGTGCCATTTTGTAGTATATACTAAATCGAAAACCAGCATTCAGTGAGAGATATGCCACATTAAAGCATAACCCCCTTGAGATCAAACAGAATACTTTGACATTGCATTTCAATAACATTTCAGAACAGTCACTTTGCTACTTTTTTTCCATTTAAAGGGGCTGATGGGCTTCTTGAGGTTGTATCTTTGAGGTTATATCAAAATAACTAATATCCTCCCTCCACATTCATATCTATGCTTTCAATGATATAAGGGAATCCTGTTTAGGAAACCCCCCCTACCAACAGAGAGCTAAAAAAATTATGTAGTTTATAGGTTTAGAAATTTGCCTGGAGTAGGAATAGTTAAATGACTTGGTCAGTGTCATACAGGGAGGATCTGTCACAGTGGCTAGCAGGGGAGTAGGGATAGGGTAAAGCATGGCATAATGAGAAAAGCATGAGTTGAAAACAGGGAGCCTATATTTGAAGACAGGCTTTTCTATGTTCTAATTGTATGTCTCTGAGAAGTCATTTAATTAATAGCTCAGAACCTCACTCCTTACCTGTAAAAGGGGGATAGAGCTAATCTCATAGGGTATTTATGAAGAAAGTGCTTTGTAAACTAAATATAGGTAAGTTATTATTTATAAAATGCCATCAACTCAGTTATTGATCATCAGATAGATTTAAGTAATTGATGGATTCACTGACTTTTCCATTTGTTAGTTATGTTGGTAGGCAACTCTCATTCTCTAAATACCCCAAATATGGTATGTGTGTTCATAAAAGACTTAGAAGAAGAGATAATTGAATATTTGGAATAAAATGTTTGGAATGATGCATAGTATGTGACTAATCTTTGTTAATTATTCAGTGGAGAGAAGTATTGAGTTATCTATGATTCCTTAAAATAACTTCATATCGCATGTCTCTGCTTCTACATTAGAGTGGGAAGCACTGGTGAACCAGGATAGGTCAAAGAAATCCTTGCTATTTTGATTTGCAAATGATTTCTAATGTGTACGACATTCAATTCAGAACCTTATACAAATACTTTGCTCACATTCCACAAGCAAATCTGAAAGGTAATTATTCCCAAAGTAATTAATTCCATATTTAATTAAATAATTATTTTGAACGCCTACTAGTGCAATGTATTGTGTTGAGTGTTAGTACATGAAACCTTAGATTCCAATCATAATACTTCCTGTAGTTTATAATCTAGCAGTTGTTGGGGGTACAGGGAAAGGACTATATGCCACACATGAATAGTATTTGACTGAAATAAAGAAATTTGCAAAAATTAAAAAAACCTGAGTATTCTATGTTGCAAAATAGAATGTACTAAGAACATTGAAGATATCACTTTACCTTTTGGGGCTTCAATTTCTTCACCTCTAAAAAGTAGGTGGTTTGATCTGTAAGATGCCTTTCTGACTTTCAGTATATGATCCTCTGAAGATGCAAAGTTCTATGCAAAATATGAAGGGGAAAGACAATTTTTTATCAGGATGATCAATGATGTCTTCTTAGAGGAGGTAGGATTTAAGCTGAGTCTTGAAGTACTAATACAACTTTAAAAAATAGAGGGGGTGGGTGGGAAAAACCACTCTTGGCATAGCTAATGGAGCAGCCAAGGGCATAAAGGTGATACTTGACATGAATAAAGGACTATAAGTATAAGTCCAGTTTGTTTGGATCATAGCACACATATATGAGATCAGATTAGAAAGGTGAGGAGGCAATAGATTATAGAAATTCAAGAAAATTAGACTAGGTATTTAGATTATATTTATTAGGCAATGAGGACAATTAGCGAGTTTGGCTTAGAGGAGTGACTGGATCTAAGCTGTGAATAAGGATGATTAATCTGGCAGTTGTGTAATAAAGTGAGAATGAACATTCTTAAGTAGGATCTTTTCCTTCATAAGCTCTCAAAGAATAGTAGTGGCAAAGTGCCTCTGCAGCAATGAATGAGCACAATTGGATATTATTTTAAAAACAAGACTATTAGGAAATAGATCAATGCCCCAAGTGGGTGACTTTTTTCCACTACCACATAATCTTGACATAACAACAATTTCTCATACAGATTGTTTCTGGGATGATGTACAAAAACAAAACAAACCCACAAACCATAACCTAGTGCCTTAACAATTTGTCATTTTAAATTTAATCAAATGCTCAGGGAGGCCAATTCTTATATGGAAGCTCAGTCCACAGTAGGAAAATGAAACTGAAGAATAGGAGGAAATCCTTCCTGTGGCAAGTCTTTTTTTGCAGGTGGAGTGACATTGTGGTTCTGGGGCTAGCCTTGGAGTCAGGGTGACTTGGGTTAAAGTTTTCCTTTTTAGTACATACTAGCTGAGTGGTCACAGTCAAATAATTTAACTTTTTCAGAAGTTAACTCTTCTGAGAGAGATCATGCTCTCAAACACTGTTACAGATATATTGCCTATCAGAAAAAGGTTGAGAGAGTTTCTCACTCCACTGATACCTTTCTTGAGTCAAGACCATTAGATTTTCTACTCCTATATATTCCATGTGCTTATCTAAAGTCAATGTGGGGTGGAAGAGGGGGAAAGGCAATAGCAGTAGTGCAATTAACTGCATAAAATGCTGACAACACCAATAAAAGGGGAGAAATATTGGATTCTTCAAGGAGTCTTTTTTTACAAACAGTTTGATTTTTCCATTTCTCTTCTCTCCTCATGGTTTTGATTTTTTTACAAAAAGGATCCCTTTGAGAATGTGGTTTGAGGTCTTAATTCACGCTCCTATCTGCCTTAGCTCTCATGTTCAAAGCAAATATTCCAAAAACCCCCGAAAGAGTAGTGCTATATAGAGCTATACACCAACAGCTTAGTTTCCACGTTTGGGGAACCTGTTGATGAACTACGTCTACCGAATATTAATTAAAGGATTTATGAAGAATAAACCATTGACAAAACAAATTATTGAATGCTTTAGAATCAAGTAAGTCTAAATGGATAGTCGAGCCTATATAAGTCTAATTTCATCCTGTCTTATATATAGATTTATCCAATAAAATAAAACATCTTTATAATGAGAGAATGCTGTATTGATTTCATTGTTACCTTTCATTTCAACAACTTTATTGATCTATTCACATGGAGCACTTTCAATGTGTAGCATTAAAAACTCCATCAGCCCTGATGTCACTACTTAGTTTAGGCCCCTTTATATCTTCTTATTTTTCTTTCCTTAAATCTACCCATGTTAGCTGGGTGGAGGGGAAATATAGTCAGGTGGGAAAAAGAGCCTCAGTAGCTTAGAGGGCAGCAAAGGGTCAATAATGGTTCTAGTAAACAAATACACAATATTATAAACCTTGTCATATCCTTCTGTCATCCTGCTCCATCCCCTTTCTCCAAATATTGAAATACTGCCTATATTTGAAGATTGAACACAAATGTAGCTTTCTCTAAGAACTCTTCCCTGACCTTGCCTAGTCAGATATGATTTCTTCTTTTTCTTTTCATAGGGTTTTGTTCCTTTCTTATACTCATCACACGTTCAAACAGTCCTATGGCATGTCTTTCACAGCTTGACCCATGCTAAGGAGAATGGTTTTAAGGCATGTTTGTACTGTAAAAGGACAATAGAACTTACACATTAAGGAGTCACAGCTTCCCCTTGAGGTATTTATAGCAAGGAATGTCAATTTGTTCCCTACGGTAGCATTTGCAATTTTAAAAGTACTAAATAACTGGCTTACTTTTTATGGAAAGGGGTCATAAAATGACAGAGACCAGACGTTAAGAATGCATTGCAGCAATCAAAGTTCTGTTGGCTTTATCACTGGTGGTGGTAGTGGTGGGGAAAGTGATAGCAATATTCTTCTAAAAAGGAAATCAATAAATATTTTTTAAAGATCATGTGGTGAGTGTTAATTTTTCCTTCCGTATTCCTTGTCTTTTCCCCTAAGTGTTCTAAACAAAGTCAAATGCAAGTCATGTCATCATTTCTCTGATGTCATGGTCCTCTTCAAAAATGAAGGATGAATACAATGACATTGTGGGGTTTGTGAAAAGAAACACTGACCCAGGAGTCAGAAAAACACTGACTAGTTTTGAGATGTAATGAAAATTACTTCATGGGCATCAGCTTCACTTTCCTCATTGTAAAATCAGGAATTTGGAACAGATAGACTCTCAGGTTGTAGATGTAAAGGGTAAGGATTTTATCTGAATCATCACCTATGTAGAAATGTAACAGTTGCCTTTTTTCATGGTTTTCTTTTATTCTCATTTGTTTCTTTAAATGAATTCTCTTTTTTATATTTAATATATTTTAATTTTTTTCAATTACGTATAAAAACAATTTTTTACATTTTTAAAAAATTGTTGAGTTCCAAATTATCTTTCTCCTTTGCTACCCTCCCCCATCATTGAGAAATACAACAATTTAATATAGTTTATACCTGTTCAAGCATATAAATTATATTTCCATGTTAGTCTTGTTATGTAAGAAAATGCAGGAAAACTTTCTGGGGGTGAAGCCAAGATGGCAGAGTAACAGCACATTCTTTCTAGAGTGCTGCCCTAAACCCAGTCAAATATCTGTAAAAAATGACTCTAAACAAATTCTAGAGCTGCAGAATGCACAGGATGATGGAATGAAGCAAATCTCCAGCCCAAGAGAGCCTGGAAGGTTTCTGGGAAGTGTCTATTGTGGCATGCAGGGGGCAGGGCACAGTCCAGCATGGGCCGTGCTGGCAAAGACAGGACCCGAGCAGGCCTTGGGGAGACTGAACCTCTCATACCTGTGGTAGTTTCCAGACTTCATGACCCCAAAATGCTGGGGATTAATTGGAAGATCAGTGGGAAAAGCCTGTGGGACCAGTGCAGGAGAGTGGACTGGTCCGTCCCCAGCCCCAGGGTGACTGAGCTGGGAGGGGGTGGAAGAACCTGCAGCAGCCAAGGCAGCAACAGGGGCAGCTGCACCCATTGTTTCTGGTGCTCTAGGCCCACAGATTGTGGAGGGTCGAGTAGCTGACAGTACACCCCTATCCCCACTGGAAGCAGAAAACTACTTTGACAAAGAGCTCAGAAGTCAAGTAAATGGCTGGGGGAATGAGCAAAAACTGGAAAAAGAATCAGACTATAGAATCTTATTTTGGTGACAAAGAAGACCAAAACATGCAAAAAGAAGAAAACAAAACCAAAGCTCCTTCATCCAAAACCATCAAGAAAAATATGAATTGGTCTCAGGTCAGGGAAGAACTCAAAATGGATTTGAAAATCAAGTAAGAGAAGTAGAGCAAATAGTGAAAAGAGAAATGAGAGCGATGCAAGAAAATCATGAAAATGAGTCAATTACTTGCTAAAGGAAACCTCCCAAAATACTGAAGAAAATATCACTTTAAAAATAGACTAACCCAAATGACAAAAGAGATCCAAAAAGCCAATGATGAGAAGAATTCTCTAAAACAGAAGAATTAGCCAGTTGGAAAAGGCAATCCAAAAGCTGACTGAAGAAAATAATTCTCTAAAGATTAGAATGGAGCAGATAGAAGCTAATGAATTTATGAAAAATCAAGAAATTATAAAATAAAACCAAAGGAATGAAAAAATAGCTGACAATGTTAAATATCTCATTTGAAAAACAACTGACCTGGAAAATAGATCCAGGAGAGACAATTTAAAAATTATGGAACTACTTGAAAGTCATGATAAAAAAAAAAGCCTAGCCATCACCTTTCACAAAATTATGAAGGAAAACTGCCCTGATATTCTAGAACCAGAAGGTAAAATAAATTTTGAAAGAATTCACTGATCCTCTCCTAAAAGAGATCTGAAAAGAAAAACTCCTAGGATTATTGTAGCTAAATTCCAGAGGTCCCATAGCAAGGAGAAAATATTCCAAGCAGCCAGAAAGAAACAATTCGAATGTTGTGGAAATACAATCAGGATAACATGAGATCTAGCAGCATCTACAGTAAGGGACTGAAGGGCTTGGAATATGATACGCTAGAAGTCAAAGGAGTCAGGATTAGAACTACCCAGCAAAACTGAGTATAATACTTCAGGGAAAAAAATGGTCCTTCAGTGAAATAGAGGACTTTCAAGCATTCTTGATGAAAAGACCAGAGCTGAAGAGGAACTTTGACTTTAAAAGACAAAAATTAAGAGAAGCATGAAAAGTTCAACAGGAAAGAGAAATCCTAAAGGACTTACTAAAGTTGAGCTGTTTACATTCCTGCATGGAAAGATCATATTTGTAACTCTTGAGACTCTTCTCAATATTTGGGTAGTTGGAGGGATTATACATACATATATAGACAGAGAGCACAAGGTGAGTTGAACAGGAAGGGATAATATCTAAAAAAATAAAATTAAGGAGTGAGAGAGGAATATATTGGGAGAAGAAAGGGAAAAATGGAATGGGGTAAATTATCTCATAAAAGATGCAAGAAAAAGCTTTCTCAGTGGAGGGGAAAAGGGGGGAGGTGAGAGGGAAAAAGTGAAGCTTATTCTCATCACATTTGGATTAAGGAGGGAATAATATACACATTCAATTTGGTATGAAAATCTATCCTTCACTACAGTAAAGTAGGAAAGAGAAAAGTGCGGTGTGTGGTGGGAAACTAGAAGGCAGGGCAAATGGGAAGAGGGGGTAATTAGAAGTAAACACTTTTGGGAGGGACAAAGTCAAAAGAGAGACTAGAATAAATGGGGAGCAGGATAGGATGGAGGGAAGATAGTTACTCTTTCACCACATAACTTTTACGGAAGTCTTTTGTATAACTACACATGCATTACCCATATTGAATTGCTTGCCTTCTCAGTGGGGATGGATGGGGAGGGACGAAGGGAGAGAAGTTTGAAGTCAAAGTTTTAAAAATGAATGTTAAAAATTGCTTTTACGTGGAACTGGGGAATAAGATATACAGGTAACTGGGTATAGAAATCTAAGGGAGAGGTGTGATAGAAGGGAGGGCAGATTGGGGGAAGGGGTAATCAGAATGCATGCTGTCATGGGGTGGGGAGAGTGGAGACATGGGGAGAAAATTTGGAACTCAAAATCTTGTGGAAATAAACGTTGAAAACTAACAATAAATTAATTTAAGAAAGAAAATACAAACAAAAAATAAAGTTTAAAAAATGATGCTTTTATCTGCATTCAGACTACTTGAATTATTTCTCTGGGGAGGGATAGCATTTTTCATCATAATTTCTTCAGAATTGTCTTAGATCGCTGTATTGCTGAGAACAGGTGTCACTCACAGTTGTTTATCATACAATATTGCTTTTACTGTGTACAATGTTCTCCTGGTTCTGGTCACTTCACTTTTCATCAGTTCATGTAAGTCTTTCTAGATTTTTCTGAAGGATTCCACAATCATATAAAACAACTTGTTCAATCATTCTTCAATTTATGGGGATCTCTTTAAAATCCAATTCTTGGTCACCAATTAGAGATACTATAAATATTTTTGTGCATATAAGTTCTTTTCCTTTTTGTTTTTTTAATTTCTGGCACAGAGACCTAGTAGTAATATTGCTGGGTCAAAGAATATGTGTGGTTTTATAACCATTTAGGCATAGTTCCAAATTACTCTCCACAATGGGGGAATCAGTTCACAATTCCACATACAGTGCATTAGTGTCTCAATTTTCCCACATCTCCTCCATTGTTTGCCGTTTTCCTTTTCTGTCATATCAGCCAATCTGATAGGTGTGGAGGTGGTACATTGGAGTTGTTTAGATTTTCATTTCTCTAATCAAAAATGATTTAGAGCACTTTTATATGACTATACATAAATTTGATTTCTTCCTTGATTACTTTTTATGAAAACTATCTATTCATGTCCTTTGACTATCTATTAATTGTGGAATGTATTATTTTAAATTTACCTCAGTTTTCAATGCATTTGAGAAATGTGGCTTCTATCAGAGAAACTGTAAATTTTTTTCAGTTATGATCACTAAATGTACATTCCCTTCATCCTATCCCCCCACCCCATTTATCACACATTTTTCTCCTTTCACCCTGTCCATCCTCAAAAGTGTTTTGATTCTGACTACTACCTCCCTTGAAGGTCTCCCTCTACATCCATGGTCATCTCTAGTCATCCTGATGTATATCTTGCCAAGGGAGCCAGATGACTCTGGAAGACAAAGTGAGGCTGGTAACTTTTACAGTTCTCCCTCACTTAAATCCAATTCATTTGCAAATCATGGCAACATCTTCCTGATGTCATGTTCCTTTTCAAGAATGAATCAACAAACAACAACACCAACAATAACCATCTCCCCTAATCTGCCCTCTCTTTTGAAGAACAGACTCCCTCTCTCTTATCTCTTCCACTTCTACTTTCTTGTTGGGTAATGCAAATTTCCCAGCTCAGTGTGTCTGTTATTCTGTCTTGAGCCAACTTGTGTGAGAGCAAGGCTGAAGTGTTTTATGTCAAATACCCCCATCTTCCCCTCCACTGTGAAAATGCATTTGCACCTCTTTTATGTAAGATAGTTGACTCCATTCTACTTGTATCATTCCCTTTCTCACAGTGTGTTTCTCTTTCTCACCCCTTAATTTTATTTTTTTTAGCCATCATCCCATGATTCAACTTGCATCTGTGCCCTCTGCTTATGTATACTCATTCTAACTTCCTTAATATTGAGAAAGTTCATAAAAGTTACAAGTATCATCTTCCCATGTAGGATTGTAAACAGTTTAACCTTATTGCATCCTTTATGATTTCTCTTTCCTGTTTACCTTTCTATGCTTTTCTTGAGCCTTGTATCTGAAAGTCAAATATTCTACTTAGCTCTAGTCTTTTCATCAGGAAGGTATGAAAGTTCTCTCTTTCTTTTAATATTCACAATTTCCCCTGAAGGATTATACTCAGTCTTAGTAGGTGATTTGTGGTTTTGATCTGAGTTTGCCCTCTTTAGTACCATATTTCAAGTCCTCTGATCCTTTCATGTAGAAGCTGTTAAATCTTGTGTTATCCTGAATGTGACTTCATGATATTTGAATAATTTCTTTTTGGCTTCTTGCAATATTTTCTCCTTTAGGTGGGAATATTATTGGCAATAATATTCCTGGGAGCTTTAATTTGGGATATTGTTCAGGATGTGACTAGTGCATTCTTTCAATTTCTATTTTACCATCTGGTTCTATACTATCAGATCAGTTTTCCTTGATGATTCCTTGAAAGGTGATATATAAGTTCCTTTTCTTATCATGGCTCTCCAGTAGTCCAATAATTCTTAAATTATCTCTCCTTGCTCTATTTTCCAGTCACTTCTTCTAATAAGATATTTCACATTTCCTTCTGTCTTTTCATTCATTTGATTTGATTTTATTGTTTCTTTTATTTTTATTTTTTTCTTTAAATAAATTTATTTAACTTTTTACATTCATTTTCACAAGATTTTGGGTTCCAAAATTTTCTCCCCATTTGTCCCCTCCCCCCTCCCCAATACACTGGACATTCTAATTACCCATATCACCAATCTGCCCTCTCTTCTATCATCCCTCCCTTCCCTTACCCCATCTTCTCTTTTGTCCTGTAGGGCCAG
>CM053770.1:614531872-614570493 GCA_028658325.1 Potorous gilbertii
GAAATCTTTCCTCAGATGTGCTGCATTGATTGACATTGCACACCTCTCCCAATCTACTTCTACTTGACATTATACTGATATGCATGTCTTAAAGATAACCTCTCTGCATCTCAAGGATACCATAGGCTTCTTGAGGGCACAAAGGTGTTGCTTCCTTTTCCTAGTTGCTCTCCCAGCACTTCCTGTGGTGCCTTGAATATAGCAGAAGCCTAACAAATGTTTGACTAAGCTAATGTTTTTAAATGATGATACACATTTGCCTTCCATTACCACATTCCTAAAGAATCATGCTGCCTTTTTTGTCATTATTCTTTTCTCCCACCTATGAGGGGGAAAGTAGTACATGTTTCTCTCTATTAATAATACAAGTCATTGTATTCATGTCGTTGTGAAAAGATTACTAGACTAGGAGACAGGAGACATGGGTTCTAGACTTGCTTCTGTCATTAATGAACTATCTGACCTTACATAAGTGACAATGTCTTTGGACCTCCATTTCCTTATCTATTAAACAAAAAGAAAAATCTTAGCCTAGATGAGATTTATAGTTCCTCCAATGTCAGCACTGTATAGTTTTATAACTGTTTTCATCCCCTGAGAAATGCTGTCATATTGGTGATCTAATTGTCTTTAGAGCATCTAAGGACTTCAAATGTCAGAAGATATGGTCAATATAGACATTATAACCCCCAAACCAGACCTCATATAAGCCTCTGATTATGGTGCAGGCTAGTGTCAATGGAAAGAGCTCAAAATTCATGCTGCCAACCCACTACTGATGATTAGCTCTTTCAGTCAGACAACAGGGGAATGAAGTGAGATCAGGTGCTCTTTAGCTAGCTATGCTCCAGAGCCAATTCAGTGGCATACTCCAGACAATGCGTAGGAGCCAAGATGAACATATGCTCGCAGAGGGGGAGTTTGGGAAACAACTTGGACATCAACATCTCCATGATGGCACTGGCTCAGTTACTAACTCTTAAATAAATTTTTCAAAAATTTTCTGTTGGGTGGAAGCAGGAAGAAAGTCCTGCAATGTCAGTGATTTTCACAAAATACAGTCCCAAAGCACATTGTTCCTAAATTCACAACCCCTAAGAAGGGATTACATCAATCAGTTTTAATTTTTTTAATAATTTGACAGTTTCTCAAGATACAACCTCTCGTGAATATGTTTGTGTGTTTGTTAAGAGATTTTCTTGTTTCACCCATGGGCAGTCAAAAGCTATCATCAGCCAGATTGGCTGTAACCACTTTCATAACCTTTCCTGTATCTACTGACATCTTGATTTTGTTCCTAGTCCAGATGTCATGTATAATGGAGAATATTCTCTCATTATATGCATTAGTGTCTGAGAATGCCAACACAATTCAATGAACTGTCTGATATTTGAGAAAGGAACATCAATTGTGTAAATTATTCAAATTTTCTACTAGCTCTCTAGAAACCAGGGCACTCCCTGCCTTTTCATCATCCCTTGAACTTACCCATAAATTGAGTGGGTTATTCATTATTGGAAGGTAGACTAAGAGTTTGATAGGCTTCTGTTCAATTAAAAGCATAAAAAGTACAGGAGATAATAGCAAAGGACTATGTCAATACTATTCTAAATAATGCTCAAGAGAAAATGAGGTAATAATTGCAAAGTGCTTAACAGAGTGTCGAGCACATAGTGAGCACTGTATAAATGTTGATAAATGACTACAATGATGATGATGATATTCTGATAACGGGAATGCAGGAGCTTTGAATTTAATCTAAGGGAAAGATCGTAAAGGAATAAAAACACACCAGATGAAGAGAACTTCTAATGTGCTGTGCCATATTAGCAGATCCAGGCTTCTAAGCCAAGACCACAAATCTGAAATATTACCCAGTTAGCTAGGAGTAAAGCAGGGATATGCTACAGAAGCAGCAAGAAAATCCTCCACATCCCATCTCCTTATCTCTTCCCTTTTCTCTGCTTCTATAGATTCCTACCTTAGTTCATCACCTCCTAGCTGGCATCCCAACATTCATCTTCTCCTTTCTCCAGCTGGTTCTTCACATAGTTGCCAAAAGGATATCCTTAAAGCACAAATCTGGCCATGTCACTCTCCCATCAAGCCACTTATGTGGCTCTCTATTGCCTCTATAATAAACACAAAGGCCTCTGTTTAACAATAAAGTCTTTTGCCATCTGATTTTCATATTTTTTTACAGGCTTGCACATCACTTCCCCTCATAGAATGCATTTCAGCCTATTTGCCACATTTTTCACCTTTCCTCTCCCTGATAGTTGTCCCCCTTACCTGGAATGTACGATCTCATTATTTCTGCCTCCTTGTATATCTTGTTCCTTTTGAAACTCAATTTAAGTGCTAAAAGAGGTTTTTACTGATTCCCCAGCTATTTGCTCCCTCCCCACAATATTGCTTTAAAGATTTTATTAGATGTGTGCATGTGTTGTTTTCTTTCTATAGAAGATAAAATCCTTGAGGGCAAGGTATTTCAAGTATATCCAGGGACTAGCAGAATGCCTACAGCATAGTAAGAACTCAATGAATGTCTGTTGAATTGAACTGAATTGAAATTCAATCTCCATTTCTTTTTGGCCTTTATGAATAGGAGCCAATGCAACCAACAATATACAAAATGTCCCATCAAGACTCACTCGTGACTGTTGTCCCCACATTGCAATAATCAAAACTCACAATTATAGAGTGATTTAAGGCTTACAAAGTGTTTTCCTCAATACAACCATTTGAGATAGGTAGTAAAAGTATTCTTTTCCTGTTTTACAAATTAGGAAACAAGAATATGGGGAGAGTAAGTAACTTGCCCATGGACACTTAGCTAACTAGCATTAGAGCTGGGATTTAAATCAAGCTTTCCTAACTCCAGGCACAGTACTCTTTCTACTACAACATATAGCTTCTCATGGTAAAAGTAAACTACAAAGTTTATGGGCATAAGTTTAGAAGGGCTAAGTATCACCAAAATATGGTATTTAAATTCATGATTTCAGAGTCTTCCTAATAAATCCCAGCAGGTCCTATGAGCATGTTGTACAAATGATAGCAAAAAAGTATTCTCTAAAGCAACATAAAGGATGTAAAAGGGAGATATAAACAAAAGAATTTAAAAGTATTGTGCCATTTTTCAAAAAAGGGAACAAAACTGTGTATACACTAAAGGACAGGGAGCTTAACTTCACTTACAAAGAAAATTCCTGAATGTATCATGAAGGAGGTGGTTAGTAAACACTTGGAAAAGGAGGATTACAAGAGCATGCCTGGAGCTATCAAGATGTTATATAAGGCATAACCAATAAGTGTACCTGTAATGTTAATTAGAGAGTTAAAGATGTTCCAAACCCATTGATTGGTATGCCCGTTAAGGGAAGTTTGATTAGGGGACGTCCACACCTTTTCTTAATTTTTAATGCACTGGTTCTCAAGGGTTGTGATGCCCTCTGGCTCTGAAAAGTATATAAATACTTTGAGATGAGGTTTTACTTTGGGGCTTACTCATTGAAAGTGTTTGGTCAGTTGAGACTTTGGGCAGCTGTTGAGGAACCTCACAGCTTTGGAAATCCAGATGTTGCTGATTCTCTGGCAACAATGTGTGAATGGTCAGGCAGTTGGATCTGTCTGTTAATCTGTGATGTATATATTGCGTATGGTAAGGTAGTTGAAAGCCCTGTCTGTCTATTTTGATTTTCCTGTATTTTCTCTGAAGTTCAGGATGTAGACTTTTTCCTCTGAGCTAAGTAAACAATATATGTTCTTGGTTAAAAGTAGATTGTTGACCCCTCAAAAGTTACTTTCCTTTTAGAAAAGCAGGTCTAAGAACCTGCACAGCATCCCCGCTGTGTATACCAGAATCTTTGCTGTTATAGTAACCAAATTTTCTTAATCAGAAGATCAGAGGAATGCTGATAGCTTACCTAGATTTTTAGTGCAATACCCTTAAGAGTTGCTCAAGTACTTCTGTTCCATCTTCCTTTCTGGAGTTGAATCTCAACCAGGCATTGGTAAGGAGCAACCACGTGGCACAGTGGATAGGGTGCCATGACTGGACTCAGTAAGACTCGAATTCAAATCCTACCTCAGACCCTTACTGGCTGTGTGATCCTGGGCAAGCCACTTAACCACTGTTTGCCTCAGTGTCCTCATCTACAAAACAGGAATAATAATCCCCTACCTAAGTCCAGGGCTGTTGTGAGGATCAGACAAAACAATAGCTATAAAGCGCTTAGTGCGGTGGCTGGCACATGATAATCACTTCAGTGAAGGTTAGCTATGGTGATTATTCATTATAAATTACCCAGATCAACCATCTCCAATGTGACCCCCACTTTCTTTTTCATATTGGAAGATGGAAATTTAATTAGCCATGCTCCGTTACAATAATTTGTACAATTGGTAGTCTAAGAGCAATGTGATGGTCCTCAAGTCCACGTGATCCATTTTTCGTCATTTATGAAGCATGTATCAGATAGAAAGCTATTATTATAGCCACAGTAGTTCAAAGATCCTCATTAGCAAAGCTCCTTACATTTAGAGAAAGTTTTGGCTCTCTCATTTAAATTTTTGTGTCTCATTAGAGTTTATCTTCTGACTCAGACATCCAGTTTAATTTCTACTGTATCATATTGCTTCATAGCCGTTATCTGCTGTAATTCCAGAATCCAACTCTTGGTTTCCATAAGCTCTTCTCTTAGGGATGTCTATGAGTTGCCCCTAGAATGCAATGAATAATCATTAGTAAGTTCAAATTCGTTTCCCTTTTCTCCAAAATTGGACCTCTACAGCAGAGAGTAAATTTTCTCTTTTTTTTCCAGCTTTCCCCCCCCCCAGTTGTGCCAATTTTGTAATCTCCCCTACCGTTCTTTACGCTTGAGGAGATGTTAAGGCTCAGCAGGCAGTGAAATGATAAAAAAAAAATGCCTTTTTTCTGAATGACTCTACCTTATTTTTAAAAAAGGGAAAAGAAAATAATAGGAGGACCAAACTGAAAGATAGTCCATTTAATGTGAAAGAATGTAATGCCCTTATCAAAGTGATTTTATGGCTGAAAGATATGTTAGAAACTATCTAGTCCAACCTCATTTTACAGTTGAGAAAATAGGCTAAGAGAGACATTAAGCGACTTGTCTAAGGTCACACAACTGGTAAGTGAAAAAGCAAGGACTAGAAACTAGCTTTCTCCTCATTATAAAAACTCATACTTATATGGAATTTTAAAGCCAAAGAAACAGTACTTTCCTTAGAACCCTGTGAAGTGGATAGCATGAGCAAGAACATTTTTATCCTCCTTTCAGAGATGAACAAATTAAGTCTCATAAGTTTGATAACGTGGTTGATGTTACACATTGTCAAGACCAGGAGGTGAAACCAGGTCTGCATGACTCCGAAATCAGTTATTATGACAAAAAAATTATATGAATTCTGTAATATTAATGTATTAACCTCTCTTAAAAGAATAGTGAAGCTGGAATACATATTTGTAATATTGTTCCTATTGAATTTTTAACTCAAACTTCTCTACCTTGTTTGATGATTAGAATTTAAAGATAAGCTTTTTCATCTTCATAAATTTTCAATGCATATCAATAAAAATTAAAGCAGACCTATAGATATTTTGTAATAGGTCTAGAAGTGTAAATTAGTAGTATTTGCACAACTATTTGTTTTAAGTAGCCTACTTTGCAAAAGCTGTTGAGTTTCAGAAAATGTTTAACAATGTTAGATTTTTTTTGTCCTCTATTTTTTTATCTGTTCATTTATTTATTTATTTTAGTATGGCTTTGATCTCCTAGATTGAAATTCCAAGGCCTAAGTAATTAAAAAGGGAATTTTCAATGCAATTACATTTTTTCTCTCTGCTGGATTGTGCAAGTTGCAACGGGGCTGAATGATGGTAGTCTTAGAAAATGATCCACAGAAGTCCCAGAATGGTAATAAAAATGTCAGCATTAGTTTATTTTTCAGCAGTAAATAAAGCCTCAATTATTCATACCATCTATGGCATATCTCTCTAAGGAAAACAACCCCTCCACTCTCCAACTCAGTAAGACAAAGACAAAAAGTTCAGATAAAATGATTGCAAGCCAAAACTTCAAGAGATGACTTGGAAAAACAGTACAGAAAAGTGCTGAGCTCACTAAAGTTTAGAATGTGTCCACAAGATGCCAAGATAATCCATCTATTTGATATGTTCACCCAGCCAATTTTCTTTTTTTTTTTTTTTACTCTAAATTCACTGGAGTTCTCATTGATTATGAATGAAGAAAATCGTAAGTACCCTTGGGTAACTGTGAGAGAGATTCAAGAAGCAACTGAGTGGGAAAGAGGAAATCTCTAAATCCATATCACATATCCAAGAAAGAAAAAAAAACTATACTTGGATAATGACAGATTTCTTGCCTTTTTGCTTCTAGGGCCTCATAAAATGAAGAGTACTTTTGGCATAGCAAGAGTCATTGTTTTCCATTTAAAGTTCCAGCCAACAGTAAGTTCTATTTGATTGGAGTCTTTAACCTCTTATCACATAAAGAAATGCATCAAAATGTTCCCATTCAGCAATCTGAAGTTACCTTCTCACAACTTCAGCGTGGCAGCAAACCTGATTTAAAAAATAAGTCAATGGAACATACAGAGACCTACAGACATCTTAATAGGGACCCTTCAATAGTTTGGGTTGCTATTCATCAAAGTGGAAGCTTTGAGCCATGCACATCTCTTAATATAGCTATTCTAAAATTTAGTGACTGCTTTGGTTTATTGTTTACTCACTGTGAGCAAAGGGAAAACTGCTCAGATAACATTAAATTGAGTAGCAATTTCTAGGAAATTAGTCATCGGTAGTAGTTAATGAGTTGTTGGATGGTTTTGTCAAGAGGCAAAGGCCAATGAGTACCATTAGTGCTCTAACAAACTACTCATTAACTATATTAACAACTACTTTTGCCTGTGAAAACTATAATTAACAGTGTATTAGTGAATAATAAACCACCAGCAGACATGGTTAAGTAACCATTAGAAGTTAAAATGCTTAGCTCTTTAGACTAAAAGAAAATTTCCATTAAATCTAAGTGGAAATAATCTCACTCATGACTTCCTTTATTAGTTATATCCCACCTCTTTCCTACTTCTAAAAATTTCTTGAGCAACTTGTCTTCTCTTGTGATAGCTTCTCAGCCCTAGTGTGATGACCCTCTTCCAAATCAAACTCAACAGTTACTTGTCTGCTCTCTGCCTTTTTGATATCTCTTCTTTTGGAGACAACACTGACCTCCTCCTACTGAAAACTGCTTCCTCTTTTGGCTTCTATGAGGATGTGACATTGTGTTTCTCTCCCCATCATTCTTACTATTTTGCTTCTGAGGTCCTTACTCAATAATTTTCTTGTGTCCCAACCATTAACCATAGGTTAAGACTCTATGTCCTTCTTTCCTTCCACATATTCCCCTTCAGGATGAAATGAATGAATGAGTATCTATTTAAAACTATGTGCAAAGCACTGTGCTAAGTGTTGGGGATACAAAGAAAGATATGAGAAAACCCTTTGCTCTCAAGGAATTCACATCATAATTAGGGGAGAAATCACACATAAAAGATATATGTTGCCTATCTAGGTCATGTATATCCACATCAGATATCTACACATATAGACAGATGGCTCCAGAAGTGGCATTGGTAGATATCTTTAGAACCTTGCACATCCTTTTCCAGGGGAGACTAGTGAGCCCCATTTTGAGGTAAGAATAAGAGTCACAATATTGAGAGTTCTTTTATCTGTTCTCTGAGAGGAATACTGAACAAAAATTACATTTATTTGTCCCTCTTAAATGTTGGTCCCCTAGGAGCACAACAGGGTTGATGAAAGAAAGCTACTCTCCTGACTACTATTCCTTTAAAGGAAAGGAAGTATTCCAATCTCATATTTACTGGCTAGGCCCCTATCCCAAAATGCTGCTTAAATAAAAAGACCACTCCAAATTATGAATGGGAAACAAAATTATTTAAAAACAAAGAAAAATTGGAAAACATATACAGATTAGAATACACTAAAAATACAGAGTGAAGGATCTCTCTCATTTTCTGCTTAATCCTCATTCATCCCACTCTCCCTGGATCTGACTAGTGCCCCAAAGTATATGAAGCTTCTTTTAAAGTCTTAATACAAGTAATAGCTTGAGGGCATAGGCAAAAGGGCCCAATTTTGATGACCAATTTTTGACATGGTCCCCTTTTCATAGTCACCTTTAAAAGTCCCCAAACTCCACAATGAGATCTCACCTTCCTTCTTCCTGTGCTCTTCTCTAGCAAGTGAAATTGATGCCAGCAGGTCAGAAGCATTGATAGAAGTGTAATGTACATGATTTATGTATTTATATCTCTAGGCCTGACATACTCTTCTTTCCATTTTCTTGTCTCCAGTTACCTACAAAATATCGTCACTCAGATCACTCACTGTTACCTGACACTTAGGTTGTCAAAATTTGAGTTCATCATCTTCCTCCATTAATAGACACCTTATCTTTATTTCCACTATTCCATTGTCAGTCTCCTATCCTGTCAGTCAATCAATCAATAAGCATTTATCTACTATCTATTCTGTACCTGGAATGGAATAAAGTCCAAAAAAAATAGAAAACGGTCTCAGAATTCCAGAATACTGAGGGGGAAATGTATCTTAGAGATAAGCCAGTGCTAATTTGGAGTTGAGAAAACTGGCAACTAGAAACTAGAAACATTAGGCGACTTGCCTAAAATCACAGTTAGTGTCATGATTGGAATCCAGGTTCTCAGTCTCCAAATTCAGAGCTTTTCTCCTGACACCATACTGAAACATTGTATTAATTTTAAGAGCGTTATTTTGCACAAGAGCTATTACTCTAGAAATATTTTCTTTACTTTTGTCCTAGCTGCATCTCCAAGTCTAGAACATGACCTACTTGTTGTTCTCTAAACTTAGCCTTTCATTTTCTGTCTTTGCCCCCATATCTAAAATTTACTCCCTCCTCTCATTCACCTCCTAAATATCTTCCACTTCCTTCAAACCTCCTCATACATACTACTTACTAAATGAAGTATATCCTGATTTCCCTGGTTCCTTGTTAATGTTCTCTCTACTCTCAGTAGAGAAATAAATCAGTTAGAAGTCTAAGAGGTAGTCTAAACATATGATGAAAGAAAATCCTGAATTGGTAATTGTGAGGTAAAGTTAAAGATAAGAGAAGCCTGAGTTACTGGGAGAACAGAACAGGAGTTCTGTTAACAGAACTAGAGAAGTTTGAAGGGGACATGATAGATTCATTTTAAACACACTTAGTTTGAGAAACTGACAGGACAACCTAGTCATAATATGAAACTAGAATGAGGAACAGAAGTCAAGGTTAGAGATGTAGACTTAAAAAGTATCTGTAGACTCAGTGATAGCTGAAACAATGGCAGTGAGTGAGATCTCCAAGGAGGAAAATACGGAAAGAAGACAGCCACGGGAAGACCTGAGGGAAACGCTTATATTTGGGGAATAGAAGAAAAAATTAAGGCACTGAATGAGACAAAGTAGACCCAGTCTGAAAAGTGGGAGAATCCAATATATAGCTGAAATAAAGAACTGATGAAAGCATCAGTATTTCAAGAAGGAGAGAGCAAGTGTTTTCAAAGAAAAGACTTAGAAAAGGCCAATATATTTATATCAACTAGAAAATCATTAACGAGAAACATTGGAGGGCAATTTTTGTCAAGTGTTGGATTAGGAAACATTGCTTTGAAGTGGGTAGTAAAGCACTAAGGAAAACAAGTGTAGATGATTCTTTTTCTGAGAAATTTTTCAATAAGAGGAAGAAGAAATATAGGATGTGATTTAAAAAACACCAGGGTCAAAGGAATAATTTTTAGGAGAGGAAATGGTTGAATACATTTCTAGTCAAAGCAGGGGGAGCCAGTGAAGAGGAAAGATAGAAGATACAGAAATAAAAGATGATAACTGATGAGTCAAGGACCCAAAAAATTTGAGAAAAATGAATCAACAGCAAAGGTGAAGTAGTTTGCCTTAGAAATGAAGAGGGGCACCCCTTTCTCTGAGACAGGAACAAAAGGAGAGAGAATTGGTTAAGACACAGAGAAATTCTGAGTGGGAAAAAATAGGAAATTCCTAAAACCTCAGTCAGTACCAAAAATAGTTAAGTAGTAGGCAAGTTCAATCTGCTAAGAGTAAGGGAGGCAGGGATGGAACTGAGGGTTTAATGAGTATGGAAAGGATTTGGAACAGCTGTTCAAGGAAACTCAACAGGGATTTAAGAAACGAATAGAAAATTGGCTAAGGAGCAGTAAAGGCCCGGTTGGGGTTAGACTGCATGAATCTGTGTGGAATCCAGTCAGAGTGGTTTTTGTGGCCTTCTCCAGCAACAGCTCATCTGCAAGTAACAGCAAGAGACAACAGAGTTAGGGCAAAGAGGGGATGAATTTGAGTTTTTAAATAAGATCTGCACTCTAATGAAATCTCACAGGGTTTTTTTTTAGTGATTACTATGATTCAAGTTTATATAACAAGAGGGTTAGTTCAATCCAAAGAAAGAAAAAATGTCACATTATACTCAGTGTATCACAATGAAGGAGGTAAAAGACAGAAGGGAAATCCTAAAGGTCTTTGATCCCAGGTTATTACTTTGGATTAAGGTAGAGAAGAATCCTAGAAACACTGACATGAGAGGAGAAAACCTACCTGTATTTGACACTCTAAGGCAGAAAGACTTTGAAATTCTTTTTGGTGTTAATTATAACTGAGTATGAGTGTGCACAAGTAAATAAGTGTGTATGTGTGTGTGTGTTTGAAAGAGGGGAAAAAGACAAAGACAGACAAGGATACAAAAAAGAGGCAAACACACCTAAAGAGACAGAGAGAGAGAGAGAGAGAGAGAGAGAGATCATTTGTGATGAGACTGAATAGCTTCTTCAGACATTATGAGGTCAGTTTTAGACTTTAAAAAAAATAGCTGCTTATTCTTTGGCCTAACTGATCATGATTCTCGTGTCCTAGTATCTTTAAAACAAGAATTTATCAACAAGCATTTAAGTTCTAGTCTGCTGTGTGCAGAACATATGATTTCTTCTGTATAAGAACATTTACTCATCCTCTTGCTGAATCTGACAATGAAGCAGACTGCCTCTGAACCGATTTCTCTCCACTTGACATACTTCATCACAGGTCACAGAAATTATGAGAGTATTAGTGACTATCTGAATAAAAATAAAGCAACAACTGAGAACTAGAAAGTAAGATAAAATTAAAGACTTATAAGTCAAAATATTTTTTTCGAAACACACACCAAATACTATGTACCTAACTCTGAGAAAGTCCCTCAGTGTCAGCAGCCATAGACCCATAAG
This sequence comes from Potorous gilbertii, assembly GCA_028658325.1. Taxonomy (NCBI): domain Eukaryota; kingdom Metazoa; phylum Chordata; class Mammalia; order Diprotodontia; family Potoroidae; genus Potorous; species Potorous gilbertii. The sequence continues at coordinate 614,543,258 of CM053770.1, forward strand.
ATTTAAAAGCAAGAAGGGACACTCAGGAGAATCTAATCTAGCCTTCACATTTGACTGATGAGGAAACTGAGGCCCACAAAAGTGATGTGACTTACCCAAGACTATATAGAACAGTCTGTCCTATCAGACATCATCCCCAGGTCCTCTAAACCCCAAGCCAGTGCTCTGGTCCCTTGATATCAGCAAAGTAAAGAGAAAATCAGTGCCACAAAGGTTGGGATGTGCCTAAACACTGAGTTCACTAAGACCAAACGTTCAAAGACACAGTCATTCATGGAAGTGGATGTTGTTTATCAGATATTTTACTAGGAACTCAGATAAAGAGGAATATCAGTTTTGTATTAATCCCAATATTGTGCTGAAACAGCTTGGAGCCAAAGATAGGGAAAGAGAAAGAAGAATTCATAATTTTGGAAAAAATAGTCACAGAAAAGATAGTCACTGGGACATCAGGGTTTCCCCCTTTTCTCCTACATGCATGCCCCATACCTTTTGAAAGATTCCACGGCTGATCACGTCTTCAGAGGGAGTTTTAGTAGCTCTATGCCTAAGGAAAGCAGTAACCTCTAATGGCAGCTATGTAGGCCATATCTGAGGAAGCAATCTGAATAGGTATCTGGGGCATGGGGATTCAACAAAGAAGCTTTTCTACAGGGTAAAAAAAGCCTTTGTGCTTGACTTTGAATATTTGCACAAACAAACCTGCTCTACCTGCCTTCTCCTTACCTGTTTTGTAGGCTAGACTCACTTGGCAGTCTGGTGAAGTCTATGGATTCCCCCTCAGAAATATGTTTTAAATGCATAATTAAAAAGAGAGAGAATGTCAAAGAGGAACACTTATATTGAATTACAGTTTTAAAAAGTTTTTTTAAAAACAAGTTCACAGACTCATACTTAAGAATCCTGAACTGAAAAGGCTACGTGCATACAAAAATATTTACAGTAGCTCTTTTTTACGATCACAAAGAATTGTAAATTGAGGGAATGCCAATCAATTGGAGAATGGCTAAATAAGTTGAGTTAAATATGATTGTGATCGAATACCATTGTGCTTTTAAAAATAATAGAGATAATGGTTCCTAAAAAATCTGGGAAGACTTATATGAACTGAGGCAAAGTAAAGTGAGTAAAACTAAGAGAACATTATACACCGTTAACAGCAACAGCAAACCGTGAAAGACTTAGCTTCTCTGATCAAGGTAATGATCCACAGCAATTCCAAAGGACTCATGATGAAACATGCTACGCACCTCCGGAGAGAGGACTGATGGACTCTGAGTACAAGTTGAAGTTCATCTTTTCTTTCTCTTTCTTGCCTTTTTTTTGGCAAGATGGCTAATGTGGAAATGTTTTGCATGACTTCATATGTATGATAAGCATCATTTCTTTTCTTGCCTTCTTAGTGGGCATGGAGGGCATTTTGGAACTGAAAATTAAAAATTAAAAATAAATACTTAAAAAAATTTAATCTAAGGTGCTCCCAAAGCCATAATAATCATTTGGTAAGAGACTCTAGGGCCTGACTTTTAGGCCTCAATCAAGATGTACTTTACTCTTATTTTACAAACACTTGTAACAAGGTTAATTATTTAGTATTCAAGCCCATAGAAAATGAGCAGCAATAAATTAGAAAGGGGACATGGAATCTGCTAGACCTAGAAAAGGGAGAATTAACAAATGACTGCAAGAAAGAAAGTAGAAAAACTGTAAGAAAGCCTACATAACAAGTCAGAATTTGTTGGATTGAAGGATTCAAGAAGTCCAATACATCAAGTTGGTGTAAGAGCAAGCATTTCTACTCATCTCCACAGATTCTGGGGTCATAACATCACCATAAAAAATTAGTCTTCAGGATGATTAATAATTAAGGCTAACATTTAGTCTATTTAAGAACTAGGTAGAGAAGCATATAATATACTTTAGAAAATTGTCATTCAAAATGCTTTTCAGTTTAAAATAAATTGGTGCTTCAAATGGTTAAACTTTTAGTTATCCAAGAAACATGATTCTCCTGAATGTCTCCATCCCTGAGGATTCCATGGAGCTATGGATTCACTATAATAACTATGAAAAGATTTATTTATAATGTCTGGAGTCCCCTGACCCTCCCCATTGAATTGTTACCTGTTTTTTAAAGCCTAATTCAACTGTTACCCTCTTGAGGGAGATTTCCCCTTTCCCTCCCCAACCTGCAACAGTTGATCATAGATTTCCCCCTTTCAGAGGTCCAGAAGGTTTTGTTCATACTTCTTTTGTGTTATACCTATTTGCAAGTACATTGAATCCTCCTACTAGACTTCAATCTCCTTGAGGTTAAAAACAATATCTTATCTACACTGAGCATTGCACCGGATGTTTAACACAATGCTCTGTACAAATAAGAACTTACAAAAACATTTTTAATTGAACTGAATTAAATTAGATTGTTTTTGCATACCATCATGTTGCTAAATGTTAGTAAGCCTTTTTAAGTTAAAATATGAAATACTTAAGTTTAAACAATGCTAAAAACAAATTTCATTAATTTATTGCTTTTAAGATGTTAACCTCTAGTAAGCATAAATGGGATCCCCACTTACACAGAATAGTTACTGAACTGAGGAACCCAAATATCAGATACATATACTAGACCATAATCTATTTCCAATAGCTAATAATTACTTTAAAGAGTTTAGCAGGATTTCTCTGGAAGACAATTGCCTTGCACATTGGCTTCTGTCTATAAATTAAGTTGAATTGACCAAATGAATCAATTCCATCTTTGTGATTATATTCTTTATAATTAAACTTTAGTAAGATATCATAGCCAGCAGAAAAGGTTTGTGTGTGACTATCTGTGTAATCCCGATGCCACAGTTATAGAAACAAGAAAAGTACTCTACACAGATCAATCAATAAATGTTTAGTGAATCAATGAATAAATGTATGAATTTCATATCAACTATCAAAATCAATCTAGAATAATTCTATAACCATCCATTGTCAGAAGTGTAATTCCCCCAAAACTTATGACTCTTCATTGGAATAGTTAATTCAGGCTCCAAATTCACCCAAATATAGAGGAATTCACTGGCTCTATCTTTCATAATGGTGGTGGGTTTTTTTTTTAAATAAAATTATGTTTCTAAATATTGAAGTTTATGTTGGAAAGTTATTTACCTTTAAAAAAAAATCTTTTCTTTCACAGGTTATCTGTAAACACCTGAAGTCTTCCTAAATCTCTGAAATTCTTGCCTGGAAGGAAGTCAAAAGAGAAATCCATTTCCTGCCAAACGGTAACATATGTAAGATAGAAAGTAATTTGCTGGCAAGTGTTAAAGTATGTAAGTAATTCTGGATTTCCTGAAATTCTCATGGGCAGACAATCATATTTTTATCTTTGTTCACAGGAAGTCAAGATTTTACCAGATAGCTGCAGCTGAACTGTTAAACTCACATTCGACATGTGAAAATGCCATTTTTTAAAAAATCAAATTAGAAAAGCTACATTCTCTCCAAATAAGCTCTCGGCCTCACTGCCAGCACGTTCTGGTATTTTTGTTTTCTGTATCCCTTTCTGTCTTTCATAATTAGCTTAATTAATTCACAAGTACACAACCACAAACTTTAGACAAATATAAACAAAATTGGATGTATTATAATATCAAATAGACCAACTTTTTGTCACTTAGAAACAAGATTTGATGCCAGACTACAGAGTAAATGCTCAGTGTTTTCAATCATTTTTGCCACACAGATCAAATTCTACTTTAAGATTTGCAAACAAGTATTTATTTTATACAAGTCACATTAACTGAAAAGCTGCCTAGATCCTCCATTATGTGGAAGTGCTGCTATTGACTTTGTCATTACAGGTTTATTACACTGTTAAAAGTTAATGCCATGATGGTTTTGGTTTTTCTAATGTTAAAACTGGCCAACAGTGTAATTAATTGTGTGCAATTTGAAAGCCTGGGGGATCTATTTTAAAAGTGCCAAGAAGATGAAGCAGCTGTGATACAGTGGAAAGAGTAAGGGATTTGAATTCACAGACCTGGATTCTGACCTTGATCACCTGCATCACCTGATAACCTCTTTGATCACTTAACATCTCTGGACCTCAGTCACAAAATGAGAGGGATAAACTTGATGACTTGAGGGCTTCTAAGGTCCCTTTCATCTCTCAATCTAAGATCTTACAATCATAAGATGAGAGATGTTTGTTAACTACTAACCTAAGGAAATGGTTTCCACTTTCTATACCATACCTTACCACTAAAATCTGCATGCCCCATGAAATCGTCCATTTTAAAGGAGACAAAAAAAATTCATGGTGAGAAAATTCCATTTCATATTTATTATGAGTGTACCTCAAGGTTTTTTTTCTAGGCCCTATATTCTTTTTACACTCAACTCAATGACCTCATGAGTTTCCTTATTGTCCCTATGCTGCTAATTCTCCTAAGTCAAGGCTTTCTCTGGAATACCGGTCTGACATCACCAACTTCCTACTGGACATTTCTAATTTATTGTACTGCACATATCCCAAACTCAACATGCCCCAAACTAAACTCTTATCTTTCACCAAAAGCCAGCGTTCTTCTGAAATTAGCTAGTTTTGTTGAGTAAACCACCATCCTTCTAGGCTCTCAGCTTCGACTCCTCATTTTAACACACCCCAACTATCCACATATCTGCCAAATCTTACTGTTTCTACCACCACAACAACTCTCTCATCTGCATGCCTTTCTCTAACCATCACACAGACTCCAGCTTCCCTAGTTCAAGACCTTAGTGCATCTGACTTAGACTATTGTAGAAGCCTCCTAATTGCTTTCCCGGTCGCAAGGTTATCTCCTCCTTTCACAAAGCTGGCAAAGTGATTTTTTCCAACTACAATTCTGACCATGTTACTCTTCTATTCAATAAAATTCAATGGTTCCTTTTGACCAAGATCAAATGTAAATGCCTTACCTTGGCATTTAGAGCCCTTCATGACCTGACCACCACCTACTTTTTTCAGTCTCATTTTCATGACACTCCAACTTCACTTCAGTATACTGACTATCCTCCAAACCTAGAATGTACTCCTTCCAATCTTTATTTCTCAGAATGCTTGGATTCCTCCTGGATTCAGTTTAATTGGCACCTTCTCCACAAGGCTTTTCCTGATCCTCTCAGTAGTTACTGTCTTAACCCTACATGTTGCAACAACTTTTCAGTTTTGTCTTTTCATTGGGCACATAGCACAATGTTTAGCACGTGGTGTGTGTTTAATAAATGTTTATTGATTAATAGTCATAAAGAGCTAATACTCTTGTGTCTTATGAAACATCTGGAATTTGTAGCTTTAGAATATACTGTTCTAAAGGAAAAGTAGGAAGGGAACAGTTATTCAAAGAGTAAGATTGAGTTAATGGATCAGGGAAAGAAAAATTCCTTCTTAATAACTTCTCCTGGTCATCTCATGAGAAAAAAGAAAGTATCCCTCCAAACCCACCAGATGACACAAAGCAGAATGAAAAAAACAGGAATGTCTCAAATATATCTTGGTTGTTCAACCCCACCTCACTGAATAGCAAAATTTGAGAGATGGATGGACCTTAGAATCCATCTGGTCCAAACCATATGAGAAAGGAATCCTCACTATAACATACCTGACAAGTGGTCATCCAGTTTCTGATTGAAGACCTCAAATAAAGGAGAATTCATCACCTATTGAGACAGTCCACTCCATTTTTGGACAGCTCTAACAGTTAGCAAGTTTTCCTGACATCAAACAAAAGTTGGCCTCATAGAACTTGTCATCTGTTCCCCACTGGATGAAAAAGCTAAAAGTGAGAAATGTGGGAGGTAGCATGTTCAACAACCCTGGCAGTGACTACAGAAGGGACAGCTCTGATTTCAAGGAAAAGAGTCAATTCAGGATAAAGAGAAGCAATTATCCGTGGAACCATCAGTAATTTTCAAGTTACTTGCACTAACTCAAACTGAGTCATCTACCTCTGCCTTATTTCTGAAAGAAAATGAGAAATCAGCCTGTTAAAGTTCACCCTGATTCCTTGCACACGTGTCAATGCTGAGCACTACAACTAGAGCACTCCATTAATTCAGCTCATTTGTGACTTTGGCCTCCATTTCTAAGTTTAAATGACTTGCTCCAAAAGGATAGGTTAATAATGAGACCTAAGATTAAAGAAAAACTTCCACAATTTTTACACCACTTTAATCTTTTTTCCCCTAAATTTAAGTGTTTGATTTTTCTTCTAATCTTTTCTTTCAAAAAAAAATGCTTGCTTTTATGCTTACTAGTTATACAACCTTGAACAAGTCATTGAAGATCTCTGGGTCTCAGTGTCCTTTCCTTTCCTTCCTCATTTTCCTTTCTTCCATATAAATGAGGAAGTGTAGTTTGTTGTCTTCTATGTTCCCTTGTAGCTCCAAATCTTATAAACCTAAAAAAAAAACCATTATCTTCATTGGCTCATCCATCCATTTATCCAACATATCCAACATTTATCCAACATATTTAATGAATGTCTGTTACATGAAAGGGACTATGCCAGATGCTGTGGAAGAACACAAGATGTAAAAGTCATCTCTTCTTATGTCAGTATTTTCTCAATCTCTGTAAGATTCCAGTGAAGTAAAACAATTCTTGTACAGATCTTACTACAATTGTATTGTGTTCCACAAACATTTAATAAGTGCCTGCTGGAAGACTTAACAATTTCAGAGATATTGACCTCATAGCCTAATGGAGGACGCAAAGCATACACAAAGAACTACAATGCAAAATGATGTATGATATGATAAAAGCAAAACAAAGAGTTACATAAGGATCACACTAGTTACTATTTGTAGCTAATTTACCATATTTGGATACACAATCCTCACAATTGCCTATCTGAGCTAGGAAATATAGGATCTAGATGGCCAATAGTGTGAATGGAGTCCGTAATATAATACTATCCGTATCAAAGATACTTCTGACATACTAAAAATAAAACAATTGAGTCATAATATCAATGCACTTTCGTTACTCTGACCCACGCTACTACTGGTCTTCTCCATGATGAAGGGTATACAAGGGGATAGGATGATAGTTTGCAATGTGAAACTAATACTGTTTTAATACTTACCAGCTAGAGAGTATTTTACTCACATATCTTTATGCAAAACTCAGAACAGATTTTAAAAGGGATAGGTAAGTATCATCATCATCAACATCATCATAATTATTGCCATTTTACAGATAAAGAAACTGAGGCTCACAGAGATTAGGCAATTTTCCCCATATCACAAATCTAGGAAATGGAAGAGTAAGGATTTCAAACTAACATTAAGTCTTACTCTAACTAAGTCTAATTCTCAGTCTATCATTTTCTCCATCATACTATACTGCCAAGGAACAAATTAAATCAAATTGAACATTGGGTCCTAAGTCATGGCTTCATTAGCACCATTTTTTAGTCTGCTCTAATACTACCTGCAGAGTCCATGCCAGGTGACCACTTTTATGGCTCCCACCTATTTGTTCAGTCATTTCATGTTACTTTCCTCCCTGCAGTCTCCATTCCAGTTAAACTAATCTACTCTCCAAACTGGTCACCTTTCATGCCCATTGTCTCTGCTTTTGTACCTGCGATCCTCTATGTCTGGAATGCACTCTCCTCACCCACCGTCATGCAAAATTCCCAACTTTGTTTTAGCTCCAATATGAAGACTACTCTAATTTTCCTAGTTGTTTAGGTATTCTCTCCCTGCAAATTACTTTATATAACTTTGTATTCACCTTTTTCACGAACATATCATTTCCTCCCATTAAAAAGTCAGCTTCTTGCAGACAGGAACTATTTTATCTTTTCCTTTTATAAAAAGTGTTCAGCAGGTGAGAGATGACTAATAAATGTTTATTTTATTGAATTATGCCAAGTTATTTGGGGCAAATTTTCTGAATTTAAATGCTTAAAGATTTTAGAGAGACTAAGATGGATCCTTTTTGTTTGCCTTATTTATATGTTAGTATTCGAATCAAGAAAACCATCATTATAAAGAAAACATAATGTTCTTAATATAAGTCATTTTACCTATAGTGTGTTGCCCCAGTGATCACAAAATTTATAGTTTAAAATGATGGAACAATAGTTTAAGGATGTCACCATATTTTGTTGCTCTGAAACATAAGCATAGCATAATAAAATGTTATTTATTCTAATATATATCTCCAGTTAAAGGTTATTTTAAATGACCTACTAGGATAAGGCATGTATGTCATTTATGAAATACAATAAATACATTAAAGAACTCTATGCAAAAGCAATTCATGCCATTTACGTAACAATGAAAATTTAGTTTATATTGTTTTCTAAAAATATTAGGTATCTGAGATTCTTTTCAAAAGTTTCACTTGAAGAAAGGGAGGGAGGAAAACATTTATATGACATTTTAAAACTGGTTTTGTATCTTTTTTTTACTTTCTTTGCCCAACTACAGGATGCATTCCATCTCAAGGAAGTGTTCAAAAGTACAAAAGAAAGATTTTAGTCAGCTTCCTAAGATGTGTTTATATGTGGTTTCTCATTCAATACAAAGAAAATGATCATTAATCAATGGGAAGCACATTAGTGGGGAATAATGAGTAACAGCAGGAAAAGCCCCAGAAACCCTCAGGGTTTCACCTAGAACTCTGAAGGAAAAAATAATGAACCATCTTCTGCCTGTGCTAGCTAGTATTGGGGAAGTACGCTCAAAGTGTATGAGACAGTGCTAATCTGTAGAAGATTTTGTTTGATTTTATAAATATCCTTTATTATAAATGCTTTCAATTCTTCCAGATACTGATTAGTTGTGTGACCATATGTGAGTTACTTATCTTCCCAATCTGTTTCCATATCTGTCAAATAGAAATAATAATATTCATGCTTATGAGAGTTTTCATTATTATTAAGGAGAAGGCAACAAGCAGTTATTAAGCATCTACTGTGTGCTAGAAAGCAGAGGCTCTTCACCAGTCAGTACCCCATCATCCACACGTGGAAACATGAGTTACAGATAATAGAGAAAATTTGAATGCTGTGGACAAGTTCACTTACCTTGGCAGTATACTTTCCAGGTATGTAGACATACATGATGAGGTTGACACACGCATTGTCAGAGCCAGTCCAGTGTTTGGGAGGCTCCACAGGAAATTGTGGAAGGAAAATGTATCAGGTTATCAAACTAAAGATCTAAAGAGCCATTGGCTTGACCTCATTGTTGTCTGTGAAACCTGGACAGTATACTGTACTAGCCATGCCAGGAAACTGAATCACTTCCATTTGAATTGTCTTAGGAATATTCTGAAGATCACCTGTCAAGATTAAGAGATTGGACACTGAGGTCCTTTCTGAAAGCTGAACTGCCTAGCATTCAAATTCTATCGCAGAGAGTGCCGCTCAGTGGTCTGACCATCTTGTTTGGATGCCAAATGTACATGTGCCTGTTTTATAAAGAATTCACACAAGACAAGTGAGCATGTAAAAGTCAGAAGAAGAAGCAATATAAGGACACTTTCAAGGTCTCTCTGAAGAACTTTGGAATCAATTGGGAGATGTGGGAGACAATGGCATAGGAACATCTAGCATGGCATGCCCACATCAAAGAAGGCACTATGAGCAAAGCAGAATTGCAGTAGCTGAAAAGACACGTGAGATGTGCAAATTTGGTGACATCCCCACTTATGTTCATATGGGCTATTTATTATTGACTTGTGGTGGAACTTGCCAAACTTGTATTGGTCTAATCAACTATAGACAGACACACCACACCTTAACCCCATAGTGATGCCATTTTAATCCTCTTCAGAATGAAGGACAACAAACAACCTACTGGGTGCCAGGCACTGTGTTAAGCATTTTGCAAATATCATCTTATTTGATGCTCACAACAACCCTGAGAGGTAGCTACTATTATATTATAATCTCCATTTTATAATTGGGGAAACTGAGACAGACAGAGGTTAACTGAGTTGCCTATGGTCACCAGAGTTAGTAAATATCTGAGGACAGATTGGAACTTGAGTCTTTTTTATTTTCATCTAATCCTCTGTGCATTGTATCACCTACCCTTGCTTAGAAGGCAAAGATTTTACTGGTTTATATCTTTAGCTGGGTCTTCATAATTGTTTGAAAGCATTTGAAAAATCAAAGAATTCCACAGTTAGTAATGGTGATAAAGATGCCTAAAATCTTCCATTTCAGTCTTGACCAAATCTACTTCCACAGTTTAGAGCTTTTTTCCCTCTAGTTTAGACGTTTAGACTTGCTACTTGAATTATCAGGTTGTATCCACACATCTACAAAATCTCTGCCAAAGTAATATAGTAGAAAGAAAAAAGGAATCATTGCTAAGGAATTATTCCACTTACCATCCAGCATCTTAATTATAATACTGACTAGTGTGCCCATAACCAACCCTGTAGATCTCAGAATCAGAATACCTCAACATTCAGAATATTAAGTATTAAATACCCACAGTCCACAAATTTACACAACTACAGACCACACTAGCTTTTTATAGTCAAGTTATCAGCTCCAGCAGGCGGAAGAAAAGGCTCTCTGACAGCACTGAGAACATATATTTCATTGCTCTGGACCTATGAATTCAGTCCAAGATTCACAAAGAGGTCTATTTACCAGCACAGATCTGAAGTTTCAGGGAAACAGACCAGATTTCTAATTTCACAGCTTTCACAGTCACAGATTTTCAAATAAACAATCCCCACCCCAGACCTTACCCCCAGGATCCCAGTAGATTAATCAGTGTTAAGATGCTTCTTCTCCTGGGTCTCAAATTTTTATCTATAAAAGTCAGGGAGAGAAAGAGGATTTAGGACTTCCTCATGTATGAAGGAGTAGGTGCCTAACTGAAGGGAGCTGAGTCCTCCTTAAATCTGAACATTCTCAATGCCCAAATATTCTGAGATCACCAATAAAACAAAGATGTAGAAATTCTAAAGTTAAATAGACTGGCTGATAACTAAAGACAACCTCTGAGTAATAAGTAGCCTTTCCAACTGTCAACAATAATCTTTCACTTGTGTCTTACCTTGATCTTTCTCTTGAAATTATTCCTTCTCATTCACGCGTTTTTAATTTCTCCCTCTATACAGCATTCTCATCTGAAAAACATGATCAGGTATTAAAAACAACAATAGCCGTCACTATTAACATGATTATTGCTAAGGTCTGCAAAGTGCTTTACTTACTGTAAATTATTTGATCCTTACAGAGAGATCTGGGTTCAAGTCCTACTTCCAACACATATCGGATGTGTGATCCCGGGCAAGTCATTTAATCTCTTAGCATTCTATCTAGACAGTTCTCTAAGACTACATTTTCATTGCTAAGGAATTATATATATATATATATATATATATATATGTATGTATGTATGTATTTGTGTATGAGTAACTATATACATTATACACATGCATATATATATATATATATGAGAATACATTTTACTGTCTCTTTCTGTCTATTTACTAACACTTTTGTGCTCTCAAAGTGTTTTCTTTCACATTTCTAAATTGCCGAGAAGTCCCATCTCAGCAAAGAACTATAACTCTATTTATAGTAGCCATATATGGTCGAGAGGGAGTCATATTATGGCCCCTCAGCCTTGAAAAGAGAAAGATAAAAGTTTCATTGACCCCAGCCCAAAGCCTCAAATGACGATTAGAATCAAACATAAATCTATGTCCAGCTCCTCTTGGATTACCCAGGCTTACCACTGCCTGAGGAGCGATGAGAAATAGCAGAAGAATACATCTGGGATGCAATTCTTTCTCAGTAAGGAGATCACAGGCTCACCCTCTCTTGCCGCAGCCAACTCATTTGTGCGCACTAATGCTTATGTGACCACTGGTCCTTGGTATGAGATTCAGTCTGCAGTCCTACGCAAAGATACATTTCTCAGACAGTAGATGAGGAAACCAGAAAAATGACATTCTTTGTTCTAGCTCTTCTCTCAAGACTCTGTTATCTGTAACTATATCCTTCAGTTCATTTTGTGAAGATATGAACATTTCACTTGTGGTCTATCATTCCCTTCCTCCGGCATATTAGCATTATAACCTACATTTCCTACTAAATTGTGGTGAACCATCAGGAGAGACTGACTACCTCTACAACCTTTTAAGTTAACTAACTCCTGGAAATCAAAACCTTCAGATATCCTCTTCTCTCTCTGTCTGTTCTTTCTGTCTATTTCACTCACTCCTCATCCTCCCTAACACATTGAAAATGAATGGCCTCAAAGGTTCTGGCTTTGATTTTCTTTTCCCTCTACACACAGTCTCTTAGTAATCTGATCGACTTCCATGGCACCAATTATCATCTCTCTGCAAATGACTTCAAAAGCTTTATTTCTACCCCTAAATTATCTATTTCTATTGATGACACCAACACTTTCCCAGTCACCCAAGCTTAAACCTCAGCCATCTTTAGCTTTTCATTATTCCTCATTTCCTACATCTAAACAATTTTCAAGCCCTATCAATTCTTATACCTCTGACCCCTCATTTTTCGATTCTCACGGATACTACTCTATTTGAAGCCTTAATTATCTTTAAATTTTACTATTTTAATACAGTTCTATTCTTCCTAGAGAAGGCAACATGGGGTAGCAGAAAGAGAACTGAAAGAACTGATTTTTTCAATAATATTTTATTTTTCCCCATTTGCATGTACAGACAAATTTTAAGATTCATCTGAAAAAATGTTTAAGCTCCAAATTTTCTCTCCTCTTCCCTGAGACAGTAAGCAATTTTATATAGGTTATATATGTTCAATTATGCAAAACATATTACCATATTTCCTGTTGTGAAAAAAGACACAGACTCAAAGAAAAAAAAGTGAAAAAGAGCCTGCTTCAATCTGCATTCAGATTCCATCCATTCTTTCTCTGCTGGTGGATACCATTTTTCATTATGAATCCTTTGGAATTGTCTTGGATCATCATATTGCTGAGGAGAGCTAAGTTGTTCACAATTGATCATCATATGGAATTGCTTTGTGTACAAGGGAGAACTGAGTTTTAATATTGTTTCAGACACTAACTGTATGATCCTATATGAGTCACTTAATCTCTCTCAGTCTCAGTTTCAGCATTAGTAAAATGGGAATGATAGTACCATCTACCTCCCTGGAATGTTGTAAAGCTAAAAAGAGGTAAGATGAATAAAATACAAAATGAGATAAGACATATACAGTACAGATCTTAAAGCACAAGACTTACTGTCTTTGTTGTTCCTGTGTCCATTGTATCACATCTAATATATCTTTCACACCAATACCCAAAAGAATTTCCTAATGAATCACTTTGAACATGTGCTGCTCTACCTGGAAATGTTCAGGGGTTTTCTATGGACAGCAAAATAAAGTAGAAAACCTTGGTCTTGGCATCAGTGCTCATTGCCATCAGAGTCCAATCTATCTCTACAGCCTTATTTAATGCTACACTACCTCATACAATCTGCGCTCTGGCAAATTGAACTACCATCTTTTGCTGTGACTTATCTTTCCCTTTCCTGTCTCCACATCTTTGCTCCCACTTTTCCTTATCCTTGACATGGCCCTCCAGTTGTTGGAATCTCTCCTTTCTTTTAAGGTTTAAGTTCAGTATCACCTCTTCCATTGGACCCAATGCTGCTGTCTTGCAGGTGAAAATAGTTTACCACTTCTCAAATTTCCTAAAGTATTTTTGCCCAGACCATTCTTGCTTTTTCCTTTACATTTATTTCACTTTACCTTGAATCATAGTTATTTTAGCATGTATAATTCCACTCCCTTTCAATTATAAATTTCTTTAGAAAAGAACCTCTATGATATTTATTTTTGTATCCCTAGTGCCTAGTACTTATAAACATTTTTTTAATTGAATAGACTAGAACTAAGGTAGAATTGTCCCGATGATCAAGAATTATCTATAATGCAGTACATCTGGTTCAACAAATCACTCAGTGCTCAGTCAGGCAAAAATCTAATATTAACTTTTGATCTTAAGGTAAAGGTTATGATCTATAAAATGTTAATGCAATGTGGCTATTCAATGTAGTTTATTCAATGTTATTCTTTATTTTGATGAAGATTCTAATCCCTCTATGCCTTAGAAAAGTTGCATGCGTTTCTATGATATAAATATATATAATATATACATATATGCACACATATATATTATGTATATATACTGTGGGTACATATATACATATATATGTATGTATAGATACACATGTAGAGAGGGGGAAGAGAAGTGAATAAGCACTCACATAGTGCCTACTATGTGCCTGACATGCTAAGAGAAGGTAGGTGATATTCTTATCCCCCATTTTACAATTTAATAAACTGAAGTAAATAATGGTTAAATGACTTGCTCAGGGTCACATGTCTCCTAAATGTCTGAGCACAGATTTAAACTTCAGATCTTCCTGACTGCAGGCCTATCATTCTATACACTGCACCAATAACTGCCTCAAGCACATATGCATATACCTATCACATACATATACGCACATATATACATAGAATGTACCTTAACTCTCTCTAACTTAATCTTATGCTCCAATAGCACAACTTTTGAAAACCCTGTCATTTTCACAATATTATGAGGCAACAGAATTCAATTTTCAAGCCAATTCAAACATCAATTTATCAGAAATTATTTCATTGATCAGAACATTTGATTAAAAAACTTTGGAAAACAAAATCTTGTAAATGTGAATGTTGAAGACTTTCTTTACATGTGAATGGAAAAAAATAAAATATTATTTTAAAAAATATTATTTATTTAAATATTTTAAAACATATTATTTATAAAAGAATTACTGATCAACAGTAACCCCTTAGAGAAAGAACCAAAAGAATCATTACATCCCTCCATCTCTTATCCCCATATTCAACTTTACGTGTTTCTATCATTCCTCCCCACATACATATAATCAATGACTGATTATTAGATAATACTTGAATGAAAGCTGTCTTTCCTTCATAGGCTTTAAGGTGTACTCTGAAAAAAAGAGAGTAAAGTTAAGTCTATTTTACCATATAAGAATGTAAAGTTATAAGGATCCCTCTAATTCAACTCTCTCATTTTATCAATAAGGAAATTGAAACCCATGGGGAAATAAGGGACTCACCCAAAGCCATATCACCAAGAAGTGAAGCCCAAAGCATCCTATGATTTTGTCAAAATAAATAACGTCTAAGAGTCTTTGGTCTTTGGTTTCTTTAAAAAAATAAAGGATTGGATTCATTCATTTCCAAGTTTACTTTCTGGTCTAGCATTCCAGGACTTTATGAGTCTAGGAATAAAATGAGTTTTAATTCAAAGAACAGCTATATGATTACGTCAAGTTGATTTTAAGTTACAAATCTATAAGTAATAAGAAATATATTTAATGCACAAAATTAATCTCAGAGTGGGGTGTTAAATGAATTAAATAAAGGTGCAGAATAATTTACATCTAACTACATACGCTGCAAACCTTTGGTCATTTTATATTTTAAAAACAAATAGTTAAACTGTATACGCTCAATGAAATTTTTTTCAAGGCAATAAACACATTCTGCCTATAATTCTAACAAACATAATTAGAAACACTTTTACACTAGCAAGTTCAGCCTTATGGATCCTGCAGTTGAACTAAATTAAATCATTTCCAACATGAGAAGCCATTATCAGTCCTATCTACGTCTTCTTTCTGCTCAATCTAGCCTTGCATTACAACAGACAAAGACCAAGAGAGTTTAATCAAAGAACGCTTATTAAACTGCAGGTTGGCACTTTTTGGGGAAATGTATAAATAGTAACCCATACTCGAGCTGCCAATCAAGAAGAATTATTTTAACTCTGTCTCACTCATATAACAAATGCAGAGCCAATTGAGTAAACCTGCGTAATGAGAAAATTCCAGCCTTTAGAACAAGAGATCCCTCTTAAATCTGACAGAGTCAAAAAGTTAAAAGCAAGAAGAAATGAAATTTAATGAGAAATATTCAAGCATGGAAAGGACCTCAATTTAATAATTCACTGGCTGTTTTTAGAGCATTAGTCAAGGTAACATACAACTGATTGCATATTTCACACTTACAAGAATGATGCCACAAATTTATGTACAGAAAAGCACTTTTTTCCTTTTTTCTAGAGTTTATCAGAAAATACATAAGGACTCTACTAGTCCTTAGACCTGGGTTCTAATTTAGTTTCTGACATTTATTAGTCATATGACTTGGGGCAATTGCTTCTCTGTCTCCTTCAAAGAATTGTTCTGAGACTCAAATAAGACAGTTGGGTAGCAGAGTACTGGATTCTGAAAGATGTGAGTTCAAATCCATCCCCAGACATTTACTAGTTGTGTGACCCGGGGCAAGTCACTTAACCTCTGTTTACCTCTGTTTCCTCATAAAATAGGAATAACACTCCGTAAGGTTGTTATAAGAATAAAATGAGATGATCTTTTTAGAGTGTCTTGCAAACCTTAAAGTGTTATATAAATTCTAGTTATTAATATTATTTGTTATTAAATAATGCAAGTGAAAGAAATTGGTAAACTAGAAAACTTTTACAATGTCCTCAAGTATTGTTCCAGAGCTCCAGAAAAAGTTCCACATACCACAGTGGGTATGTAAGATGAACAATTTAAAAATAAAACTTGATTAATAAAGGATAGAAATAGAGATTACATCTATAATTCCCTTGATAAAAAGAAAAAAATACTCTCTGCTTATGCAAGACAACACTTCTCCAGCTTACGGTCTTAGAGCTGGAATGGGGAACTTGCAGTCTGTGGTCTCAAGGCCACATGTAGCTTTCTAGGTCCTTGGATGCAGTCTTTTGACTGAGTCCAAGTTTTATAAAACAAATAAAATCTTTTTATTGAGAAGATCTATTCTGTGAAGTTTGGATTCCATCAAAGAACCTCATTTGAGGACCTAGGGGGCCATATGCGGATTCAAGGCCACAGGTTCCCCACCTGTGTCGTAGAGTGTTGCCTAGAATACTGAGAAATTAAGTGACTTGACAGCAGAGCATGGTTGAGTATTTTATCAAAATGAAAAATGAACATTTACATATGTGCATATATATATACGTATATATGTGTGTGTGTGTGTGTATATATATATATATATATATATATATATATATATATACATATATATATGTATATGGGGGTATCAATAATAAAAAACTGAGAGGAAATTTAGAAAAAGGAAATTTAGAAAATTAAGGAAATTTAGAAAAAAGACAAAATGATTCCCTTCACTGATTATTTGTTCCTAGTTATTCTGTCAACATTGCATAGTAAACAGAGATAGAGTCAAGAAAGTAAGTTCAAGTATCCCCTCTGCCTTACCCCAGCTACCGGAGCAAGTTGCTTAATGCCTCTCAGTGCTTGACAACTCTCTAAAGCCATGGTTCTCAAAGTGTGGTCCAAGGTGTCCCGGACATCCTTGAGAGCTTTTTTAGGTCAAAACTGTTTTTCACAATAACAATAAGATGTTATCTATTAACATAGTCCTCTCATTTCCAGCTACGTACCTATATCAGGCCAACTTTTCTTTAGATATTTCAACCAAAAGATGATGTTCCAAAACACTGAATGCAGAAATAGATATAAGACCCTGATTGTCTTCTCTTAAGCCAAATATTAAAGAGATTTGCAAAAATATGTAAAATTATGACATTCTTCTCCCTAAATTTCGGGGAGGGGGGGTTGGAAAATATAATTCTTTTTCATAAAAAGTTTTATGTTAATATACAATAGGTCTGTTATTTTAAATGAATTCATAGGTATGTTTAAATTTTGTTCATTTCAATTTCTAGTATGATAAAACCAAAATTCTGTAAGCTTCTCAAAAATTGTAAAGAGTATAAAAGGTCCTGAGACCGAAGCATTTAAGAGTCACTGCTCTAAGACAATTAATTATTGATGAGCTTTCAATTTGTTGACAAGGTTTCCAAACTGGGAATTCTACATATAGATCCTAGGCATACATACATGTATACATATATGTATGGGTATATGCATATGTATGTATACATATACTCACTAGAAAAAGGAATATGAGAGGTATCCCTAATATTTGTAGAGAATTCTCCCAACAAATGAATTCCTCTTAATATTAGTAGATAAAAACATACGGTGCTAAGAGAAGGTAGATGACATTACTAGCCCCATTTTATAATTTAAGAAACTGAAATGGTTAAATGACTTGTTCAGGGTCACATGACTCCTAAATGTCTGAGCACAGATTTGATAATGTAAATGATTCATCCAATTTTGCTTCTAAATTAGCTGCAAGCATTCCAGGAAGAGATTTAAGAACTGTTTCCAAGAACTCAATAAAGACATTTGTTCAATGTGTAAAATCAGTTCAAAGAAAGATAAATAAAATCCTAAAGTATAAAATAACTGAGTGAGGATAAGAGAAAAGTAGAGAAAGTATAATGGATTATCTAAAGCCTTTCTTTTCATTCAAGCATTCTTCCTTCAGTTTTGATCAACTCATTTTATTAAGAATATTACTGAAATAGAAAAATGCTCCCAAAGGACAGCCAAACTGATTAGAGCCCTAACAAGTTTATGCACTAGAAAATACTAGGTAGACACAACTCATTTAGTTAAGGAAAAAAAGAACAAAGAAAAAATGGTGAATGAATTCATAGAAAATAACAAATGCGATAGGAAAAGGTCATCTGGGCAAGTTGATTTATCTCACTTAAGAACAAAGGTTCCTACTCCATGAAATTTGATGACATCAAAATAAAACTCAAGAAAAATTAAAATATTTTGCTTTTGTAATTAACCTTTGGGGTTTCTGAAACAAAATTTAAAAAAAGATTAAGATCTAAAAATGTCATTACATAGTGTTTTCAGTGGCTAAATTCACTTTCTCAACAGGCAAATCTTTCTCAAATTGCTTCATTGTTAAAGTAACATGGAAGTGGATGCCATTTCTCTGGTTTATTTGTGAGTTTTGTTTTTATTTTATTTTTGATTTATAGAACAGAACAAGCATTTCCATAACATAGTACAATAAAAAAGATGATCACACATGAAACTGAAAATCAACTATGCATAATGTGTTGTTCCTTTCAAATATACAACAAAATTTTCATGTAAATTTTATTTTCTTTCTTCCTTCCCCCACACCACTTGCCCTGGAGATAGCTACTTTATAGTTAATTTGGGTATTTATAATAGCCAAAATAACTTATTCGTTCAAAGTTGTTCTTAAAACAATTATTACTGTTAGTGTATACGATATCCTATTGGCTCTGCCTATTTTGCCCTTCATTATTTCATTTAAGTCTTTACACGCTTTTTTTAATAAAAATCATTGAGCTCTTCATTTCTTATAGCACCAATCACATACCACAATTTGCTTAGCCGTTCCCGAATTGATGAGCATCCTGGCAATATCCAAGTCTTTGCCACAACAAAGAGAGGTGCTACAAACATTTTAGAACATATAGTTTCTTTTCCATTTTCCCTAATTATCTTTGGAAATAGACCAAGTAGGGATATTGCTAGATCAAAGGGTATAGGTAGTTTAAAATCTCTTAGCCATAACTCCAGATTGCACTCCAAAATGGTCAGATCACTTCACAATTCCACCAACAATGTGTATCAATTTTTCCACATTCTCTCTAACATATAGGAAACAGTGCATACTTCTCTAGTTCATTTGATAATATATATAACCATATATAATATATATATATATATATATATATATATATATATATATATAACTTCCTAATTCCCACCTCCAATTTTTAGACAGGTATAGTTTATAACTACCAAATTTCCTTTAATATTTATCCATTCTTACACCTCAAAGGAAACCTTGGACATTAAAATGAAAGCTAAATAATTTTTCTTACTCCTGCATCCCACCCTCCTCTGCTAGATCTCAAGAGAAACTTTCTACAATATCATAAATATTCATTTCACTTTTACTACTAACATAAAGAATGGGGGAAATGACACCATACTTAAATGCTCATTGTATCTCTCTTCTCAAAATTTCTCAGCTGTTAATAAGTCCATTAAATCATAAGAGCTTTGAAATCCTTTATAGAATGGTCAGGTACTATTTATTATTTTTCAACAGTTTAACAAAATGTTTTCATTTGTATGTATTGCTCAAGTTTCAATCACCTCATGTCTGTGGTTAGAAAACCTCCTATGGTATTCTTAGCTAAATTGAACTTGAAACAGGGGACTGGTCAATGAAAACTCAGTACATATGCAGCATGCTTAGCCTAATGCAGTTCCTCCATGGATTTCAGGATATGCACAAGTATTCTACATCTGTTCCTGGTCCACTCTGTGCATCTTTTTGATCAACTGCTGAGCCATAATTTCATGTGTATACAAAAGATTCCCATAGAGCCAACTCAGTGACTTTCCTGCCTGGCTACATTTGAGAGGAAACAATAGCTGCTATAAGTCTGTAGGTAAGGAGAGGGCCAGTGGCTTACTCTCCTCACTTAGGTTGACGTGAAACCACTATTACATGGCCCTGCAGTTGCTTTTGTCTCTGTTGTGTCAATGCTTTCTTGTCTTAAGTAAAGAACTGTTAAAGCTGGACTAGACTAGACCACCACTTGGTGATGTTTTAGAGATCAGTAGAGAACCAGGGGTTAAGAACCTGGAGTTCACTAAAATAACTCCAGTACTCATGAAGGAACATGCCATCCACATCCAGAGAAAGAACTAAGGAATCAGAATGCAGAGCAAAACAGATTATTTTCTTTTTTGTTTTGTTTTGGTTTTCTTTCTTATGGTTTGTCCAATTCATTATAATTCTTCTATGCAACATGACTAATGTGAAAAATGTGTTTAATAGGAACGTATGTGTAGAGCCCATATCAGCTTGCATGCCATCTTGGGGAGGAATGGGGAGAAAACTGAAAACTTATGGAAGTGAATGTTGAAAACTAAAAATAAATTGAAAACTGAAAAAAAGAAATAAACTAGCATCCACTAAGAAATTGTAGACAGCCCAACCTGGTGAGGAACAAATTCCTGATCAACCTACTTGATCCAACACTGCAGTGGGTCAACACCAATCAATCAATAAATTCATTAAGCACCTGCAGTATGCCAGACGCAGTCCCTGCCATCAAGGGGAAGACAACATACAAAATGAAACTGAAAAGCCAGAGGGGAAGGAGAGGGAAGAACAAGAAAATTAAAAAAGATGACTGATGGTAGGGAATTATGGAGAAGTCAGTCAGAGCCTGAAAGTAGTACAGCCAGATAAGAAAAAAGGAGATGTTCCAGTTGAGCTCTCTCCTTAAAGTCCTATCCTGGGAAGTTCATAATTCATGACCTTAATTTCCAATAAGAGAAGTGGTGATGAGGTAGAATGCCAAGACTGATGAAATCCACCATGATGATGAAGTTATCCAAATAATGAACTTGCTGAGGTATGGTAAAGAAATGAGACAGAGAAGTCTCAAAGTAGTATAGCCAGGAAGGTGATTGTTCAACTCCAAGATGCTGATTTCTGCAAACAAGAAAACAACTTCATCCATTAATGATGCTACATTTGAAAGTGAATTTAGTAGGGTGAATGCTTTGTAGCAACCACCTTAAGTCTGAGCCCACTCTATCCAAGAGTAAAGAAGTTTAGGAAACATTGGGCCCCCAGTTCAGGGGGATATTTGTACTCCTGTTCTTCCTATATCTTCTCATTAAATTTCTCTTTGTAAAAGCGAATTGATATTAAATTGTCATATATAACAATTGGTAAGCACCAAGCAAATCAATGATATAAGGGAGAAATTAGCTGTAGCAGGAGATTGATTTTGAGAACAGTGGAATGTAGGCTTGAGCCAGAAGCATCAGATTATAATTCTAAGTCCTAATATATACACAGGGGAAACTAGAGTGAGGAGATGTGACCTTGTCCTCAGAACCCAATTTCCCAGTAAGAATAAAGACCACAATTTCTTCTTAATTCCCAATTTTTCTACATCAGAATCCATCAGAAAAAAATAACTAAATACTTTAAAACCTTTTTTTACACCTAAAAAAATCTTAAGAATGTGGTAACAGGTTTATCTTGTATCCTTCTCCCACATTCCTTGGGACTTCCAAATGGGGGAAGAAAGTCACAGAGAGCATGGGGAAAGCCATGATATAAGCTCATAGCCTAGGTCCATTTCAACAGCCATTTTCTGAAGGGTAATTCTGCTGCCAAATTCTTCCCTCTTAGGAATAAACAGATAAAGAACAGTTTAGAAAAACAGTCTCTAAAGTTTTCAGGTTGTGATCACTTACATTTTAGTTCCCTTTTTACCCCAGCCTGAAAAGGATGACTAAGAAACTCTTACTTTAGCACTTCCTGACTCAAGCTTGCTGGCAAAAAAGATCTAAAATGCGGGTAACAGTCCTACCCTGCCTCAGCAAGGTAGGAGAGTAATTAATAAATGGAACTGAGAAACACTCCATAAATATGGTATACAGTAGTACTCTTGAAAAGCTAAACAATAACAGCTGCCAAAATCCTAATAAAGTCTAGTGAAGTCATTTGTCAGGTGATCTAGTCATTCTTACGGTTAAAATGATATATTGCTGCTTAGTCACAAGTGAAAACACACCAGTTTCATATTAGTTGTTCTTCAAGAATTGTCAGGGTTTGTTTACTCCCAAATCTGGAGCAGGAAACTAAGCAGCTATGAGACTTCAACACATTTCTCCAGCATTAACATCTTCTCACAAAAGCTGTTTGGCTTTGCCCCCTCTTTTGCCTTCGTGTCGGACTTTTACAGATCTGCAGGATCTAAAAGATAATAACAGGTCTGGGATTTACTTATTTCCCTTTATTGCGTTAACCATCCAGGCTTGGCTGCTTCTCCTACAAATAAAATATGCAAGATAATTGCCGAAGTTTATGCAAAGCATTTTTTTCCTTTTATTGAAATTGTAAACAGAGTAAATCGTGCTTTCCTTTCTACTACTAGGACTTCAATCTATTGTCTGTTAACTATTATATAAGAGAAGAGTATGTAGTCTCTCCATGACTTCATTTAGTATAACATTGTTTTGGTACTTCTCCTCCTCACCCCCAGCCCTTTTTCGAAGAAGTAGAGGACCCTGGGTGTGGAATATGTCATGTAGTGTCAGGCTTACTTGATCTGCTGGTTAGTTTTGATGAACTGTTGGGAGGTGTGGGGAATCTCTTTTTAAAAAAAAAATTCTTACAAGGGATGGCTCTCTGGGGAAGGTAGAGGAAAGGAAACATTTAGAAACAAAAGTGATGTAAAAACAAACTATATAAATAAAAATGGCAAACATTTGTTTGGTTAAATCCACTGATGGGCATACTCATCCACAGAGTCAAGAAACTAAATTAAAACTAAAACTATCTGCCTTGGTACAGAGGAAATATATCCTATTTAAGAAAGGAGTTCTGGTTAGTGGGAAATCAGCTAGGTGGTATAGAGCACTGGGCCTGCAATTAGGAAGACTTGAGTTCAAATCAGGCCTCAGTAATGCTTAATAGTTTTTATTAAGACTATTGTTCCATAAAAACTGATGAGCAGGCAGACTTCAGAAAAACCTGAAAAGACTTACAAGAACTGATGTTGAGTGAAGTAAGTAGAACCAGAACGCTATACATAGTAACAGCAATAATCTGTGATAACTAACCATGATAGACTTAGCTCTTCTCAGTAAGGCAAGGATCTAAGACAATTCTAAAAGACTCATGATGAAAAATGCTATGCACATCCAGGAAAAGAACTAGGGAGTTTGAATGCAGATCAAAACATACTATTTCTTCACTTTTTTTTAGTTTCTTCTTTGTCATACTTCCTCCCATTGGTTCTAATTCTTCTTTACAACATAACTGACATGAAAATACATTTAATATGAATGTATAAGTAGAGCCCATATCATATTGCATACTGTCTTGGGAAGGGGAAAGAAGAGGAAAGGGGAGAAAATTTAGAACTCAAAATCTTATTGAAGAGAAAGTTGAAAACAAAATATAAATTAATTAATAAAAAAGAAAAAAACACATTATTTAGTAATACAATTATGTCATAGCTATGTGACCTTGGGCAAGCCACTTAATCCCTTCTGCCTTGGTTTTCTCATCTGTAAATTGAAAATAATAATTGCACCCACCAATTAGCTATTACTAATTGGAAAAGGGATCAGGCCCCAAGAAAACAAGTTTAAAATTCCTGTTTGCCAGTTTTATCAATGACTTTTAGAGGTATTGGTGTGATATTTATCAAATTTACACACAGCACAAAATTAGGCAACAGAGCTAACATGCTGTATGCAGTTAAGGTCAAAAGAGATCTGGACAAGCTAAAAAGTTTGGTCAAATCTAAAAAAACATGATTTCCTAGGAGTATATTTATATTCTGATATCTGAATTTTTTAAAAATCACCTTCATAAGTATAAGATTAAGAAGTATGGCAAAATAATAATTATCTGAAAAAGAATGGGTTTTAACAAAAGATAAGCTGAATCTAAGCAACAAAGCTAGTACAATCTTAGACTGAATTAAGATATCAAGAATTAGTCAAAATCTGAAGAATGAGAAAATAGAATTAGAGAAACTACTGACCTGGAAAATAGATGCAGCAGAGAAAAAAAAATCTAAGAATTATTGGTTTACCAGAAAGCTAGGATGAAAAAAAGAGCTGGACAATATCTTCCAAAAAACCATGAAGGAAAACTGCCCTGACAGGCTAGATCCAGAGGGCAAAATAGTCATAGAAAGAATCCACTGATCACCTCCTAAAAGATATCCCAAATTGAAAACTTCAAGGAATATTTTTGCCAAATTTCAGTACTATCAGGTTAAGTAAGAAATACTGGAAGCAGTCAGAAAGAAACAGTTCAAATATTGAGGAATCATAGTCAACACCACACAGGGCCTTGCAGCTTCTACATTAAAAGATTGGAGAGACTGGAATATGATATTCTGTAAGGCAAAGGAACTTGGACTACAACCAAAGATTAATTACCCAGCAAAATTGAGCATAATATTTCAGGCAGGGAGATGGACATTCAATGAAATAATGAATTTCCATACCTTCCTGATGAAAAGGACTGAGGTCAATAGAAAATTTGATCTTCAAATACGGGACTCAAGAGGCATAAAAAGGTAAACAGGGAGGAAAATTTGTTACTCAATATGGGCAAACTGTTTACATCACTAGATGAGAGGATGACACTTGTTAATCTTGAGAACTGTATATTTTTTAATGATATTTAAAAGGGTTATATACAGATAGAGGGAATGGGTATAAATTAACTGATGTGATGATAAAAAAGTAATTAAAGGGTGTGAAGGGATTGTAATGAGAGAATAGAAAAGGAGACAGGAAAAAAGGTAAATTACATCACAAGAAGAGGCACAAAAACATATTACAGTAGAGGGAAAAAGAGGGGGAAGATGAGCATTGTTTGAGCTTTTATCTTACCTGATTTGATTCAAAGAGGGGACAGTTAAGTATAGAAATCTAAGTTACCCTACAGTCAGTAGGAAGGGAAAGAGGAAAGAAAGAGGGAAGGGGTGTTTAAAAGAGAGGGAAGAACTAATAAGGGAAGAGGGAAATAAAAGGGAAGAGGCTGATAGAAAGGAGAGAAAATTGAGGGAAGCAGTGGTCAAAAATAAAACTCTATTGAGGAAGGGAAGGGATCTAATCAAAAGAGATAATGAAGGAAACTATGCTCTGCTAAAAGGCACCATAGATGATGAAGTAATATCATTACTAAATATATATGCACCAAGTGGTATAGTATCCAAACTCTTAGAGAAGTTAAGGAAGTTATAGAAAGAAATAGACAGCAGAACTATACTAGTGGGAGACCTCAGCCTCTTCCTCTCTAAATGTGATCAATCTAAATGCAAAATAAACAAGAAAGAAGTTAAGGAGGTGAATAGAATTCTGTATAAGGTAGACATAATAGACCTCTGAAGAAAATTGAATGGGGATAGAAAGAAATATACCTTTATCTCAGCAGTATATGGCACATACACAAAAACTGACCATGTACTAGGGCATAAGAACCTCACAATCCACTGCAGAAAGGCAGACATAGTCAATGCATCCTTTTCAGATCATAATGACATAAAAATTATAATAAAGGAAACTAAATAATCTAATCCTAAAAAGTGAGTGAGTTGAGCAAGAAATCATAGAAGCAATAAATAACTTCATTCAAAAGGATGACCACAATGAGACAGCCTACCAAAACTTATAGGATCCCGCAAAAACAGTTCTTAGGGAAAATTTTATATCATGGAACTCTTACATGAATAAAATGGAGAAAGAGGAGATTAATGAATTGGGTATGTGATTGAAAAAGGAAGAAAAAGAACAAATTGAACATCCCCAAGTAAATATCAAATTAGAAATACTTAAAACCAAAGGAGAGATTAATAAAATTGAAATTAAAAAAACTGTTGAACTAATAAAGAAAGCTGAGTTGGTTTTATGAAAAAAAAACAATAAAATTGATAAACCTCTGGTCAATTTGATTTTAAAAAAGAAAGAAAACCAAATTACCAATATCAAAAATGAAAAGGGTGAACTCACATCTAATGAGGAGAAAAGTAAAATAATAATTAGAAATTGCTTTGCCCAACTGTATGCCCATAAATTTGACAATCTAAGTGAAATGGTTGAATATTTTTTTAAAATATAAATTGTCCAAATTAACAGAAGAGTAACTAAAATACTTAAATAGTCCCATATTGGGAAAAGAAATTGAACAAGTCATCAATGAACTCCCTAGGAAAAATCTCCAAGGCCACATGGATTTACAAGTGAATTCTATCAAACATTTAAAGCAGAGTTAATTCCAATACTATATAGACTATTTGGGAAAATTGGCAAAGAAGGTATCGTACCAAATTCTTTTTTATGATACAAATATGGCTTTGATACCTAAATTGGGAAGAGCCAAAACAGAGAAAGAAAATTATAGACTAATTTCCCTAGTGAATATAGATGCAAACATTTTAAGTAATATGCTCACAAAAAGATTACAGCAACTTATCACAAGAATAATACATTTGGGGGGCGGAGCCAAGATGGCGGAGTAGAAAGACTCACCTAAGCTAGGTCCGAACCCACAGCCCATAGATTTCCTGTAAAAAGAACTCCTGACAAATTCTGGAGCAGTGGAGGCCGCGCAGAAACATAGTGAAGGAGATTTCCGCTGCAGAGAGCC
>CM053770.1:614570993-614689046 GCA_028658325.1 Potorous gilbertii
GGAGAAAATTTTGGAACCCAAAATCTTGTGAAAATGAATGTAAAAAGTTAAATAAATGTATTTAAAAAAAAAAAAAAAAAAAAAAAAAGAATAATACATTTGCACGGGGCTACTACCCAGCCTTCGCCTGGATACTAGGCCAGGCAGTATCTATCCAGGCTCCTGGTCGGGCTACCCCGCGACCATCCCACTCTGGGCTACCTCCAGCCCGCGCTTAGTACTTACTCTATCCCAGGTCTCAGGCCCCTACTGTATGGCAGCTACAGCAGGGGAAATCCCCTCCTCCACAGAAGGGAAATGACTACCCAGAGCACCTGAGGTGGCCAGCGCGCTTCACTTTATTGCTTACATCTCTCCCTCAACTCTTTCCCAGCATCCCCTTATATACCAAGCCAGAGCTCCTCCCATGTTCCTCCCTGAGGGTGGAGCCAGCTCCCGAAGGATGGTCCAGAGCTTGGCTCCTAACATACATTAAGATCAGGTAGGATTTATAACAGAAATTCAGGGCTGGTCCAATATTGGGAAAACTATTGTTTTCATATTGCATCATTGATCATATCAACAACAAAACTAACAGAAACCACATGATTATCTCAATAGATGCAGAAAAAACTTGAAAAAATACAATACTCATTCCTATTGAAAACACTGGAGAGCATAAGAATAAATGGAGCCTTTCTTAAAATAATAAGTAGTATCTACCAAAAACCTTCAGCAAGCATTATATGTAATGGGGACAAGCTAGATGCAATTCCAATAAGATCAGAGGTGAAACAAGGATGTCTATTATCACCACTACTATTCAATATGGTACAAGAAATGTTAGCTTTAGCAATAAGAGAAGAAAAAGAAATTGAAGGAATTAGAATAAGCAAAAAGGAAACTAAGTTATCACTCTTTGCAGATGACAAAATGATATATTCAGAGAATCAAGTAGAAAACTATTTGAAATAATAAATAAATTTGGCAAAGTTGCAGGATAAATCATCTGCATTTCTATATATTACTAACAAAGCCCAACAGGAAGAGATAGAAAGAGAAATCCCATTTAAAGCTATGGTAGACACTATAAAATATCTGGGAACATACCCGCCCAAACAAACCCAGGGGCTATATGAATACAATTACAAAACACTTTTCACACAAATAAAGTCATATCTAAGTAAGCAGAAAAATATCAGTTGCTTGTGAGTAAGCTGAGCCAATAAAATAAAAATGACAATTCTACCTAAATTAATTTACTTATTCAGGGCCATATTAATCAAACCAACAAAAAATTATTTTCTAGAGCTAGAAAAAATAATATCAAAATTCATCTGGAAGAACAAACATCCAGAATATCAAAGGAATTATTGAAAGAAATGCTAGGGAAGGTAGTGTAGCCATACCAGATCTCAAATTGTTTTATAAAGCAGTAATCATCAAAACATTTTGGTACTGGCTAAAAAATAGAGGAGCAGATCAGCAGAAAAGTTAGGTACACAAGACAAAATAGTGAATGATTAGAGCAATCTACTGTTTGATAAACTCAAGGATTCGTTTCTGGGATGGAAACTCACTGTCTGACAAAAACTGCTGAGAAAACCATATAATAGTGCAGCAGAAAATGGGGATAGACTGGTGTCTGACACCATACACCAGAATGAAGTCCAAATGGATACACAATCTAGGTATAAAAGCTGATACTGAAAATAAATTAGGGTAGTAAGGGATAGATTTTTTTGTCAGATTTATGGAGAATGGAGGAATTTATGATCAAACAAGAGATAGAGAACATTATGAAATGCAAAATGGATAATTTTGATTACATTAAACTGAAAAGTTTTTGCACAAAGCCAATGCAACCAAGATGAGGAAGGAAGCAGAAAAATGGGAAAGAATGTTTACAACTAGTGTTTCTGATAAAAGTCTCATCTCTGAAATATATAGAGAACTGAGTCAAATTTACAAGAATACAAGTCATTCCCCAAATGATATATGGTCAAATGACATAAACAGGTAGTTTTCAGAGGAAAAAATTAAAGCTATCTAAAGTCATATGAAAAAATACTCTAAATCTCTATTGATTAGAGAGATACAAATCAAAACAATGCTGAGGTACCACATCATACCTATCAGAGTGGCTAACATAACAAAACAGGAAGATGACAAATATTGGAAAAGATGTGGGGGAGGTGGAACACTAATTCGTTGTTGATGGAGCTGTGAGCTGATCCAACCATTCTGGAGAGCAATTTGAATCTATGCCCAAAGGACTATGAAAATGTACATACCCTTTGACCCAGTGATTTTGCTTCTAGGGCTGTATCCCAAAGAGATCATAAAAATGTTCCACATGTACAAAAATATTTATAGCAGCTCTCTTTGTGGTGGCCAAGAACTGGAAATTGAGGACATTCCCATCAATTGGGGAATGACTGAACAAGTTGTGATATATAAGTGTAATGGAATATTGTTGTGCTATAAGAAATGACAAACAGATGGACTTCAGAAAAATCTGGAAAGACTTATATGAACTGATGCTGAGTGAAATGAGCAGACACAACAGAACATTATACACAGTAACAGCCCCTGTTTGTGAGGACCATTCCTGATACACTTAGCCCTTTACACCAATGCAAGGACCTAAAACATTTCCCAAAGCACTCTTGATGCAAAGTGCCATCCACATCCAGAGAAAAAACTATGCAATCAGAACTCAGAATGAAGCAGACTATTTTCTCTTGTGTTATGTTTTGGTTTGGTTTGGTTTTTTTCTCATGGTTTCTCCCATTAATGTTAATTCTTCAATACAGTATGACTACTGAAAAAATACGTTTAAGAAGAATGCATGTGTAGAACACTTATAAGACTGCATGCCATCTCAAGGAGGGAGGGGGAAGGAGGAAGAGACAATTTAAAACTTACAGAAGTGATTGCTGAAAACTGAAAACAAATAAATTAATTTTTAAAAAAGTTACCCTGAGAAAAGGTTGTGAGGCAGTATGTACCAGTAAAGTCACACCATCACCTTGACCATCATCTCCCCTTAGACCTAGATAGAGATAGCACAGGAACCTGAATCCCAGCACCTTAGGAATAGCAATATTCCTCAAACCACTAGATCTGCATCTAGTCTAGTCCTGACAGCTATCACTGAGTGGAGTTGTTGCCCAGCAACAACGGCTAACTAAATGGTCCATCCAACCCCACCTTCTGACTAATTTCCACTCTCAGGGCAGGTAATCCAAAGTAGCCGAAGCACTAGGGTATACTGAGAAATGGGAGGTTATGTGTGACTGTATTCCCCAATTAACAAAACACTCTTGAGGGTTGCTAGCACAGGTTCACTCTCGATCTGGTCAGACAGGCAGACACCTTCCAAGGGGTTAATAATCTTACTTTATTGTAGTTCATTGTTCCAGTGTTCTCACAAGGGTTGCTGATAATGGAATCACTCCCACAGCTCTCCCTAATCACCCTTCTTGCAGGGGATGGTGAGAAGTGGGGAGGGGCAACTACCTCAATGGAATCAATGGAGACAAGTACAACTAAGGAGCTCTCCTAAATCCCCTCCAGCCTTGATGG
Source organism: Potorous gilbertii (assembly GCA_028658325.1). Taxonomy (NCBI): domain Eukaryota; kingdom Metazoa; phylum Chordata; class Mammalia; order Diprotodontia; family Potoroidae; genus Potorous; species Potorous gilbertii. Next base: position 614,574,561 of record CM053770.1, read on the forward strand.
AGTTCAATCAAGGCCCACACAGCATTCCAGCTTGTGCATTCAACCCTAAAGGTTCCCCCTTCACTCTCTCTCTCTCTCTCTCTCTCTCTCTCTCTCTCTCTCTCTCTCTCTCTCTCTCTCTCTCTCTCTCAGAGGTTTCCTCTTTCCCCAGGCCATGATTGGGGCCAATAAAGGGGCACACAGCATTCTAGCTTGTGCATTCTATCCTAAGGGTTCACAACCCCTTACCCAGTGTGGATCTGCTTTACAGGGCCTTTGCAATCTATACAACTGTTGCTTGGCTTCTACAATCTACACAGGTGATACTTTTTAAGGTAACAAGAGATTGTTATGACCATGGATCCTGGAAAACTCTAAGAACAAAAATTCTCTTTACACTACAGTGACAAACAGGTCAAAACACCACCACTACCTTGACCACCAGGTACCCTCAGATTTCAGCGGAGACCATTCAGGACCCTGTACCCAAAAACCTTTGGAACAGCAATACCTCTAGCCCAGTATTCACAGACATCATCTTGGAAAGCAACCTTTGTTAAGATATAGTCAGGCAACTGCTCCTGCAGATGTTACAGTCATAGATACTAAGACCCAGAAAAGAAAGTTCTTGCCATCAAAGCCCTTGAAACTATCAAAAGCACATCAGAAACTGATATACTTTTATTAGTATAAATGACTTTTTTTTAGAAAAGGTAATACTATCTGTTTTGTTCTTGTACCCAAGGTCCATCTGACGTGCAGCTGAAATTGTCCATATGGTTCCATCTTTCCCATTAGAATATGAGCTCCTTGAGAGCAGGGAATCTCATGTTTTCTTTTTGTGTCCTCAATACTTTGCACATAGTTACTGTTCATCCTTCATTTTTGAAGAACAGTGACATCACAATGCTGGAGTAAGGGTACATGTGTGTAGAGTCAAGGTTCCAAGTTCCAAGGGCACTACCATAGATCAGACATAAGTGATACATTAGAACATTTCAAGTATAAGTGGAACTGAATTTTCAGTTCAGTTTCTTTGTGCTTCTATAATTTTTTGATGCAGGCACATCAGGCTGGATGGTCCTGTGCCAGCATTTCCTATGTCTCCCAGTCAATACTAAAGTCCTTCAGAGATACCTTGAGAGTGTTCTGATATTGCTGTGTGTGAACATTATGTGAGTATTTACTTTTTTATGAGTTCTTTATAAAATAGTCTTTTGGATAAGTTTGTGTTTCACATTCAGACTAAGGGACCAACCCATTGGAATTGAGTTTTTTGCAAAAGAATTTGAAAGCTTGGCAATTGAACTTTAGAGAGGACTTCAGCCTCTAGTACCTTATCTTACAGGTGATCTTTAGGAACTTTCTGAGGTAATTCAGGTGGAAACAATTCTGTTTTCTGGTATGGCGCTGATAGACTGTCCAGGTTTCACAGCCATACAACAGTATAGTCAGCACAATGGCTCTATAGACCTACAATCTAGTATTCAACCTCATACCTTTTCTCTCCTACATTTTCTTTTGAAGTCTCCCAAATTCTGAGCTAGCTCTTATAATACGTGCATCAGCTTCATTATCTATGTAGACAGCCCTAGAGAGTGTACTGCCACCACACTATCATTACATGAAACCATTGGTCACAGTAAATGGAAAAATTTTGAATACTGTGGATTTGCATATAGTAAGCTCTTAATAAATGCTATATTCATTCATTCATTCATTCTGAAAAAAACAGAAGTTTCATCTAAGCTTAAAAACCAATTGTGAACAGAGTGGTGCCCCAGGAAGAACTTAAGGTACAAGGGGATTAATCAATAGGATCAACAAATATTTATTAAGGACCTATGTACCAGGCACAGTACTAGGTACTGGGGCTGTAAGAAACACAAGGATGAAGAATGTAACAATTCCTACTCAACAAGAAATTATATTCTAATGGGAAAGACAACAAGGACATATGTAAATATATTCGGCAGAAAAATATAGTGAATAACGACAAAAGTATACAAAGTATTTAAATACAAGGCAGTTTGGGAGGGAGGATCCTAGCAATCTGGGAAACTGGAAAGGATTCATGCACAAAATGGTAATTGAGTTGATTCTTAAGAGAAGACAGAGACTATGAAGCAGAGAGAAAAAAATGTATTTGGTTAAGGGCCAAGTCAGGCAGAAAAATCTTGACAGTGAAATTTGTTTCAAGTATATCAACCAGGGTAAAAGAACAGATCAAGAAAATGAAACAACTTCCAGAAAATAGAGTCTTGAGAACTACAAAGAATGATGTGTTAGTACAAGACTAAAATCCAAAAGGGAAAATTAGCTTTGGGGTCTTGTTGGGGAAGAGAATGTAGATTGATACAGACTTGAAAAAGAGAATGAGATTCTCAGTCCATAACGAGTAGATCTGGTAAAGAATCCAAAGATGGTTTCCTACAGAAACTTAAACCCCTCATTGAAATTTAGAGAAGAAACTCTGGAAAGGGGAAATGTGATATCCTGACCAGAAAAATCCATAGCACTAGATAGGACAGAATTAAAAATCAAGGTCAAGAGTGAAATGGAAGTTAGTCAGGAGGAAGCTGTTCGACAGTAGTTTGAATGCCCTATAGTTAATACTTGGGACTAGCATTCAAAGGCAAAAATCTTCTCAACTTATGAATTTCTTCCCTTTGTTTACCCATTACTGGATCTTCCTCACATCATACATTTCATCTTGTAGGAAATCACTATTTAAAACACAAGGTGCAGTGCTATAAACAGCATGGGAAGAGAAGAAAATCTTCAGCCTTTTTCCACAAGGAAGTCAGATAGGAAGCCCAGAAAGGTTGGGGTAACAGAAAAGTATAGCCCTGACCACCTGGGTATGATCATAGGATTTAGACTCTAAAGGAACTCTAGAACTTAAGTAGTCTAACCTACTCATTTTATTAGTTTACCAAACTAAAAGGATTAGAATTTAAGATTACCTTGAAGAACCAAGCTGTACTAACTGATACAATGCATTCTTTTAGTAAGGCAAAGAAAATAGATAGGATTAAAAAACATTATTTCAAAATAAAATTGTAATTTTTAATGTAGCCATTGAAATATCTGGTCTTTGTAGTGTTGAGCTCCTTGCCTAAGACAATGAAAATTACAACAACAGAAAAAAGATACATTTTTATATCACTTTAAAGTTTAACACAGTATTTTATCTCATTTGATCTCCACAACAGCTTCTGTGAAGTTGATGCTGTTATTCTCCCCATTTTACAGATGAGGACATTGAACCTGAGAGAGGTGAGGTGGATTGCCCAGGGAACCAAAGTTAGTATCAGAGACAGGTTTATAACTTGGGTCTTCCTAACTCGGAGTCCAACTCTCTATAAACATAAGGCCCGTCAGATAGTACATGCTACAAAAATATTAGTTATCATAATGTTTATTATAATAAATTTATGCTATTAATATCCTCATTTTTCTAGATGACATAACTGAGGCCAAGAGGGTAAGTGACTTGCCTGTGTTATATTACTAATAAGTGTCTGAGAGAGGATTTTGAACTCAGATCTTTCCAACTCCAAGGCTTGTCTCCGACTGGTTCCACTTCCTCTCAAAGACCCAACAAGAATAAATAGCAAATAACTGAGCTGACCTTTGAACCTCTGCCTCTTCTGACTCCAAATCCAGTTTCTTTCCACCATACCATGCTAGGTGAATGGCTGCCAGTATTTAAAGTGAAGTATTATGATCAGGAGATATATGATGAGACGTGTTAATGCCTCCCTAACCCATAAGGACCATAAATCTAGAGACAAAAAGAACCTTAAAGGTCCCTTTGTCCAAGTCTTCATTTTATAGTTGAGAACCACAGAGGTGGTTCTCATGGGTGCAGCCAGATAGCTGGACTCACGCTATATAGTTTTAAAAGTGATTATTTAACTTCTTCTTAAAAATATCCAGGGACAAGAAACTCAGCATCTAGCAAAGCAGTTTTTTTTTTTTCTATTTTCTAATCAGCTCCAACTATTAGAAAATACTTCATCTTAAAACAAAATCCACCATTGTGAAATTTCCACACACACACATTGGTCGTACTTCTTCCCTCTATAGTTATATTGTTACAGCTGTTACAGTTGACCCAATACATAAATCAGCTTGAATTTTTCAGTGTTAAAAAAAATCTAGGTTTCGACATGCTCATACCATATTGGTACAGTGACCTGTGTGTCCTGGATTTTCTAAGACAGTTCTGATTATAAGAAACAAAGGTATACTTTTAATTAGGCTTGCAAAAAGAAATCCTTTGTCAAACCATACAGTCTAATTTTTTGTAGTTTGGAAAAGATGAGAAATATGTGTCAACTCTAATTCACCTACCCCTTCTAGGACTTTAAGTCTTCCTTTACTGCTTTCCTTACTCTTTCCATGCCATCTTCCACACCAAACAAGCTATGCTTTTCAGGAAGTCCTAGTATATCGCCTTATCTATTTTCTCATTAGCAATTGTCTTAATTAAGAACTGGGTAATGTTTTGTTTTGAATTGACTACAGTAGCTAAGAGCTGATGTATATAAGGCTCATTTGTTATTATTAGACAAGATATAAGACAATAGCAATTTGGGAGGGGGGATCACAACCATTAAAAGATCTCATATACATGTATATGTATGAAATATTTTAATTAAAGACTTAAAGTGATATATAATACACACATACCACCGACCTACACTCTCTCTAAAAATTATCATTTGGATTGTACTCATATGGCCATAGCACAAGTGCAAAAAGAGCAGAAAATCCAAAATGATGAGGAATATGTTGAATGGCACTCTACTTCTATTGCCAAATTCAGTAAGAGGATTAACAAATTTTCTCTTTATCAAAAGCAAATCTGCTTACATATTTCACTAGGAAACCAGAATGATGCTCACTTGGGCCAAAGAGTAAGCAGCTCTTAGTAAAAAATACATACATCAGGGACAGCTACTTCTCTCATCTCCAAAGAAATGCTTAAGTTCAAAAGATGCAAGATTTTCCACTTTTAATTAGTTGCCATTTTGATGTCAACCTCCAGACAGCATGAAAAGAATCAGCCTAGAGAAAAATAGATTTGATAAAATTCAGTGTATTGGAAAAAACAAAATGCTACCTCCTTTACTTCTGAAATCTCCAGTCCTCAGCATCTCATTTAGAATAGTGGGCAAAGAGAGATGAAAGGAAATTATAAACATGTTCCCTATCCATCCTCAGTAAGGGCTTTCTCCATCTCTCAAGCTCCTGTGAGTTGGTCACCAGAGATTTAACTTAGAGAATAAGACCCACTATCCCTACTTGGAAAGCCTTCTAAACTCCCAAAGGGGTACTTGGCAGGCTTGGAGATGTAATTTGGTTCTAACAGTTGCCGATACTTATATTTGGAACATCAGTCATTTCACTTGGGATTGAAATAAGATACCAAGGGGAAGGTCACACAGAACAGGGGGAGGGCAAACCATGAGAACCAATAAGAAACACATAAAATCTATTTGTTTGGTAGAAGCATTTTGTTCCGAGGGTGAATTAAAGTTCTCTACAGTTTTTATAAACTTGGAAAACAGAAGAGAAGAAATGCATACATAAACATTTTGCCATCAGAATTTGCCATCAGAAGCAACATACAGATCATTGTAAAGTAACTGGCCTAGGAACTAGTCTTGAGAGGGGAAAAATTATTTTAGCGGCCAGCTACTTAAGTTGAGAGATGAATGTCTCATGCAATTCAATAACATTTATTGGGTGCCTGTTATATTCTAGGTACTGTACTAGATAGTGGGAAAATGAAGATTTAAAAAAAAAGAAGTCCTGCCTTCAAATATCTTACAGTCTCTTAGAGGGCTAACATATGTATATACAGAGGAACAAGAGAAAAAATATTACACTAATTTCAGAATGAAGAAAGTCTGAGAACTGGGGGGGAATCAGGAAAGGCCTCCTTCAGGACACAGCCCTTAAACTGGGTTTTTACATAAAGAATCTGTTACAAAAAGATTTTCTGGGTTGTGTGGGCATCAGAAATCACACGCAATCCTAGCTAGGATTGCAAAGTAGATAAAGTTTGTCTTTAACTCTGACCTTCCCTTTAGACAATTATCTATCTTCCTAAAGGCCTTCCCAATCAGAGTCCAACTCAGGGCTACTGCTACATTATCTTTGTCTTATCTTTCCTTTCAGGTCTAAGGTCCAGGCTCTAGCAGGGGAGGGGAGCCTGCAGCTTGGAGGCCACATGGGGCCTTCTAGGTTCTTGGGTGTGGTTTTTTGACTGAGTCCAACTTTTACAGAACAAATCCTTTTATTAGTTTTATTCTGTGAAGTTTAGATTCAATCAAAGAGCCGCACGTGAGGACTAGAGGGCCACATGTGATCTCCAGGCCACTCCTCTGTCTATACCTTTCTCACTCTTTCCTCCTCATAAAAATATATTTAATCTAGTCTCCCTCTTCTTCAGATCAGAGTTATGAGAAACTAGTTAAGAGGATTCACTAATTTGTGCCAAAGTATACGCAGGTACTTATAACATGGTCAAATGGGGAAAAGGTGTTAGTGGAAAGGAAATTATCAAACAAGGAGATAATTGAAAAAAATAGAAAATGGGAGATGGAAAGATTTGAGTACATGTCCTCTTAGATCCCTTTTAGCTCTAAACCTATGATTTTATAAAATTACAACAACAATCAAATTAGAGGACTTATACCAGTTTCTGTTTTATCAAAAACTGTACTAATTCGTGCAGGCCTGAAGTAGAGGAGCTCTGGGGTTAATTTCTGAAATGGCTGACACCTGTAGGCATGAAATCTCTGACTTTCCATCAGCTAAGATCATTGTATGGTCATCTGAACTGCTGGACATCATAGAGGGAGTCAACAGAACTGGGGATTGGAGGTGAGCTTTGATGATTAGTTGAACATTCAAAATATGTTCATTGTTTAAAATTTGTTTCAAAACGGTTCAGTGTCGTAGAATGTAAAGTATATTGATGTCTGGGTTCTATGACTAACTCTGCCACAACTCACTATCCAACTTGATTGTCTCCTAATCAACATCTCTGACTTCAGTTCCTCATTTGTGAAATGCGGATTGGTTTAGATTTTCTCTAAGGCTCTTCCCAACTGTAAAATTCTGGGATTCTAGGAAAATTAATTGTATTGTTGATCAGTTATGCCTGACTTATTTGTAACCCCATTTGGAGTTTTTTTAGCAAAGATACTAGAGTGGTCTATCATTTTCTTCTCCAGTTCATTTTACAGATGAGGAAACTGAGGCCAACAGGGTTAAGTGATTTGCCCAGTGTCACATAGTTAATAAGTGTCTGAGACTGAATTTGAACTCAGCTCTTCCTCACTCCAGGCCTGGTGCTGTATCCACTGCACCATCTCTATCGTATTAATTGATCTTATATTATTCAGTAACAAGTCATTTACAAAGTAGCAAAAGAGAATGAGGATCCCACATGAAGTTAATTTTCCACATAACTTGCTTTCTCCTTTAAGTATCACATTTTAAAGTATTTTAGCCAAAACCTTTCTAAAATCTAATATTCACTTTCCAGCCCCATCAAACAGAGTACACTTGTATATTTTAGCTTTTTTCTCTATTGCTTAGGGTAATTATTATGAACATGAATTTTATATTATGGTATAATGCAATGATGCCCTCAGAGGCCATTGAAGTCTACAAAGATATTTGCTGCAGGCTGCTGTGCTTTTTTAATTCTTCTGTCTATTTTTTATATTCTGCCTCATTCCTATCATTCATCACACATGACTCTGTTCCTATCTCAAGCTGTCCCTTCTCCCATCATGCATATATCTCCCTACAACTTTATTAGTTCTGATTTTCTAAGGATAGAGGAACCAAATCACCAAACCTATTAAAACTGTGAACAAATTTTGTGACATATGACATATATATGTATATATGTGCATATGTATATATACATACATGTATATGTACACACATATACCTGTGTAGGCATGTGAATGTATCCATTGACTCCTCTTTGTTTCTTCTAGCTGTCCAATTCTTCTTTCTCATTCTTATTTTCTGGACAGAAAAATATTCATAGAAACTCTTTTTGTGGCATCAAGGAACTGGAAAATAAGGGGGTGCTTATCAGTTAGAGTATGGCTGAACATGCCTTAGTAATATGGAATATGATGGAGGGTCCAAACAATTTTTGCCACACTGTTTTCAATTTTTTCCAGCATTTTCTGTTTAATCTGAGCTCTTCCTCCAATATTGTTGTTTGAATTTTTTAATTTACCAAGCAATATGATATTGTGTTTGCTTCCCCATGTTGTCAAACAGTCTGCTAGTTTTTATTAAGTGTCTACCATATTCCAGGCATTGTGCTAAGCAATGGGGATACAAAGAAAGGCAAAAAACAGTTACTCTCAAGGAGCTCACAGTCTACTAAGGGAGAAAACATAAAACAACTATATGTATCCAAGCTACATATAGAATAAATTGGAAGATCATTAACAAAAGGAAAACACTCATATTAAAGAACAAGAAAAGTCTCTCCTAGGCTGCTCAATGGCCATTTTCTTTGATTCTTTGCTCTCAGATATATTCTCTGTGGCTGAGATTTCCAGGAACTTCTAATAAGTTGGGTACTCCTCCCAGATGACTATATGTAATATTTATCATTACAAATGCAATTTATATTACAAGGATTTTTACTGGGTCATAGAACAACCTGAAGAAGAGAAGCCATCATAGAAGCCAAGTTCAATTTCCAGCAAAACTGTTCTCTCTCAAAGCAAGAGGAATATTGGTCTCAAATTCTGATGAGACTAACTTTCCCTATTTTTCATCATCAGGTGATCCCAAAAGTCACAGAATGTTTTTGTTTTGCTTTTAATAGTAATCTATTCAATGATTCATTGAAACTCACCAGGGAAATTACATCCAAACATCATTCAATTCATCCTTCTTCTGTCTCAGTAAACAATTACTATCTGGTAATATGTATTCTCTGTTTTGTAGCCTCATTTAAAAAACCCTCAAGTAATAACCATTTTTGTTTCCATATTGCACTGGAAACTCACATCTAATTTACTTTCCACTATCATCTCCATTCCCCCTTTCCAAGTTTTTCCTATCCATTGATTCATTCTTTATAGGTTCCCCTTACATTTTTCCCCTCGGATGGATGAGGTTTCAATTTTCTAAACTACATCTCATTTTATGACTTTGTGCCAATACTTCTGTAACTCAAAGTCCCTTTGTGGTATATTTATCATTTCTCAGAGGCATCAGAAAAATCTGCCAGTAGAATCTTACCTCAGGGAAGCAGGTCATTAATAAAAATGTTCAGTAAGATCATACCCAAAACCCAAACCTACCATACCCCATTAAATGCTTTCTCACAACTAATGCCTTACCATTCATCACTATTCTACCTGTGGTTCATAGCCTTTTAGCCAGCATTCAGTGCAGTTGATGATCTCCAAACCAGCCTAATTTGTACTCCATTTTCAAGGATGTTCTTATACAAAAGCCTCTGAGTATCTTAGTGATCTTTTATAATGGCCATCAATGTTTTATGTTTTCTGAAATATACAATGGAACCTTAATAATTGAGAATTAGGGGAGGAACAGTCATGTCTAAATCAGTGAAATCCATAAGCTATAAGAAGGACTGGGAGATGGGGAAAGGGGAAAGTGCAGAAAAAGGTAGAGACAAAGAGAAACCAAGACAGAAAGACTGAGGAAGACAGAGAATCTACACATCGACAGTACTTGATTGTTATAAAAATGAGTTGTTTTTTAGACATTACAATTTAGTCTTTTTCACCAACTTTAGATGTCCCTGACCTTCTTTCCCAATTAATAAGGTTTATTTTCAAATTGCCAAAAACATAAACTGGTTTTTTTAAGCAGCACATAAGGTACCTTTTTTAGCATGAGAATTTCTTTCTCCTTCCATAAAAGTCATGAACTATTAATATTTCCTAATTGAATGAGAAAATATGAAAAGCTGTTATTAATATCATTTAAAATCAATTTGTATTTTATTAATTACAACAGAATCTACATCTATTTTAAAATACTCACATATGCACTGTGGGGAGTGGGAGAGAATTCTTTCTTTAAAGTACATGACATACTAAGTGCTCTCTCCTTAATTCAGTCCCAGTCATCTCTCCTAGATCTATTTGGATGCTGCAGAAGGAGCAGGCTCTTCCTAAAGCCTTTTCCCCAAACCTCCCTCCCCATATTCCCTTTATCCCTGCTATCTAAAGGACAACCTTGTTTTTTATCCTTACTTCAGGAGAGAATCAGAGTCCCTGCTACTGGGTCCTCACTCCTCCTTCTCAACAACAGTCGCTTCTCCAGCTCCTCTGCCCACCCCACCTTGACAAATAGATCTAATCCTACCACTTGGGTAAGCTGGGAGTCACCAATTAGTATTCTAGTGAAATTGGGACCCACAAGAGATCGGCGCTTATGTCCTGCCATTATATTCTCTAGAATCACAAGTGAATTCTGAGGATACCCAGATGTTTCTATCTGTTCTGTTAACTGCATCCTTAAATCAATCCTTCCAATCTACTACACTGTACCTGAACCCCAAACAAAATAGATGCAAGCCCCCACACCTTTAGAATGTGAACTCCTTCAGGACAGGGATTATCTCCTGTTCTACTTATATCCCCAGCACTTAGCATAGTATTTGGTACACAGTTAGGACTTAACAAATACTCATTCATTTATTTATTCACTCATTTTTTTAATGCAATAACCATGCAGTAAGCCTCCATAATACTAGAATTTTATAACCTAAATAGAGGGAAGTACTGTACTAGTCTCCAAGCTTCTTGAGGACAAGAAGTGAATTTTATTTATTTATTCTCTGCTTGGATGAATATTGTTGGATGAATAAATGTACTTATTTAAGTCAAAATTAAATTAATACACATATTAATGAAATGAATAAAACAGTAGAATTTGCAATGAGTCTGTTAGAAAAGAGCATTTGATAAACACAAAATTGCCGTTGTCACCTTTTAAACTTCTTAATCTATAGTATTCATACACATTGCCTGAATTATCATAAATTCCTACTTTACAGGATAAAAATTAATAATTTTTGAAAATGTAGAATAAAACTGTCTTATCATCATCACTGCTCTTCATTGGCTTGGCCCACATAATACTGTTAGTTGGTTTCAAATATCCTGCTATTAGGGCCAATAACATTCTTGAGTGCAGTCCTATTGGAAGAGTTAGAATGAAATCAATGTAAAACTATTACACTGGAGTTTCATGTCTTTAATGAAAGGGATTAATTACATTGCATTTACAACTTTGCAAAATGATACTTAGGGATCCATGGTCCAGTCAGCAGGCAGTTTTCAGAAGGTATATGAACTTGGATGCAAATAAAATTACATATATATTTTCACTCACCTCCAATTGAAATTTATCATTTCATCCCATGATGAATATAGGCAACAAACTACTATATTTTAGTAGTACCTATGACTTTGCTATGAAGTAAAATCACAGATATTTTCATATGAAATATTATTTCCATTTAACAACTTTGAAATTTCTGGAGTTATTAGACATGTAGCTAGCTATATTTTTATATCACATTTTAAAAAATATTTTGCCAAATCTAAAGGTCTTTTCTCAATTTTCATCCTTCTCAACAGCAACTTGACCCTCTTTTCTCAGTTTTTGTAACAGGGCTCTTTCTTGGTTCTCCTAGCTGTTCAATTGTTTTTTCTCATTCTTATTTTCTGGACAGAAAAATATTCATAGAAACTCTTTTTGTGGCATCAAGGAATTGGAAAATAAGGGAGTGCTTATCCATTACAATATGGCTGAACATGCTTCAGTAATATGAATGTAATAGAATACTATTATCCAGTAAGAAGCAATGAAAGGGACACTTCCAGAGAAACTTAGCACCCCAGAAAAACAATTTATACAATATCAACAACATTGTGAAGACCACTTTGAACATCTTAAGAACTCTGATTAATACAATCGCCAACCACAGTTCCAGAGGACCAATGGTTTTAATCTACCACCCAAGAGAGAAGTGAAAGACTCAAGGTAAAATGAGGATAGTTTGGGGATTTGTCTTCCATGAGTGCGTATATTTGCTATAAAGGTTTTGATTTTTTTTCTATGAGGAAGAAAAACAAATATTTATAAATTTAGAAAATAAAATTTAAAGAAAATAATGTATTTGCCTAGAAACTAGATAAATTACATAGTTACTGATAAGTTACTGAGATGTCTACATCAGTGAAAGGGCTTTCACCTCTAGAACTACCTATACTGATGAAATCACAGGTCTGATTCTGCATAAAACTAATACTAATGAAACACTCCCTCTGGGTTCCTAATTTACACTTATGAGTTTTGTCCCTAAGAAGTTGACTGCTCTATGATGCTAGGGATAACCAGACCTCTTTGAGAGAAAGGACTATCTTTTGACTTTCTATCTCCAGTTTTGTTTCTCCAGCACAGTGCTTAGAATATAGTAAGTCCTTAATAAATGTTTATTGACTATCTCATGAGCCCCTCTGGTGTGCTTCCCTTTAATAATCAGCTAGCAAATTTAATTAACTTTTAGAAAAGTCATTTACTACCATGATGTAGTAAGAATAGTCTAATCCAAACCTGGAGCACACTCTTCTACAATTATAGTCGGTACTTGGGGGAGAATAGATTCAAACTTATAGACATATGTCTAAAGGCAACTTGGTACTGTGGGGCCTGGGAGTCCTTTATCTCTAGAAGCAAGTCTGTCTAACGAGTTTCTCAGGTTGGCATGAGATGAAAGGAGCATTATCAGAAGGTCAGATGGTTAAGTCATCTTCCCTCCAAAGAGTAGCTGATATAAAGGCTGGAGATTAGGTGGGAAATGGTGCAGTAGAAGATGGAAGTTGAATCTGCATAGCATGAGAAGAAAGACCCGCTCCCCATCTACTTTCCTCTTTCCTCAAGGGTCATATGCAGCAGAGGATGGAAGGCCTAAGGTCAAAGGGAAGGTATATTCCTTTCTTGAGACCAAAGGTGATATTCCCCACCACTACAAAGAGTCATGTTTCATGAAGCTGCCACCTCCAAATGGCCGTCTCTGAATCAGTGTCTGTACTCAGTGTATGTTGCGACAACAAACAAGAGAAAATCCCCTTCCCTATTGTCTGCCTTCTGGTTCAGGAACTGGCCTATCTCCTTTCATAACTGCCTCCATCTCTTGAACTGGTATTACCAAAGTACATCCAACTCTTTGAGGTCCCTAGAAGACTTTTTTCTCAGTTCATGATTATTCCCTTCTCAACCCAAGGAAGTTCGTACATTATAAAAGAAACACAGAGCATAAATTAATGTTGTTTACATATTAAAGTCTTTTATGACTTCATCAAATGTGATTACATCAGCTGAACTGATTAGATGGGAAAATCATATCTCCCTCCTCCAGTCAGTCAAAAAAGCAAATATTTATTAAGCATTTTACTATGTGTCAGGCCCTGTGCTAAGTGTAGAAAACATAAGTACAAATAGAAAGAAAGTCAGGCCCTTTCCTCAAAGAGTTTATATTCTAATGGGGAAAGGTAACATATGAAAGGAAGTTTGTGGGAAGGGATGGAGAGGAGAGGAGGGACCATAGTAGAGGAAGTCTAAAGAACAGCCTGAAAATGAATGAGACATGAGTGGCCTGGGCACTCTCTGAAATGGAAATTCTCAGGGGAGATAGAAGGGACAGGATGAGGTGTCCCATCAGAGGAAGAGTCTATAGAAGTGGAGAATATTCCCAATGTAACAACGTAAGTCTTTCTTTGCAACAGCCTCTTTCTTTTATGAATTGCATTCAGGTTAGTACTCACAATAGAAGATTGAGAGGGTGTCAGTCTGCTATAAGGGGGCCATCTTTTATGAACTACCTAGTGGAGAAAAACATTTGGTGGTATTGTGTAGTACAAGGAATATAGACATTCTAATCTTGGCTCCATTTTATAGTGTGCAATCTTAAATAATTCACTTACACTCTCTAGTTTTCAGTTTCATGATCAGTAAAATAGAGAACACCACCTGCCCCACCTCCTTCACAAAATTTCCATCCTGTGAGTTAAAATAGACTTTAGAGTTAATGTAGGTCAATCCCTACCCTAAGCATGACTCCCTTTTTATGAATCAAATAAGGTAAGGTGCATTAAAAGGGCTTTGATGATTATAAAATGTAGTTCAATGGGAACCTGAAGTATTCAACTAGTAACAAAGCAATCCTTACTATCCAAAGCATGAAACATAAAATGCAAAAATCACAGAGGAACAATGATGAGGTCTCTTTCCTGTACCAGTCAAATTATTTCAGGGATCCCATTCAGAGGTGAAAGACAGCAATCATAGCTCTCACTTCTCATGAAGCGTCCAATCACAATGGAATCCAAAGCAAAAGGTAGTGTTCATTTCAACCACAGTAAAAGGTAGTGTCCATTCCAACCACATGTAAAAGGTAGTGTCCATTCCAACCACATGTATCTGTACAATGGATAGAATGCTAGACTTGGAGTCAGAAAAATCTACATTTAACTCCTTCTTCTGATATTTAACCAGCTTAAACCACGGGCAAGGAAATTAACCTCTCTGAGCCATGGTTTACTCACCTACACAAAGGGAATAATGTCTATGAGATAACCTATGCAAAATATATTGTAAACTTTAAAGTAAGTATGACATTGTTCACTTGTCTCTTTTTTTCCTCTACAGACCTTAGATAAGGTGCCTTACACTATTTCATGCCTTAGCTGAAAGCATATGGGACACTTAGGTGGGGCAGGTTTGCCTTGGGGAAAAAGTTCCATTTTTTTCCTTCGATTACTTCATTGTTATTGTCCAGACTACCTGTGTCTGGGGCTTCTACAACCTCTCAACCCCAAGTACTTAGTTTTTTATCCAATTTTTTCATCCCTGGTTTTGACCCCAGACTCACAACCTAGATGTCATCCTGAAATCTCCACTATTTGTCACCCCCATTCCAACCTTTTTCCAAGGCCTATTGATTCTAACCTTTGTAACATTTCTACATACCACCATGCCTCCTCTGATACTGCTGCAGGTCTTTATCACTTCATGTCTAAACTATTGCAACAACTGCTGGTCAGTCAGATCTACCTGCCTCAAGTCCCCTCCCATTCTAATCTATCCCCCATTTAGTGACTAAAATCATATTTTGGGAAGAAGCAAGGCAATCAGGGTTAAGTGACTTGCCCAGGATACACAGATAGCAAGCATAAAGCGTCTCAGATCCTCCTGACTCCAGGACCAGTACTCTATCTCTTGCACCACCTAGTCGCCCCTTAAAATCAGTTTCCTATGTGACCTCCCTTCTCAATAAATTCCAGTGTTTCCCTATCACTCCACAATCTTTGGTAAAATATTCAAAGCCCCTCATAACCAAGCTACCACTCCCTAACCACACACCTTTCCACATGAATTCTTAACACTTACAAAGCTAAGCATACTCTTTGTTCCAGTGACACCAACCTATAACTGTTCCTCACATAAAAGTTCCTGGCATTTGCTCTGGCTGTTGCCCTTCCTGGAAGGCTCTAACCCTACCTATCTCTGCCTCCTAGCTTCCCTGGCTTCCTCCAAGTTTCAGCTAAAATCCTGATTTCTAAAGGAAGCCTTTCTCAAAACCCTTTCAATTCTAGTGCCATTCCTCTGTAAATATTTTTTATTTGTACATGTTTGTTTGCTTGTTGCCTCCTCCAATAGGAGCTCCTTGAGGGCAGGAATTGTCTTTTGACTTTCTTTTGTATCCCCACCAGTTAGCACAGTGCCGCACCTTTGACCAACTTCTTTGCCTTTGACTTTTTGATCATTCCTCATTTCAATTCACTGTTTTCCTCTTTACTTGTTAACATCATACTGTTTGCCTGATTCTAGACTCATATACGAACATGTTATCTAGTAGTTTCCAGCTATTACCTAGCCTGACTTATTCTCACGCCTGGCTGTTGCATTGTTCTCCCCGCCTTGACTCAGTTCCCCTAGGCTCATCCACTTACCCTGTCATCACAACCTACTGCCACAATCCAACCCTATAATGGCATATTGACTTAATTTCATCCTAGCAAACCATTGTTGTGTTAACAATTTCTTTCCATTTTGATATGTCTTTCCTGGAACCCCAACTACCACTGAAAAAGAAAGTAGACAATTCAGCTACAGAGAGACACATCCTTGCCAAATCCTTCTATGTATCTTAACCACCAATCACATCCTGCCCCATATCTTTATCTTTTTCTTTTCCTCTTTTACTTTCAGTAATGACTAGCACAACTAATCTGGACTCCTCGGTGCCCAAATATAAAGTCAGAGCAGAAGCAGGGGAATGGGGCAGATCCAGTCAGGAAGCGACGTCCAGAGAACCCAGCCATACAGAAAATAGACGGAATCTCGGGCAAATATTTGTCTCTCTTATTTTGTATTTACAGTCTTTATAGTATCAACATCTTTAGTAAAATTTGCTGAAAAACGACTATGTCTAAGGCATTGTGCTGCATAAAAATGATCAGATTGCAAATTTCTTATGTTTATCATCATAGGATTATAGATTTAGGACTCATTAAGAGACCCTCTAAGTAATATACTTTGAAAAACTGAGTCCTAGCTAAAGAGGTGAAGTAACTTGTCAAATAGGTAGGAAAGTGGCAGGTGCAGTATTCTAACTCAGGACCTCTGCCTTCAAAATTATCACATTATTGGCGGGTGGGGCACAGGGGGCCTCTGCAAGGTTTTTCCTCCATCCTCTTAAGATGTTTTTAATTCAGACTTGGAGCTCCTGGTATGGAAACATTGTCCCCAAATACACATTTAAAACTCATCGTCGGGTCCCAAATCAAAGGTTTGTCCTCTGTCCTTTATACCACACTGCCTCTCATTCAGGGTGTTTGTTATTTTTTTACTCATTTAAAAAAATGTAACTTGGTGGGTAAGGGAGCAACTCAGTGGGGGAGGGGAGGTAGAAGTGAAGGGAAGGAGAGAATTTGGAACTCAAAAAAATTAAAAGTGTTAAAAAAAATGTTTTTAAAAAGAAAATAAGTATATACATGTGTATATATATATATATGCACACATATATGTATATGTATATATACATACATATGTGTATGTGTGTGTGTGTGTGTGTGTGTGTGTGTGTGTGTGTGTGTGTGTAATATTGAAAGACATTGTACTAGGTACTCAAAAATAAATGAGGCATGGTCTCTGCCCTCATGGTAAACCATTTTTAAAAGGCACATATAGAAATAAACACAATAAAGCCTATATAATAAATACTAGGCACTGGATGGAGAGCTGTCCATGTTTTCTTTGTATCCTTAGTTTTCTTTTATTCTCTGCTGTATACTTTTAATTTTATTCTTTTTCCTTTCTTTCTCCCCACACAAAGTATAGATATATAGATACACACACACATACACATACACACACACACGTCTGTATACATACATATATAGACATATACTCTCTCTAACAAATTCTACTTCTGATCTTTGTTTATAACCTTTGTGCATATCTCTCATTTCCTATCCCTCCTAATTCCTCTACTTTACTTCTATCCAATACCTTGCCCTCCTATTACTTAGCCTACCTCCCCCACTCTAAAGACCCCTCCCTTATCTTCCTGTTCCCATAAATCTAAACATCCTTCTATACCCCTCCTTTGACCTATTCCCTCACCCTCATCTATAGAGATCCCTACCCTATCCTCTCTCCCTATCCCCTTAGCATTTCATTTCTTCCTGAATTTAGAAAACTCTTAAATTCATTCCCAAGGAAAATACCTTTCCAGAACTGTCCTCCTTCCCTTTCTAATTCTTTTGTGTAGGGTCTTCCTCTTGTACCTCACTTGTATAAAATAATTACTCTTTTTAGCTGTTCCTAAATGGTTTTATTTTTTATAGTTCTATCATACTCAGGTCTACCCCACTCTTATGAACTACGGAATTACTAATAACAATTTTATACATACATTTTACATACATAAAAAGCTAACAGTCTGTCCTTATTGAGTTCCTTATTAGTCTTTGGTAAGCCCAGGCTGAACAGCTGCTCTCCCACCTTGCCCAGGAGATCACCTTTATCAGTTCATACCAGCATCTCACGGGCTTATTGGCATCATGGATTGGAGGCTCAAACTGCCTTTCTTGCTATCCCTACCTGGAGTTAGACTCAGAAGAACAGTCAGTTAATAGTCCCATAGCATCCTAAAATAGCAAGTTCCAATAACCAGAGATGACTATAATTTCACATTGGCTAAGGAACGTCTTTTGAGACAAGTCTTAAACTGCCTACATGCCTTTCTATATATGTTCTAGTTCCTGCTTAAATAACAATCATAAAATCAAATTTGCCATTAAAACCTTAACTTTTCCATCAATGCCAAATTTTATCCAAAGTTACCCACCTCTAGGAAACTTAGACTAAAATTCTTTTCCTAAGATGCCTCTGATTTAGTGTCAGTAATTAATTCAGTCAATTGTTTTAATACTAATTGTTTTTACATCACTTTGTAATATGTCCAATTTTTCTCCCCATCTCTCGCCTTCCTCCACCCTTTAATCCCTTGCATTCTGAATACTCATTCCCTCAATGTACCCTCCCTTCTATCACACCCCATCCTTCCCTTATCCCCATCTTCTCTCTTTTCTTGTAGGGCAAGATAAATTTCTATACCCCATTACCTGTGTTTCTTATTTCCCAGTTATATGAAATAATAATTCTCAGCATTCGTTTCTAATACTTTGAATTCCAACTGTTTCTTTCTAGCTGCTTGCAGTATTTTCTCCTTGACCTGGGAACTCTGAAATTTGGCCACAATATTCCTAGGAGTTTCTCTCTTCGGGTCTCTTTCAGGAGGTGATTAGTGGATTCTTTCAATATTTATTTTACCCTCTGGTTCTAGAATATCAGGACAGTTTTCCTTGATAATTTCATGAAGGATGATGTCTAGGCTCTTTTTGTGATCATGGCTTTCAGGTAATCTCATAATTTTTAAATTGTCTCTCCTGGATCTATTTTCCAAGTCAGTTGTTTTTCCAGTGAGATGTTTCACATTATCTTTATTTTTTCAAACTTTTGGTTTTGTTTTTTAACTGATTGGTTTATCTCAAAGTCATTCATTTCCCTGAAATCAATTCTCTCTTTCAGAGAACTATTTTGTTCAGTGAGGTTTTGAACCTTCTCCTCCATTTGGCTAATTCTGCTTTTTTAATGCCTGCTTCTCCTCATTGGTTTTTTGAATCTCTTTTTCCAATTGTTAGCCTCTTTTTAAAGGTGCTATTTTCCTCAGCATTTTTTTTTGGTTCTCCTTTAACAAGCTGCTAACTCTCTTTTCAAACTCTTCCATTGTCTGAGTTTAGTTAAGTTCACTTTGGAGGCCCTGGAGGCAGGCGTCTTAGCTTCCTGTGACAGTAAGCCTTGCTCTTCCTCATCTGAAAGGATTGGCAGAGACACCTGTTCACCAAGAAAGTAATCTTCTATGGTCTTATTTTTTTCCCCTTTTTAGGCATTTTTCCCATCCAGTTACTTGACTTGTAAATCCTTTGTCATGAGATTACACTCAGCTGCTAGGTTCCCTGGGCTTTTGGGGGGGGGGGGGGGAAGGCATCACTCAGGTCATTTAGATCAGCTGCTTTCTATTGCCAGAGGCTTTAAGCTGAGCTGCCTGGAAAATAGACCCAGGTTGCTTCCCAGCCATGGTAGCTGCGGGCAGTCTGCTGACATCACCTCTGCCATTGCCTGGGGCTATTGCTGGAGGAACCTCTTCCTCTTTTACCCAGTTGGGAAAGTCCTCCCATGCTGAACTTTGGAGCTTTCTTTGTTGCTTGTGGGTTGAGGTATCTGGGACCCTCCCTGTTGGGGATTCTGCCATGGAGGCCTGTTCTGGTCCTTTTACTCCTCGTGCTGCCTGGCCAGGACTGGGGTCCACTCTGCTCATTGTCCACAGTGAGATAGACCTTTCCTATCAGACTTCCAGGTTACCTTTTGGCTGGAAACCTCTTTCACTCTGTTCTATGGCATCTGCTGCTCTAGACTTTGTTGAGAGTCATTTTTTACAGGCATTTTTGGGGCTGTGGGGGAAGCACTAGAGTATATTCATCTTTCTACTCCATCATCTTGGCTTGCCTCCCTCTCCCAGTTGCTTTTCTTATGAGATATTTTACATTCTTGTCTATTTTTTCATTCTTTATATTTCATTTTATTATTTCTTGATCTTTTATAACTTTATTGGCATCCGCCTGACGAATTCTGATTTTCAAGGAGTCATTTTCTTCCTTAAAATTCTGGAACTCCTTTTCTAATGGGTTGATTTTCTTTTCACAATCTTGTTTTTCTTGGATTGTTCTTTTATTTGTTTTTCAGTTTTTCCTTAATCTCTTTCATTTGATTTTTAGCCTTTTTTAAGTTTTTCTATGAAATCTTTTTGAGCAGGTGACCATTTAACATTACTCTTAGGGGTAGAAGAGGGGATTTTTTTGCTTCCATAATCTCCTCTGAAGATGAACTCCAGTCTTCTCTATTCACATAGTAATTATGATTGAATTCTTTTTGCTTTTACTCTCTTGCCCTGGGAAATGGGGATTGGTGCCCTGTATTCAAATCCTCTATCAGTTCTCCCCTCTGGCCTGAAACTGGAACCAAGACCTCCAGCCTCGTCTAACTGCCCACACCCAGCAGCATCCCTACCTCACTGCTTCTGCATCACCAAGTATGAGCTGGTTCCTTCTCACCCACATGGCTTCTCTCCAGCATGGCTGGATCTGGTGTTCTTTGTCAGCACAGGTTCCTTTGATCTTCCCAGGCTCAGATGCTGAACACCCTTCACTGTTCTGGGGTAAAAGTTCCTGCCAGGCAGCCTCCCAACTCAGCTGATCCAGGGCTGCTTATTGTTTAAGTAGATTTAGGACCTAGCTGGAGGTATTTGCTCTTCATGGGGACCAAATCTCATCCTGAGACTTTTCTTCAGATCTTCTCTGATTGTTTGATGAGGAACTCTGTTCTGCCCCTACTCTTATTTATTTTTACAGTTTGCAGAAATGGGTTGCTATATATTTTAATTCTACTGTGCACATAATATTTCTTTCTCTTCTTATTTTGTATTTAAGTTTCAATATTCAAGTTTATAATGTTTCTTTTTTTATTGTGTATTTAAGTTTCAGTAACTAAAAAAATAAAAAAGCACTAAAAAGAAATAAACAATAAGAAGTAGACAATGATAAGTTCATAAGAGAGGACAAAATACAAAGGAGGGAGAGATCACTTCTGAGTGGCAATGACAAGGGAGACTACAGGGACAGGTTGATATGTGCTCTTACCTTAAAGCCATGGTATATTCTATGTGAGTATGGAGAACGGTATGATCAAAGCAACTAGATGTAGGAAAATATGGGATTTAGTAAACAGCAAATAATTCACTCTAGTCAGAGTGGAGAAACATAAAATCATACAATCTGAGCTTGAAATGCCCTCAGATAACATCTGGTCCAACTCCCTCCATATACAGATGAGGAAACAGAGTGCTAGAGGGATGAACTGACATATCCAAGATTTCATAAGTGGTGAGATTCAAACACAGGTCCTCTGTTTTTAAATCTCACATTTCCCATTATATAATAATGCCTGTCTTGATAAATACCAGGAAATTCTATTAAAACTGCTCACCTCCCTACTGCTACTTGAAGGAGGGAAATGGCTTGTAATAAACTTATTAAGAGAGCCCCTTGAAATATGGATGAAGTTGACTTCTCTCTCTCTTTTAAGCCATTCACTAAGGAGGTCCTAACCTATACTCCTTCCCTTCCTCTCATTACACAGAGGCTGAAATCAATCTATGGTTATTAATTTGGTACAAGTTCCTGTTGCCTGCTTTTACACTACGTTAGGTAACCTTACTTAAAAGGACATGCATTAGATCCATGAAATATATCTCTTTCAAATCCATTACCCACAATTTTCTACTGCCCTCAAGATCAGGTGTCTTCATGAAAAAGCCCATTCCATGGCTGTATAGCCAAAACCCCCTACAATCAGTAAGAGAGAAGGTAGACATGATTCAGCATTTGGTGTGTCCTTAATGTTCCTGAAATTTGTTTCCCAAAGCAAAGACTGGTCCACTGACAGTTATACTTAGCCTTTATACAATCCTTATAGATAAGTACATCCCAACCTCATTACAGAGCTATCATCCAGAGCCAAGCACTCAAAATGTACTATGCATGAAGCAAGTGGCATTTCTGTTCCCAAATAATAAGTAAAATATGCTCCATCATCAATAAGGCAGGCATTAGAATAAACAAATTGGCAATGTTATCTTAATTGTAGAGTACACAGTAAATATTGAGCCATGCATTCCACAGCTCCTAAACAGTCATGTGTATTGTCAATTTAGCAAAGACATCTGCCTTCGTGATTTCACTGCCTCACTACCATTTCTTAAATTCTAACTAGGGGGAAAAAAATTCCTGATCCACAATGACTGTCTGAAGATGAATTGGTGATAAAGAACCCATGTCTGAGTATGAGCACAGCAGGTTGCAAAACACTCAGCCTTTGAGAAAATGCCTGAATACATTTACTATCTCCATGTGTGTGTTCCCCCCACCATACTACATTATATCCTGTATCGTAAGCAGTTTAAAGCACAACAACTCTTATCTGATAAGATGCATGCCTTTATGGTATTGTTAGACGTGGGGTATGAAGGATGTGACAATCAACTGTCAAAATAAAGGGCCCTTGAGAAGAACATTTCAGTTTCTAAATGGCTTTCTCAAACAGGCCTCTCACTTCTTAGAATAGCCTTGCAAATAGCCATTCATCTGAAATAACCATTTATATGATGCCAGGCAAGTAGAAAAGAATGCCGATTTCATTAGTTCCACTGACTCTGTGCCCAGAAGAAGGAGAGTACAGTTGTATAAAAATAAACCTTAGGAGCTGGTAAGATGGTGATACATGAAAGGTTTGCAGCACTGTGGCAGGGTGCATTTGGCTCTGCTGCAGTCATTAACATAGTTTGGGTAGTCAGTTCAGGACCACTGACATTAGAAAGCTGTCAAACAACAGAAAGGCTGCTAAGACTGAATATCTTTCTCTCATACATCCTTAAAACTGGCGAATTCAGTGGAATTCAAGCATAGTTGTTCCATCTACTTAACAGTCAGATTATGTTTACATAGGAATATTCACTTCAAATATTTACTTGGATAAGAGCAAACATACAAGTATTTCTCTCTCTCACTAACCTAGGGACATACTACACCTTATACCACCTTGGTCTCTGAGGAGGTTTGGGGGGAATAGGTTCACAATTTAACTCAGTTCCTATACAGAATTAGTCACACCAATTGAAGTGCCTCCCACCAAGTTGCTTCCTAGGAACCTTGCTTCTCCCTACTAGTCTAGTTGCAACATCTGGCCTGGAATCCTAGTTCCAAGGTCCACATGGCTCAAGGTCCCAGTTCAGGTTTTCTAATTCTAATTCTAATTTTCTAATTCTTTCTCCCAGTGGAACATGGGAGAGAGAGGAGAAAAATTTATTGAATGGACTCAGGAAATCTCTTTGAGAGCTTTAGAGATTTCATAGAAGTATAGAGAACAGGATGAGTGAGGAAATGTGGGAAGGTGGGAAAGTATGATGTAGTTTATAATTTGTTGCACTTAATTTATTATTTACTAAGTGGTAACTTAATGGCCCAAAATATGCCTTTATATACTACCATGCCCTAAATAGGTATATATCCACACTTCTAGTTAATTTCTCCAGTTTACAACAATGGAACAAGCATTTATTCAATGCATACTACATGCATGGCTGTGCTAAGTACAATGGCTACAAAGACAAAACTGAAAAAACACACAACTACCTTTAAGAAGGTTGCTTTCTACTGTTTGTAGAATATATGTGTAGTAATTTACAAATGATAATTTGAGGAAGACACAGAGAATACCAAAAGCGAGATGGATGAGGAAAGGTTCCCAACAGAGGAAACATGAATTGACCTTTGCAGGAAGCTAAGAATTCACAGAAGAAGAGATGGGGAGAGAGTTTTCCAGATATGGAAGAGAGCTGGGGCAACACACAGAAGCAGGAGATGGAATAAGAAGTCAGTCAGTTTGACTGTAATAGCATGCGAAGAGGAATGATGTGAAAAAAATCAGAAAAAATAGGTAAAATCAGAAGCAGTGGCAAAACCATATTGGGAGGGCACCACTGCCCACCTGCTTCAGCCCTGTTACCATTACCATTAACACCACTTCTTTTTCTCCTTCTTCTCTACCCTCACTGCCCAATTTCTCATTCTGTTTTTCCTTCTCTTTTCTTATCTGTGTCTCTAAGCTGATCTCTATAAGTACTACTTTCAATAATATATGTCACCATGCCTTATCATCCCACAGAAGTCTCATTCAAGTGTAAAAGGTATGTGGCACATGCCCAGAAGATGTAAGATGGAGGAATCCACATAGAAGACACTGGAGAGATAAGAGGATGCAGACATGGACATTCTATGTTGGCCTACCACATGGTTGGAAGCAACTTCTTTCCATTAGCTGTATAATCAGAATTCCCTGCATCTTTAAATTGAGCTTCATGAATCAGGGTCTGACTTGGTCTGTCTCTCTCCACTTGTATCAAGTGAGGACAGAATGTGTAACACCACTAAGAGATACCTTCCCTCCCCTTAGACCCAAGGACCAGGAGAAACAGTCTTGAGATTTTGACCTCATTGAATTTGTCCTTTTCAGTTCTCTTTATGGCAGTTAGAAAACCTGAACTGGGATCTTGAGCCACGGGGACCTTGGAACTAGGATTCCAGGCCAGATGTTGCAACTAGACCAGTAGGGAGAAGCAACGTTCCTAGGAAGCAACTTGGTGGGAGGCACTTCAATTGGTGTGACTAATTCTGTATAGGAACTGAGTTAAATTGGGAACCTATTCCCCCAACCCTCCTCAGAGACCAAGGTGGTATAAGGTGTAGTATGTCCCTAGGTTAGGGAGAGAGAGAAATACTTGTATGTTTGCTCTTATTCGAGTAAATATTTGAAGTGCATATTCCTATGTAAAATGTAATCTGACTGTTAAGTAGATGGAACAACTATGCTTGAACTCTCTAAAAGTTGGCAGAGACAAGATGATTGGAGAGGGGGTGGGTCTAAATCCTTTAGGGTACTGTGATAGTCTGGGGGTAGTCTGGAATGTAAAACACCTGACCTTGAAAGATGGAGGAGAGAGCCAAAGTTGCTCAAGTCCTTTCCTAAATCCTCTATCAGGGATCCCCCAAAGAACTGAAAACATTCCTTTAATTCTTTAAATATCTCTCAGAAAAAAATCTAGCTTCTGGGCTATGCATTGATCATCTAGCTTTCCAGTTATACATCTGATTCTCCTTTTCGCGCCATTATCATCTCGGCTCCAATTTTTCATAGCGAAGTCTTCACTGGTAATATCTTGTAGCCTGCTTACCCTCAACTTGCATTTTTCCACTGCCTTTTAGATCACCTGAAACTTTAATTCCTCTAAGATTCAACAAGCATTTTTTAAAGTGCCAGTTCTACATCAGGAACTGTGCTGGAAGCTCAAACTAAAATGACAAAACTAAGACAGTCACTGACTTCAAGGACCTTGTATTCTACTGGTTTCCATGATTTTCCAGAATTCACCATAATATAGCATCACCAGAAGAATATAGGTACTATAAAGATGGTCTTTTATAATAAGCAGCTTAATACTATTGAAGGGGCTATAGGATTCCCAAATGTAATCCAGTCCAATCTCTTTTTATATGGCCATGTATGGTAATGAGTATTATAGATAATACTAATATCTATTGTTTGTATAGCACATTAAAATTTGAAAAACACTTTTAATCGCACAATAACCTTGCGAGGTAGTTGCTTTTGTTATCTCCATTTTACAGATGAGTAAACTGAGACAGAGAGGGTAAGTGACTTGCCAGGGTCATACAGCTAAGTAAGTGTCTGAGGAAGGATTTACTGAGCATCTCCAAGCCCCTAAAGTATTTTCCTCAGCAGTCTAAAATCTGATCATTCAAAATTGGTTTCTTTAAAATAAAGGCTTTTTAGTCATTAAGTCTCAACCAATAAAATGCAAATATTCCAGAGAAAGAGAATACTTTAAGCCTTAATAATCATTATCATCTAAAAACCTGGTGAGAATTAAGGTCCCAAAGAATTTGTCATTTGGTTGTTTCAGTCACATCTGACTCTTTGTGATCCCATTTGGGGTTTTCTCGGCAAAGATACTGGACTGGTTGACCATTTCCTTCTCCAGCTCATTTTACAGATGAGGAAACTGAAACCTACAGGGTTAAGTGACTTGCCCAGGGTCACAGAGCTAGTAAACTCTGAGGTCATATTTGAACTCAGGTCCTCCTGCCTCCAGGCCAGCACTCTATCTACTGTTCCACCCAGCTGCCCAATAGGATATGTAAGACCAAAAAACTCAATGAAGAAATATGAGGTAGGTAGGACGTGGACACATAGAAGTCCATCTACCTGGGGTTTAAACAACTTGTAGGATCTGGTACTGTGACACAGCAGACAAATTTAGACAATCATAGACTACATTAATACAGCAATAGTAACTAAAAAGCAGCTGAGTGGCGTGCAGTGTATAGAGTGCTGAACTTTGGGTTGGGAAGACCTGAGTTCAAAAAGAACCTCGGATACTGGTTATATGACGCTGCGGGCAACATATTGATTTTGAAATCCACAAATTAACATGATCTATATTACATTATAAATAATAACATGATTTCTACATATATCTATATTTTTGTTTTATTTAAAAATTTCCCAATTACATTTTAAGCTGGTGGATTTGCAACCTATGGACTTCAAGTCTGACACCTCTTAATTAGATGACCTCCAGACCCAAATTCTAGGTTTATGCTTATAATTATTATTTTTAAAAGAGATTTTAAAATGCTAGCAAACTCAGTTTAATCAACGATCTTTCCTTCTGGTTAAATATATCGTCTAAAGTTTTAATAAACTAGTCAAGACCAAAAATATAACAGGAATCAGACTCTATTTCATAATATCATCAAAGTATGGTCTGACATCCTTGAGTCTTCGTTCTCTTCTTTCCCCCTTTCCATTTACCAATCAGTACCACATATTAAGGCCCTGTGCACTGGTCTGCACCAATAAACAGCAATTGACAAATGCAATTGAATTATTAAAATTCTTATCTTCCCATTATTGTATTATGATCTCTAACAACTGGTTCTGTAGATGACATTTAAACAAGGTTGATGAGAATCTTTAGAATCATAACCTGTGAATCACATTCTTGAGGCTTTGGAGAAACTCCAGTAAATGGGGATATGAGTCAAGTAGTGAAATCCAAGACAAAAAAAGCACTATTACATCTCTCCCATGGACATCCAGATAATCCATTTTAAATTTCTCATTTTGTGACCATTACTATTTCTATTTCTATTAAACACTCTAACCATATAGGAGAAATGAAATTAGAATGTAATCTCCATCTACAGTTGTATATTGATACTAAAAAAATTTTTAAAAGGCATTATAAATATAAAGGAAAAGAAACAATTGAGTCCTTCTGCCCAAGAGCTTTTAGAGGCATTGACCTTTAATTGTGGTTTATTCAAGGAAGCCATTCATTTGCAGAATGGTAGGAGATTTTGACCAAGTGGGACATTTACATCACAGTTAGGAAGTTAGGGTTTTGACGCATATCTGATAAAGCTGGTTTGCTTCCTCCCACTACTTTGCTTTCTAGTCACTTCCTTTAGATACTATAACAGATATAGCAGTTAAAGCATTCATTATGTATGCCTAAGCACAGTAACACATATATAGCAAGTGTTTAATATGTGTTGTTAACAATAAGAGAAAAAGTTAGGTGCAGAGGGGGAACTTGCCAATGACGTCCCAGTGGCCAGAGCATACTTGGATTTACCTTCTTGGTGGGTTATACAGTATAGATGCAGATATGATCTATCTGGTTGCAATCCATCAGATGGAATTTTGTAATCCTGTTTCCAGATGTGTATGGCTGAGAAGATGGTAATATGTGGTGATGAGAAAAAATCTAATTGGTTTTGGAACCACAAGGACCATTGACTCAAAAGCTGCTAGGTCATAGTGAGCATACAAAAGGGACAACTTAATAACCTCTTTTTTTACTTCCTACCAGTCTTTTACTTCCTACCAGTAAGTGAGGCAAGTACTGCTGTGAGCTTCCCAAAGGGAAATTGTTCTGTCTTCCATCTAGATATCATGTGTATATGAGCATATTCTTTCATGTTTATTCTTCCATGATTTTAGGCTAACAAGCATCCTGAGGTGGAATCTTCCAGGAAGCAATTTTGTAAGTTCAAGAGATCCTGAGAATCCATCCAGAGGTCCCACCAATGGACAGAATCAGTAACAGAAGCCACCAAAGTGGAAATTACTGACAACAAAGAATACACCTACAGGCAGCTGTGGAAAGACAGCAACTAGAGGATAGGGGAAGTTTCATGGATTGTGACCCTTATGACAGAAAGAAGTGCTGGGTACGAGCTTTAGAAAAGTTCTGATCCTTGGAATCCAGAAGAGAATAACATCTCAAAGGAACCTCATGAAGATTTCATGAAGGGAGAAAAGGACTTCCAGTTCTAGGAATCAAGAGGTATCCTTTCGTCATATATGTTCTCTATGCATGTGACTTACCACTATACTTAGAGCCCAATCTCTCAAGGAATCTTGTGTATGTAATGGGAGAGTACGGTATCAGGTTCAAGAAAGAGTATTTATAACTACTGTTCTATCTATACCTTTACAGGACACCCTTTAAAAATACTAGAAGAACTCCCCTTAGGGGAATCAACCATATAATCTGAAACAGCTCTAAATTATTAGGAAAGGTTGTGGGGATTTTTTTCCCTTTTACGTTCAAGCCTAAATTTGCTTCTTTTCAACTTCTATCCATTGTTCCTCATTTGGTCCTCTCAGTCTAAGCAGAATAGATCCTATCCCTCTCTGAGGGTCTGACCCTTAAAAACTTAAAAATATTAAGTCCTTGATAATGTAACTCAATTGATTTTGATTGATAAGAGGGAGTACACCATTAGGGATGGAAGTGCAATAGGACCAGAATCATCAATACCTCAAGCCCCAAGGGGAAAGATAGGCATTGACTTCTGGGGCCCCACCCTGCCATCATAAATGTTAGTTAGGTAAATGGCTCCAGGAGTTACATAAAAAAAATGAAATACTGCACCTTTCCACACTCACCCACCCTTTTTACGTAATGAAACATATATATATATCTAATAAAACAAAAATTAACTTATTTTTCAACATAAAGACTATGGAAAAATTTCATAAAGAACAAGAAAAAAATTTAAAGAGCATATTGTAATCCTTAGAACAATAGTTTTGGAGCTGGAAAAGATATCTGACACCAGTTAGCCATACCCCCTAATTTTATAGAGAAGGAATTTAGGGTTGGGAAAGTTTAAGTGACTTGCCCAAGGTCCCACAGATATTAAGTAGTGGCCCTAGTATTTAAACCAAGGTCCTCTGATTCCACATTCATCACTCTTTCCACTGAACCAAATAACTACATAAATTAACTGAGCAAATGTCATTAGTAACTACTTGGTTGATTAATTCCATTCTATTCAAATCCATCATCTCTTGACATCACGAGCAGCAAAAACCAGGTGCTCAAAGTGTTTATCGTTATTTCTTATAAATAGCAAGGTGTTTTTAGAGGTTTCAGGATAATACAATCAATGTTGGAAGGAAACACAATGGCTACCCAATTTTTCATACCTGAAAATTACAACACATTCAACAAATGGTCATCCAGAGTTTCCTTGAAGACCTCCACTGAGGGAGACCCATTATTTCCAAGGGAACCCAAGTACTTTCAGAGAGCAATAAATTGTTGTCTTCCCGCCCCCTGCCCCGCCCCCCCCACACACACACATCAAGCACAAATTTGCTCTTCTACAACTTCTACTCATTGTTCTTCATTTGGGCTTCTCAGTCTAAATGGACAAAATCTAATCCCTCTCTGGGTGCTAGCTCTTAAAATACTTAAAGACAACTACAATGTGCCCCATAAATCTTATTTACTTCAGTTCTTTTAGGTTTCTTGTCCTCTTGCATTGGTTTTCTTTTTACTTCAGTGTTGGGTTAATTCAAGATTTCTTGAAATAATTATATTATTTTGACCCTCCTCAACTGAAACTCAATTATGAAGCAGAGCAAATTTTAACTTTTAAATTAAACAAACTTTTATTAACCCAGTACTCCAAGTTATTGACAACCATTTGGACAAAAATTATGTCAATCGGCCTATTCACAATACTTTGCATATTTGTGTCACTTACAAATGTAACAAGCATGCCCTTTAACCTCTCATTCAAGTCAGTGAACTGTGTAATCATATAGCCACATTCCTCTATCTTGTTCATAAAGAAAGAAAACAAGTTTCTCTGATGTTCCTTGAGGTCACCCCTTCCCCTTCTAAATTTTTACAAACTATAGGGTTGAAGGAAAGCTTCCTGGATCTGAAGTCAGAGGATGTAAATTTCAATCACATCCCTGCTACTTACTACCTGTATGGACTTAGGAAAGTCATTTTTTCTAGGTCTCAGTTTACTCATCCATGAAGTAATTAGTCAGAGTAAATGATGTCTGATTGTCATCCCATCCACCCTGAGTAGTAATCCTATATTTTCTTGGATCTTCTGTTTTTCCCAGTATAACAAAAGTCTTTGTTTTTCCCAGTTTTCCTTTCCAGTAAGTTCATTCAGAGTTTTATACTCTTGACAATATTTTTACAATAATACCCAATGATTTTGTATTCCTCTTTTGTTACCTACCCTTGCTGTTATCTTGTGAAAATGTTTTAAAAATATAAGTCAACTCACTATACATCCTCACTGGTCTTAGAATCATAGAATTTGAGAGCTGGAAGGGGCCTCAGGTGTCATCTAGACCAACTCATATGAATGGATTCTGCACTATAGTATACCCTACAAATCTAGCCTCTGCTTAAAAAGTTCCAGAAGAAAAGAAAAACTACAAGATTATGGAACCCACTAGCTCCCAAGCCATCCTGTTCAAGTTTTAAAGAGCTCAGACAATTAAGAAGTTTTCCCAGAAATCAACTCTAACTTGATCCTGCAAGTTCCATCTATTATTCCTAGTTCTACTCCCTAGGTCGAAGCAAAACAAATTTAACCCCTTTTCCACATAACAAACCTTCAAATGCTTGAAAACAGCTGTTATAGTCCAACCCATCTTCTCCTCTCCATGTTCCTTTAACTGATGTTCATATAGGAATTAACATTTTTAGAATAAACATTTTGTACCATACTGGTTCCCTTCTCTGGAAATTTCCCAGTTTATCGTCATTCTTAAACCATGGTACTTAAAACTGATCAAAATGCTCCAGATGAGGTCTGAGGAAAGAATACAGAACAAATAATAGCATATGAATTCCATATGACATGTAATTCCATTCCTGGAAGCTATCTTTCTTTATACAGCCCAAGATTGTATTGTCTTTTTTGACTGTCACATGACCCTACTGGATCCTATGGAGCTCACAGTCTACTAAAACAAGACCTCTTTCAGACAAATTACTACCTAAAGACTCCTTCCCCATCTTATATTTCTGAAGTTTTGTTTTTGTTGTTCCAAAGTGTAAGTACTTTACGTTTATGCTTAAGAAATTTTTATTTTATTTGACTAAGTTCTCTAGCCTATCAAAAGTGTTTTGGCTAGCATGTTAGTTTACTTTCCCAGGTTAGCATCATCTTCCCCAGCTAGTGCCAACTATATCTTTATCCATGTAACATTTAATATTTCACTGTGCACTTATTTTTATTAGTAAATTTATTTTTTCAATCAACAAAGTATACTTCACTGTCTCTCCCTCCCACCCCAGTCCCTTAGCTTTAGAAAGGAAGATAAAAAAAAAAACTCTGTTACAACCACATATACATGAACAAAACAAATTCCCACATTGGCTATGTCCAAAAATAAGGTGGCTCAGTGTGCATGTCATCACTTCTCTAGCAGGAGGTGAGCAGTATATTTCTTCATAAGTCATCAGCAAATATTATGTTATTATGTTAATCAATGTTCCTAAGTCTTTAAAAGCTATTGTAAAATGTTGTTATAGTATAAATTGTTCTCCTGTTTATATGCTTATTTCATTCCATATCAGTTCATGTCTTCTCAGACTTCTCTGAAATCAACCCTTCATCATTTCTAACAGCAGAGTAGTATCTCATCACATGCACATGCCATCATTTTGCAGTCATTCTTCAAAGAGGAAGAAGGACCTCTTCTCTATCTTTGATCTATTTGGGTTATACAACAAGTAGTGATGTTGCTGGGTAAAAGGATAAGCACAGTTTAATGGCTCTCTGGACACAGTCCATATTTTTTTCCAGAGCAGTTAGACCTACTCACAACTCGGCCAACAGTGCATAATTGTCTCTTTTCTCATAGCCTCTTCAGCATGCTGATGATTTATGTAATTGTATCCTGTACCCTACAACTTCAGTAAAGTTGTTTCAATTTTTTTTAGTTGATTCTCTAGGGTTCTCTAATTGAACCATCATATCATCTGCAGAAAGCAACTGTTCTGTTTGCTTATTCAAGCATATATAATATGTATATTCATATATAGATATATACATATATGTTTCTATGATTTAGAATCATCAGCAGAAAGTTGGTAATTAAATCCATGGGAGTTGATGAAATCAACAAGTAGTTGTAAAGGGAGAAGAAAAGAGGGCTCAGGAGAGAATTCAGTGGTTCTGAACTTATAGTTAGACGGGCATGATCTGGATGAGAATCTAGGAAAGGAAAATGAGGAGTGCTCAGATAGGTAGCCGGAGAACTATAAGAGAGTGACATCTCAAAAACTTAGAGAGAAGAGAGTATCAAAGAGGAGAGGGTCATCAACAGAGTCAAATACTACAGAAAGTTCAAGGAGAAAAAGGATTGAGTCACTTAAAGAGATCACTGGCAATTTTGGAAAGAGTAGTTTCAGTGGAATGATGATGTCTAAAGCCAGATTGTAAGAGGTTAAAAAGAAAGTGAATGGAGAGAAAGTGAAAGTTTTTATTTGAAAGCTTTATCAAAGAGTTTAACCACAAAGGGCAGAAGAGATATAAAACCAAAGTTAGTGGGAATGGAAGGATCAAGTGATTTTTGAGAATGAGAGATGGGCGTGTTTGTACGCAGTGATCTCAGCTCTGTAACCTATCATATTGATTTTTCCATTTATGATGTTGAGCTCTTTTAACCAACCATAACTTATCCCCTGACTACAAAGTTCTGTCCCTTGATCTGCACTTCCCTAAAAACTATAAAAAGAATAATTATTCCCCACCTCCGGATGTTAGCTTTCCTGAGGAAGCTGAGATCCTGTTCATTGGTAAATTCACAGTTTAATAATAAATTGATCATCTTCAGAATGTTGTACCTCAGTTTACCTTATTTTGACCTAAATGAGACCAATGTCCCACCTAAACCATTGAGGTAAGAACTACGAGTCAAGATATAGGCAGTATTAGAATGGAAGACCTGGGAGACTATATTATCAGAGAAAAAACAGATTTCAGTGATAGCTAGAAGATGAAAGAAATAGGATAAGAAAAGATTTAGGATGAAAAGAAGTGTTTTGCTTGTTTTGTTTTGTTTTTGCCAGAGGGTTCAGTGAAAGGGAACTTTGGAGGACAAGGTGGGGAATTTGCAGCCTGGAGGCCACATGTGTCCTCCTAGGACCTTGGGTATGGCCTTTTGATGGAGTCCAAGTTTTATGAAACAAATCCTTTTATTAAAGGGATTTGTTCTGCAAAGTGTGAATTTAGTCAAAGGACCACCCTTGAG
Source organism: Potorous gilbertii (assembly GCA_028658325.1). NCBI lineage: Eukaryota > Metazoa > Chordata > Mammalia > Diprotodontia > Potoroidae > Potorous > Potorous gilbertii. The sequence goes on from CM053770.1 coordinate 614,608,497, forward strand.
GATCCAGAAGGCCAAACTTGGCCTTGAGATCTCAAGTTCTCCACCCCTGGTTTAGGAGGACTAGAATAAGCATTTGGAAGATGACCTATGGGACTTGATAATCACTAGAATGTATAGCATATGAGGAGTATGAGAATGTTCATTCTTGAGTAGAAGGCACTCTTCTTCCCCATAAAGGCTAGAGATAGGTCTGGAGAGACTGTAGCATGAGATACAGGTTGCATGGTCAAATGGTTAGTCATCTTCCTCCAAAGAGGAGCTGATATAAAGATTGAATATTAGGTAGGAAATGGTGCAGCAGAAGATGGAAGTTGAGCCTGCATAGCATGAAAAGGAAGTCCCACTCCCCATCTACTTTGCTCTTTCCTCAAGGGACTTATGCAGCAGCAGATAGAAGGTCTAAGGTCAAAGGGAAGGTTGTTCCTCCTAGAACCAGAGGTTCTCTACATCATGATTGATATATCAGATAAGTAGTAGAAGATGGAAATTGCCTTGTGCTGGTACAGATGGAAGTAGGACCAGCATGACCCTTTGTATCCTTTCCTCAAGAACATGGGCAACAGGAAATGGAAGGCACATGGTCAGAGGAAGTTCTGGCTCCTCTCCTCATCTGAGGTTGAAAATGAAGGGGCACAGTAGGAAGTCATGGTAGGAGTAAGTCACTTAGGGGCAGGTAAAAATCATTTAGTAAGCCCTTTGCCATCTTCCCTCAGGGTTCATACTCAGAAGGTATGCAGTCAGTCAAAGGTCTGGCTCTTCTCACCTGAGGTTGGAGATCAAGGGACACTGCAGGAAACTGAGTTGTAGAAGTAGATAACTTTCGTCCATTTTGTTTAGTTTTGGAAGGTTCTTTATTATGTTTTAAATAATTGTCCTGAAAAGACCAGTTTTCTGTACTACAGCTACCTCAGTACTTTCTCATGGTCCTAGGGCTTTTTAATACTGGTGCAATCCTCTATAAACATGGTCTCCTTCCACAATTAATGAGTTCCTTCCTGGGCCTCCTTTTTCAGGACCAACCCAGTCTGGTCATAGTTCATTCTTCTTCCAGTTGAGCTCTGATACTCTAGACTTTGGCACTGTACGTCAACTATCTTTTTTGCCTTAGGGATTCTCTCCATACGTGATAGAGTCTTCTCATACTACATCATCTATCTACTGTGTCAACCCTCATCTCCCATTGGTGAATTCCTTCTGGGGCTTCCATTTTAGGAACAGGTCCAGGTCATCCATTCTTCATTCTTCTGACTTTCCAACTTCACCCCTTTGCTCCACCTGAGTACCTTCTTTCCTCATTCTCCCTTTTCAGCTGCCTTTTGAGCATTGTCTTACCCTATCAAAATACAGGTTCCTTAATGACAGGACTTCTCTTTCTTTTTGCCTGGATTTTGATCTCCTATTCTTAGGAGTTATCATAAGTGCTTAAAAAATTCCTATTGCCTTGCCTTTATCTTCTCCTGTCATTCTTCCCTTGTTCCTCTAATATTTACTGGATAAACTGAATAATTTCTCCCCTGATAGCTTCTATGGTTCTACCATAGTACTCTTTGGAGGACAAGCAGCTGTTTCCTCCTCATAGCCTCAAACTCCCTCTTCTTTGTTAGACAATTTGTTCTTTCCTCCTTGATGGAATTATTTCTCTTTATACCTTAGGATATTCATTATTAAAAGCTTCTTGTCCATCCTAAGTTACTTCTCTTCAGGTAAGTTTAGTCCATAGTTAAGTACATTTTGTTTGAATATCTACAAATCCTTCTCAAAATATAGGATAAATATCAAACTATTCCTAACTTTCTTCTTTTTTCTCTATCACTAACTCTAAGATGGAGTGGTCCTTCTTCCCCCTTTCCCCACAAAGATTTCATCATTTTCATTTCCGCAATAAGTGTCTTTTGTCTAATGAAAATTAGATGCAGAATAGTATTTTCCCTTATTGCTTTTTTCCACCTTTTAAAGAAAGAAAATTTTAACTCATGAGAGGGAGGGGGAGAGAGAGAGAGAGAGAGAGAGAGAGAGAGAGGGAGGGAGGGAGGGAGAAAGGGAGGGAGGGAGGGAGGGAGGGAGGGAGAAATCCAGTAGATTTTAGATAGGTGAAAATAATCAGTTTTTTGAACTGAAAAAGACTTAGAGATCATCTAGTCCAAACCTTTCATTTTACAGATAAGGAAATTGATCTCCAAAGAAGCTAAGCATCTTTTCAAAGTTAGGCAAGAAATAAGTAGAAGAGATAAGATGCAAACTGGTCTCCTAACTCCAAATCAAATAGTCTTTCCACTACTCAGCCATGTAAATTCACAGAATAGAGGTTATTCTTAGTGTAGCCCCGGAAGGATTACAGTCCTATGTCAATGGGTCACCCAAAATAGCAAACTCAAATGAAACAGAACAGGAATGCATGTAGCATTCCCTTTAAACACTTGAAAGCAACAATGAAGTTACACATCAGTTAAAATAAGCAAAGATGAATGTTATAAGGCATTGGGGAACAAGTCACTTTAGAAATTTTTCTTTGCATTCTATTGCTAAGTGAATATAAAATTGTCCTTCTGCCCTGAGTTTCCTCCCTCTCTCCCTCCCATTTTGTCTCTTTTCCTTCTCATTTCTTTCTTAGCTCTTCCCTCTACTCCAGAGAAGGAAAATGATTCAGAGGAAAGAGGGAGGAAAATTGTCCCTTCAGTTTGTATTTTCCCCCCACATTAAGTCTTAATACTGCCACATGCTTCAGTTTAAGCAAAATTATCGTGCTCCACATGAGACAACATCAAGACAACAAACGGTATAAAAAGACCCTACAGAGAGAGGAGATTAAGCTATTATCCATAATGCAGCCACACTAATTAGCACAGACCCTTAGGCCCAACTCTTGGAAGAAATCTAGATCAGGCCTCAAAGCAGTTTCCCAATAAGAATAATTTTAAAAAACAAAAGAGAAAAACTGACACAAGACTCCAGTGTTGTAACGTTGCAAATCATAGTAAGATTTTGCTTTTGTGGCATGTTGGAAGCAGTCTATGACATGGGCAGATATATCTTTGGTTAATTTTTGGAGTAAATGTGGTTTAAAAAAATTGGGTACCCTTTATATGTAATGGCAAACAGGTGAAATGTCTCAAGATCATCCAAAGATTTTAGCTGAAAGAGACAAATATGATTGGGACATTGAGCAGAATCTTATTTTCTAGACTTTAGATGATTATTCTGGACAGATGCATGTATGTTTGTGTATATATATGTGTGTGTATATATATATATATGTATATATATATATATATATACATATATATATATGTATATATATATATATATATACATATACATATACCAAATGTATGTATGTGTGTATATATGTATATATGTGTATGTATAACACACACACACACACACACACACACACACACACACACACATATATATTCAACTAGCATGGACCTTTGAGTGGGTAAGGGGAGATGTCTAAGTAGATGAGACAGAAGTTTCTGTGGAAAGGCAATAAGGTAGAGATTTGGGATTATGACGATGGAGATGAAATACCATACATAAAAGATGTGACACCTTAGACAATAAGCTACAGAGGATAGTGGCTGCAGGGCTAATTGTATATTCATTCCTGGAAGGAGGTTCCAGTGTAGACATTCTCTCCCCTTTTACAGACTGGCAACTTTGATTCAAATTACTATTTTAGAGTTGTTTGGACACTAAACGTTTAAGTAATTTGTCTATGATGAAAATGTCAGAAGTAGAACTAGAACCTTGATATTACTCACTCCAAAGTCAGTACTCTGTCCACTATGTCATGTTGCCCCTTCATACAGAGCCTACTCCCCATAGGAGTCAAAGATGGTAACAAATTAAAGATAATGTTAGATTGGAAATCCATAAGGATGGCATTCCCAACAAAAATAAGGAGGGACATGTTGAGGGAAATGACATACATTTCTATCTTTGCAAAATACCTAATTAGTAATGTATATCTCTATCTACTGGTTATATCAAAATGATTAGCTGGAAACTGAAATCATCAAAATCGGGAACTGCCTAAGGCACAATGGAAAGGGGAGGCTAGGTTATTTTTAATATTACTTTTAATAATTGCACATTTTTAGTCAGAAAATTTTGTTTTTCATGACATGTAAGTGTTTATTTTGTGATTTTTAAAAATCACATTGATGTAGCCAATGCTCAAAGCTTTCCAAGGACAACAATACCTAGAGGGCATAATTTTCCAACATGATAATATAATTTTCAAAACTTGCTTAGGTTATATAATATTTCATTCTACTCCTGCTGAAAATGGATAGTCCTCCCTGTTCTTCTTACCGATTACTCACCTCCACATACCATACTGTCCAACCATACTGGCTGGCCTACGTGATTTTCTTCACACATGACATTCCATCTCCTGTCCTTGGGGTTGATGCTGAGTGTCTTCCATGCCTGGAATGCTTTCTCTTCTCTCCTCCACTTCTTGGAATCCCTGGTTTTCTTCTAGACTCAGCTCAAGCATCACCTTTTGTAGGATGCTTTCCCTGGTCTCCTCAGGAGCCATTGCCATCTTTTCCAAAGTTACTTTTTATCTGCTTTGACTGTGTTGTATATACCTGCCTTTTTTTCCTCCATTAGAATATAAGCTCATTGCTTATCCCTTGCATTTAGCATCCTCTGGCATAGAAAACATAGTAAACTCTTGTTTTTGATAGATTGGAGAAGTTTGAAATTAAGTAGGTATAGCTAGGTGCCAATTACTTAGCTTATAGTAGTGAGCTATATCAATAGAACATAACTCCTTGACAGCAGGGACTGTCATTTTTTTTTTACTTTATATCCTTGGTTCTTAACACAATTCCTGGCAAATACATGTTTAAAAAATACTAATTGAACACAGAAATTATCTCTAAGTACTCAGTAACTGATAAATCATATTATAATTTCTATACATGTCTTACTAACTCTATTGGATTATAAAATTCTTAAGATAGGGATTGTGTCTTACTTATTTTTGTATCTTCCCCATAGGCAATATTAATTAGGGGTTAAAATATTGATCTCTGAGACAATAAGACCTAGATTCAAGTTTTGCCACTAATATATACCAGCTATGTGAACCTGGGCAAGTCACTTAACTTCTCAGCATTATAGACAATTCTAAACTAAGTTCTGTGGGGGGAAAGATGCTCTCCTACATCAGGAGAGGTAGTTTTCTCATCTGTGATTCCCTTTTATCAATGCAGGTTGAGTCCTTATCTATCCTTATTCTACGTCGTTCTTGCACTTATCTTGGTGTTTTGATCATATCCACATATGGGAAAGATCTATGATTTCCTCAGAATGGAGAATTCCTGGGATGCCCTTTGACTAAAAGCTTAAGTGTCACATTTCCAGACCAAGTGTATCCAAACCATATTAAAATGTAATTGGGAAATGTGTAACTAAATAAATAAAAATACAATACTAACATAGATAATGTTAATTTGTGGTTCCTTAAGTCAATATGTGACTGGCACGGATTTCTTTCTTTTTCAGTTTGACACCATTGACTTAGTTAACATGTCCCAGGTAGTGCCTTGAAAGAATATAGAAACCGAGTAATTTATCCTGGGTCAGTCAACTAGTATCAGAGGCTAGCCCAGGAACTCTTGACTCTTGGGTTGGACACAATCTACCACACCATAATGCTTCTTTCTTGAATATAGTAGATATTTAATAAATGTTTTTAATAATGAAAACATTACAGAAGAAGTTTTAAAGTGAATCCTTGAAGAAATCAGAGGATCAATATAGAGAAATAACTTTTTAACAATAAAGAGATTTGGGGGAAGCTTTAAAAAAAGGTTATTTCTTCAGATTAAAGGAATAGAAGTTAGATTTGCACACAGGGAAATATTAGAAACAACATCTTTAGTTGAAGAAGACAAAGATTAAGAGAAAAATAAAAATTACTATAAAAGCCTTGATACAGGATATTTTTTAATCCTGTTGCTAGATAAAATCAATCTCTGGTAGAAGTAGGAAACTAGAGCTTGGGGAACAGAAAGTAGAAAGGGGAAAAAAGAAGGTTTAGGGAAAATCCCTTAACAGCCTAGCTGGAGAGCTAAGCATAATGCTTAGTGCCTCCTTTTAGTAAAAGTACATTACAATCATCTAAGACCCACTGTTACTGTCTCTACCCAGTGGGCCAAATCCATTATCATGATAAAGGACTACTGATCCAATTGATGCCTTTATATTATGAATCCTTTAAGAAAAGAAATGGAAGATGCTGACTGTGGCAAGCACAGAATAACATAAAAATGAAATTGATTATATTTTAACAGATAAGAAATTGCTTGTCACCAATGTGGAAATTATTCCTGAATTAGCTGCATCTGTACACCATCAAGTCACCAATTTGTAAGAGCAAAGAGCAAAATTAGTACAAAGCTAAAAGAAAGAACAAAAATGAGAAAGACATGAGATGTAAATTGTAGCAACTCCATTCTGATCTCTTTAGTTATTGACCATGAAAATGGAAAATTGATGGAGAAAAAGATGATGATTAAGCCAGTTAAGTATAGATGTTTAGCTGATACAAATCAACTACTAGAATGGCAGCAAAGGAACCTAAAAATCAGCAGGCAGCAAACACTTGACCAACTTGCCAGGAAAAGAAATATGGCATCCAAGATCAAAAGTGGTCTAAATTGCATATTTGTCAGTAAAGTATTATGGACAAGGATTCTTGAGGATTCTGAACAATATTACATCAGAAGATGAGCATTTATGAAAGGAGAAATCAGTTTAGAGAAAGTTTGGAAACAGATCCAAACAAAAGATCCCCAGGTCATTTAAGGATGGACTGAAAAGAAGGATAACAGACAAAAGATGAAAGAGTTTCGAAGATTTAAATGAGACCAAGAAAGCATGAGAAAGCTAAAGACAGTAAGGCAATAAAAGCAAATGAATAACTAACTCTTCATCACCAAGGAGTATGGAGTATAGATTATAACAGCACAACCCTACATATCCCCTAGAGGTAGTGCAAATAACACTAAAGAAAGCTAAGACTGGAATAGCAGCTAGACTAGATGAATATTTAGTGAGGTTCGTGCTAAAGGCAACACAATTTTCAATACATGCAACGATTGATACTCAATATATCTGGAAAAAAGAAAAGATATCAAAGATGTGTGTAGTGGGGGAAATCTTGGCCCTTGTCATTACCAAAAAAGACAGTCAAGATAACAATATAAACATTGTTTGAAAGTAGCTTTAATGAGAGAATATTAAAAGGAAACAGACAGGCTGTCATAAATGATATACTAAAATAGATCACATCTTTATCATCACACAATTTAATTAAAGATTAGAGGATACAAGATCCACAATGTTTACTGTTTTATTAGCTATAAAAAAAAACATTTGTCCGTAGAGCAAAATTCTACCTTAAAGACTCCTTCCTGCAGAGTTACTCATTGACGTGTTAAAATTATAAATTCTTTGCTAGCCATTGCATGAGAGAAAACGTTAGATGGTCCTCTTATTGTTACTATAAAGCAAGGAAGGGCTCTAATACTGAGCTCAAATTGAGAAGGGATTACAAATAAATGGTGAGATCTTATAGGTGTTCCCATTTCTATAGGATATTATTTTGATTGTATCAAGTCCTGAAACATTCCAGAGACTCTTGAGTGACATCCATAATCACTCAAGGATTTAGTCTATTCATGTAAGAAAAAAGTGGCTGAAAATGAGAGATTATGAGGATGAGTAAAATATTTCCTCAAAGAAAATTATAATTAAAAAACTTGAGCAGATCAAGTGGGAAGGGCTAGTCATGACTGATGGACAGCTTACATGCTCTATTAGTATCCTTGGTCTGTCAGAAGAACTCAAAGACCCTAGAACATTGGGTTGGTCTCCCTGAGAAAAATTAATGATAGGACATGAACAAGAGTCACACAGGATGGACAGAAATAGATGGGTTTGCTATCTCCATCATTAAAGAGAACACCCATATCATTGAGATCACAAATTGATTGGCATATTGGAGTAGAAGCCCCCTACAGATGTTTTTATTCCACATGTATCAATGAATAATGATGAAACCTTTGATCCATAATTTCCATATAAATTTGCTACCATCATAGATAATATCCCAATAAAAATGAGGCAAGGGGATAAGTGAAGAATTTTACATACTCTTTTTGATAACGTTAAGATCTGAAAATGCACAAAATTATTCTTTTGTTTTATATTTTGCTTTTATATAATCCATTAAGCCTGTCTTAAATCTCATAAAGTTTGGAGAGAGCTAATTTATGCAAGGGAGAAAAGTAATAGAATGGGATTGGAAAAGGGATTTGGTAGGAAATATGTTTCTGTGATTATGAGTTTACTATAATAGTCAATTTGTATATATATATATATATGTATATATATATATATGTATGTATGTATATGCAAACATACGTAAATATTCAATGGGAAATAAACCAACAGTAAAGGTATAATACAGTCCAGCATCTGGTATGATTTCAAAATATCAAAATGGATTCCTAGTTAAGATGTTTTTATGATTGAAGAAAAAAACACTGTTTCTTAAGTATTATTTTACAATACGGAAAAAAAAATTAGAGTTAGCATTATATGTCATAGAAGTCAAATTTCTAACAATCATGGGCCTTTGAAACAGTGACTGGTGCTGCTAATTAAAGGATGAACTACCTGATGTATAAGCAGTACCCATCCAAAACAAAGTTATTACATAGGTGCAGTCTGTTTTTGGTATCTTTTTCTCTTATTTTTCTACAAACTCATTTCTCTCTTCCCTTGCTCAGCATATACACTTTATATTACTGATGGGGGTGGCGGCAGGGATGTTAAAAAAAAAATGGGGTGGGTTCCAGAATCTGAGGACACCTGGATTTGCATCTAAATGCAAACACTAGCCTAGTGATCCTGGAGAAGTCATCTAACCTCTCCAATTTCAGATTCTTCATCTATAAAAGAGGAACAAAATTTCTTTAATTGTAGGACTGTTAAGAAGAAAATTATTTGTGAAGCACTATAGAAAAATATGTTTTTAATATCCTTGCTCACTAGTCATCATTCAGTAATTACTTTTTTTTTGAATAATGTATGATAGAACAATCAAGAATAGAAAGGTCTGAGAATCATTTGTGGAGAAAGTTAGCTGTCTAAATCTTTCAAAACCACAATCATAGCTAAAAAATCTGGAAACACGTTTTACTCTGGTCCAATCACACCTCTATGAAGAATCTCAGTTCTTCTCTAACCAGGATGGCTACTACTATCTGACAGCTGCTGGTCCTAAGGGAAGGGAATTATTTTCAGAATCATAGGGAGACATAATTCAGAATCATAGGAAGATTTATGAGTCCAGCATTGATGTACTGCAAAGATTTTTTTAATAGGATAAGACTAGTCATAACAAAAAAAAAATCTGAAGCTCAATTTCAAGCAGGAACTATCTTTCTCCAAACCATGCATCTGCCTTTCAAGCCTATACTACTAAGAAACTCAATAATAAGAAAAATAAGGGAAAGAAAACAACACACTGTCAGAGACTATATTAATGGAACATGTGCTTGACAACCCTACCACCGGCTTGATTCCATTAAGCTAAAGGAGACAGTAAATAGGAAAGAGAAGAGGAGAGGAAAACAGTTCTAATGAAATATTTAAGGAATCAGGAAGGACAGCAGCATCAAGCTTTTAGTTTACCAAGAGAAAGAATCTTCCTAACATGTCAGTCAACAAGATATAGTCTATTAATAAAACCACCTTCCAATTATAGAGACAAATAAATTGTAAAGGTAAATCACCCATCCTGGTTAAGGGAATATAAATTCCAAAAGGATATGAAGGAATGTAAAATAATTAATGTATAACAAATGATTTTGGAGCTACCTGACTTGAAGAAAGAGAAAAACAAAGCATCGCATTCTTTACCATTGTCACATTTGTTTTGCATCACATATATGTGATTGCAAATTAATGTTGAAAGGCATCTGGTATCATATCCCCAAATCTAGAGACCATCTCAGGGCAATTTGCTAATGGAGAAGTCTTGGAATACAATGGAAACATTAAGTATTCTTTGATGAAATGGAACAGAGATGACAATATAGTTAATACCTCAACAATTCATTGTTGTGGATAGAGCAACTGGAATTATCCTTGATGCGGAAGACGAATTAATCTGCTGGACTGGAATTTGCCATCTTTTAAAGGCACATTTTTCTCTTGTACACCAAAATAATGACAGTCCCAAAGAGGCATGCAGATTGCCTAATCTATCAGTGCTTTTCCTCATTTGTCTTTTATAGCTCTATATTTGATTGCTTCTGAAATAACAGTAAACAAAATTGAAAGGGCTCTTTTTATTCCCCAGGTGAGTTTCATTTGTGGTAAATGAGCAAATGCAATTTTCCCTATTATACTAGTCATGGAAAGAAATTCCCCTCTCCCCTCCACAATCCTACTATCTCTTTAGCACATTAAATGCAGGAGGAAAAGGTCTAGCCGTACATGCCAATCTACTCAGAAAAGAACATGAAGGATTAAATAAAGCTAAGCAAAGAAGATTTTTATCTATATATCCCTAGAGAATGACTGGACATCTCATACAAGCATTAAAATGGCATTACAGCCTAAATCTGATGACAATTTTCTACATGCAAAAAAAGGGGGAGAGGTGGAATTACATATAAATCCAGGATAGCAATTCTCCTCCAACTTAAAAGTTTTGAAAAACTCGTATTTCCCTTCACTATTTCAATATGTTTGATTTGTAATCTTGCTCTTACAAGTACTTCCATTATGATAGGGAGTCTTACTCTCCCTTCTCTCACCCACAAGCTCAAACAACCTTTTCAACCCTGGAAAACTGTTCTTTTTTCAAAGTGTTTACTCCATGTCACTTGACTATGGAGAAGGAGAATTCTTAACAGTTGTACAAAGATATCAGTCTTATTGTTCAGCATGAATCCTCCTTGAATCCCTTCTGTTGCTGACTTATTTTGTAGTTCCTTTTAGAGCATTTGGAAGAAGAAAATAGCAAAAGCTAAATGCATTCAACTTTCAAAATCCAAGCTCCAGCTTTTCCTCCCCACTGCCACATATCTTGCTTTCTTCTAGGCATCTCTTCTATACAATGAAATATGCTTAATGCAAACCAGTGTTTTAAGTCTTTCATTTAACCCAAAGCAGAGAAACAATGGTCCACCCATTGATAATCGAAGTTCATTTATGCAAAGGTGACTGCTACCTGAGAAGTGACTCAAAAGGAAGATTATTCTCCAGGTAGCTTAGTGGACATCCTCAATTCAATATGCCTTTATTGATGCCTAATTTTTGCTAAGCCTGGTGTTGCACATTGTCACACAAAGACAAAAACAAAACAGTTTCTTCCTTCAAGAAGATTTACTTCAGGAAGTACAATGTGGAACTGTGGTTGAAGATGGATCTGAGTCACAGGTCAGCCATAAGCATTGATTAAGAAGCATTTACCATGCTCCAGGTATTGTGCTAAGCTCTAGGAATATAAATAAAATCAAAGAGACAGTTCCTTTCCTCAAGAAGCTTAGATTCTAATGAGAAAAGACAAAATATAAAAGGGAACTGAAAAAGTGAGGATGGGAGAAGTAACATGTAGAGATAGAGAGTAAGAGGAGCGAGAAGATGATTAAAGGAACATGAATGACCTAAGCCCTTCCTCAAAATGGAGGTCCTGGAAATACATTAATAGGAGAAAGGGGGGAGGAATCACTAGGTGGAAGGATCTCCCTGAGTGAGAGGGCTACAAGAGCATGGTGAAGGTCTGGTGAGTCAGGATCAGACTCAAAAGAGTAAGGAAAATACCCAGGAGTAGCAACACTGGAGAGACCAGAGCCCCTAGGCCCTCTTGGAACTTAAGGTCAACTTGAAAGAACTGGTTTGACAGATCAAAGAAGAAACTGAACTCTTATCTTCCAAAGGAATACCCATCTCTCAGGATCTCTCACATACATACCCTTCTCTGAATCCTTATGGCCACGCCTCTAGCCTAAGCTTTTATCACTTTTCCTATAGTCTATGGCAATGCTTACTTATTGGTCAGTTTTTTTACCCAGTCTGTCACTCTCCAATCCATTCTCAACAAAGATACCAAATATCTCTACAATAAAAGTTCCAATCATGTCACTACCCTGCTCAGAAGTTTTCAATGGCTAGGATAAAACCTTTATAGTTTCACTCCCAACTACACACACAAAGTTACTCAATAAAAGTCCCATTAGTACCTTTAAGTTGCAGTACATGCCAGCCAAACTAATTCCACTGGACTGTTAGCTCCTTGAGAGCAGAGACTGTCCTTTACCCTAAATCCCAGGGCTCAACACAATGTCTGGCATATAGTAGACACTTAATAAATATTTATTGACTGACCTACTCTTTAGTTAATTCCCCAAGGGAACGTTTTACCACTATGACTTTGAACAAACCATAACCCAAGAAATCACTCCCTCCTTATAACTCCTCCTCTTAGATCCCTTATTTCCTTTGTAGCCTAGGTATGGCATAACCCCGTATCTTACTCTTTGGACCGATTCATTCATTTCAACTTACTTCTCTTATGAAGAGAGGAAGGTAACACAGGTTCAGAACCAGAGAGCAGAGTTTTCTGCTACAATAGGAATTTTGAAAATTTCATGGGAGAGTAATAAGTGTGGGGGCAGGGGACTGGCACTTTCCCCCATTCCTGTGTAGTGACAGCCGCAGCTGTACACCATCACTTACCCTCCTAACCTCTATTCTTCCAAGGAAAATGGAGAAAAGAAAACTAAAAGATCAGGAAGCAAGGCATAAGACTTGTTTAAATCATAGATGCTTGTTCAGGTGATTTAAGTGCTGATATGTTATGGGGAAAATGGAGAAATTGGTGATCCTTATCCTATTTCTAAGCATCTTATAGGTAACATTATTTCTCTTAATCACCTATGTTGATCCCATTTTCTTGCATCATTTTGTTCATGAATGAGGGCTCAGGACAGTTCTGGAAGTCACACAGGAAAGAGTGATATATGCTCATGTAGGACAGAGATTCTAATCCTCTAGGACAGTGTTTCAGCAAGGACGCCGGCATTCACAAGAGGGCCTGCTGTACAGGTTCTTAGATCTGCTTTTCTAAAAGGAAAGCAACTTTTGAGGAGTCAGTAATCTATTTTGGTAAAGCACATGTATCATTCACTTCCAAGGGGGGAAAAGTCAGCATTCTGAACTTCAGAGGAAATACAAACAAAAATTACAGACAGAAAGACCAACAGATGGGGCTTCCAACTGTCCAACCATTGGACATCATTACAAGAGAGAGAAACACTAACATCTGGGTTTTCAAAGCTGGTGGCTTCTTAAAATGGCTGCCCAGAGTCTCGTCTGGCACTCAAACCTTCTTCCAAAAGCCAAGCCCCAAAGCAAAACCTCACCTTAGAGTATACATACTCTTTTCAGAGTCAGAGGGCACCACCCTTCATGACCTGGTGTTTCATTAGCAATCAGTAAGAGGTGTGGGCCTTCATATAAAACAAGCCCCCCCCCAATCAATCCTCCCTCAGTAGCCCTACTTGAGACAAAGATGATTTTTAACTCCCATGATAGACAGATATTCCCAGTCCTCTAGGCCATTCATTATTAGAGAGTTTCCTCTAATATGGGTAAAATCATTCATTCATATATTACATAATCACTCTTCCAAAGGTGAAATTACTGTGAACCTGGGCATTGCCAGTAGCCACATCAGCCCTTCTTAGAACTTTAAAGGAAAAGATTAGCTTTGTCTTCAGTTCCAAAAGGAAAGAATTAGAGAAGAGAAAATTTTGCCTTTTGACTGCAGGTGGATTGTCCAACATTAAAACTATTTTAGAGGGTGTATGTGTGTGTGTATGCATACATATAAATGTATATGGATATATACACATATATTTCATCTCCCGTCTCTATGTCTCTGACACACACTTGCCTATGACTTCATAAAAACTAAAACATTTTCAGTTTTTCTACTTGAAGCTTCTATTTCCACTATCTACTCTAAGCCAACCTTTGAACAACCCAATATCAGATTCATAGCTACATGGACACTATCTTATTTATTTGTCTAAGTTAAAAGAGATGATTTGAGTTACAAGCAGAGGGTGACAGGCATACCTATTTTCATGTAATAATTAGGTCATTTATTATTAGGAAAGGAAAAAAAACACTTAATCGAGGGATTCATTCTCTTCTATTTCAATGTGCCTGTAATAAAAAGAACCTAAATTCAAAAAAAAAAGTGAAATTTAAGTTTCAGTGAAGGTATAGTTAAGAACACAACGATATCTTCAAATGAACATGAAAAATTTGCACAAATGCAATTTAAGCACTTTGTAATACTAGAAATAAAGGCATTGTATATCTATATGTTTAATCAACCACAATTACATAAATGCATGTGCATGAATGTATGGACTGAAAATCAAATACCTCCTGACCAAAACTAGGCTTGCTTTCTTCTATGTCCCTAGTGAGGTCAAAATGATGGATGTTATAATTTTTCCACAATAACTACTAAATTTGTTTCTTGAACTAGGCATATCTGCTTCCTACAGGGACCCTCTGGGCTATCAGATTGCCTATGTAGCAAGATAAAGTAAGGAGAAATTAACTGCCCTTGGTCAAGTGATTTCTTTTTTTAATGTACTTAGACCACATAGTAATTCTGAAGAAGAATCTCGGGCTCTGATACAATGGCAAACCTTTGCAGACATGCTGTTGATTTTCCCCAACCATCTGTGCTCCTTTCACGCTAGGCTGATCAACTCTCCTTCCTATGACACCATTCAACAAATCAAAGTAGAAGCTAATAAAACAGTAGCTTGCATGAATATAGTGTGTGTGTGTGTGTGTGTGTGTGTGTGTGTGCGCGTGCGTGAGCATACATACATATGTATATATATATATATATATATATATATATATATATATATATATATGTATATGTATATATGTATAGGTATATATATATATATATATAAAATACATCATAACAACCTTGTGAAGAAGGCACTATTGTTATTATTAATATTTTATAGAATAAAAACTGAGGCTGAGAGGTGAAGCCGCCCAAAATGGCAAAAACCTACTAGCGTCTGCAGTAGCACTGGTACCCGGGTCTTTGCAGCTTCCTCTACTATGCCAGGCTGTTGTGACTCCCCATCTGATCTTTTGGTATAGATCTTGACACACATGTTAAGAACAGTCCATTCTGTTCCACTGATGCCATAAATATCCCAAATGTCTTAATGGTAGATTAACTTTTTACTATAGCAAAGCATTCACTTTTCCATGAGAAACCACAGCAAAGGAAACCCATCCCCAAACTTCCCCTTTTTCATGAAGAAAAAAAAGTTTGACAAAATAATACTAATAGTAGCTAGCATTAAAGCAGCAAAGGTTTACAAAGTGCTTTACAAATATTACCTCATTTTATCCACTCATTTCATAAACATTTATTAAGTGCTTCCTTTATGCCAGACTCTGTGCTAAGCCTAGAATTATAAAAAGAAGAAAAAAATCATCCCCTGACCTCAAGGAGCTTACAATCTAATGACAAAATCCAAACAAATGTTTTAGAAAGCAAGCTATATACATATGGGACAAATAGGAAATAATTAAAGGAGGGAAAGTGCTTGAGGTAGGTGCTATTATTACTGCATTTTACGGACAAAGAAACACAGACAGACAGGTTAAGTATCTTGCACAGAGTCACATTTAGTAAATGTCTAAGACCAAATTTGAACTTGAATCTTCCTGACTCCCGGTCCAGTGCTTTATCCACTGTACCACATACCTTCACCTCTATCAAGAATGGATCTGAGAATGGGAAAAGCTCCCAGACCTAATGTAATGTGTACTATGATTTATTCATTTGACTGCATTGATCTAACAATGATATAATTCATATAATTATATAATATAATGTGTTTAAAAGTAAAAAAAAAGCAATGGATAAGTCATAACTTCATCACCATAGATGAACAAAAGACTTCAAAACAGAAGCGTAACATTGTCAGCATTCCTTAATCTCAGGTCCCGACAAAATCCTGCAAGGGGCTCTCATTTAGGTGGCTGGATAACATCCCAAAGTCATTTGCAATGTTTTATGTCTGGCTATATATTGTTTTAGTGCCATTTCAGATGTTATCATTGCCTCACAAATATATTATGAGAGGGAAAAAATTCCAAAAATAGACATCTTTCAGAAAATCCTTACCTTTGGATTCTGTCACACATCAAGGCTTTCAGTGCATTTTGAGAAAATTCTCTTGCTGGTATAGGATGAACAGCACTCTGACAGTTATATGAGGGCTTGAATGGATATCTACAGTCTACATGATAAATGACTTACAACTTGAAATAGTGTCAACCAGAGGGCACATTACTGACACATTGCTATGGACTCTTTCTGTGAAGCATTCTTGGGTGAAATGCCTCAAGTTGCTCGTGTGGAAATAACAGACTTTCTTCTGGCTGAAACTGGATTCTCTGAATGAATGAATGAATAAATGAAAAATAATTTATTGAGTATAAACTGTGGGCCAGGTACTGTGTTTAACAATGTGGATACAATTACAAAAAATAAAGACAGCCATTACACTCTAGAATCTTATATTCTAATAAGGGGACACTGCAGATATTGGGCAGTGGAGGGCCAAAGGGGGCTATTTTGGATCAGAAAATATCAAGGATAATGAGTACAACCATAAAGAAATAGATTGGCATACCCTTTCTAGGCAATGATGGAGTTAGTTGAATTATGGTTTAATAACTGCAAAGTGAGTCTGGGGGTCTGTGAGGAATTATACATGCAATGGCAAAGGACTAGCACCTCTGGTGGGAGGGCTTGCCAAGACTTTTTAAGGCTGCTCATCCATCTTTACTGCCCATCTTTATCCAATTCTCACCTGTGGCTACAAGAAAGACAAACTGTGAGAGTGAAATATAGCGTTGCTGAACCCACAGCCTAGAAATAACAGGCAACCAAAACAACCACCAATCAACAATCAAGACAGAAGGGCCCAAGGCAGAATTCTCTAGGGGTGAAAAATTGAAATCCTGGGTCTTTGAGCAATAAAGTGGCTTGAGTGAAGCTGGTTTGGACATGAAATGAGACATAGATGAAGACATTCCTAGATGAAGCAAACAATTTTGGTTTGCTTATATCAACAAAAGTGACCCAAACTAAGTCAGACAATTCTTTCCTGAATTATGACCTCACTAAGAGAACTATAGGCAAACCAGCGAAATTCACTTTACAGTTTCCTCTGTTTAAAAAATGAGGGGGTTGAAGGACACAATCTATAAAGTCCTTCCTGTTCTGAATCCTATGAGCCTCTAACTCTGCAAAAAAGCAAAACATGAGAACAGTTCATTCTCCATTATCCAAAACAAATATGCTATCTCTGATTGGTTGTCCTTTGCCACCCTGTAGTATGGTCCATTCTCCATCTTCAGTTGTTTGGGAATACAAACCAATTACCTTCAGAAAAATACATGGTTAAGAAAGTAAATCTTCTGGGAGCTGAAGAGGGTGAACAAAGGTTTTTATATGCGGTTTTCCAAAGCCAGAGAGATTATTTTATCACCTGCCTTTTTGTACGGTTTATACCATTTATTTCCTCTGTTAGGGTGGATAAATAAGAGTTAATAGCATAAAATTCGATCATAGTGCCTCCTGTCTTGGATGGAACTGAAAGCCAAACAAAACCAGAGAAGTATGTAAATAACACAGTGGCAATCAGCATTATGTACCTGAATTCAGGAGAGGAAAGCAGAAACAAGGAAAGTAATGAAATCAAAGAAGTAAAAGACAAGCAGAAACAAAGGCCACTGATCTAAGCTTAGAAGAAAATGGGTGGGAGCCAGAGCTGTTAAGTATAAGCTTACCGGTAAGCCAAACAGAGAGAAAAGTCAGTCAACAAGCATTTAATAAGTAGGATCTATTATGTGTCAAGAACTGTCACAGTACTCAGGAAGGAACACACACACACACACACACACACCAAAAAAAACTTTTAAAGGTTAACTGGGAAGACAACATGCAAAAAATTATATATAAACAAGATATTTATGGGAAAAGTTGGAGATAATTAATAGAGAGAAGACACCAACTTTAGGGTAGGGGTAAAGTAAACTTAAGAAAGATTGAAGGGTCAGAATATTAAGAGGAGGTGAAAAGAAATAATACAAGACTAGTTAGAAAGGGTATGGTGGAAGGGAGAGAAGAATGTAGACAGAAAAAAACATAAAAGGAATGAAAAAGGAAACAGAAACAGAAGAAAGAATTGGTCAACCATTAAAAAAGGAAATGGATATAGGGAAGAACTGATAAACCATTGCACTACAAAGGTACAGAAGAAGATGAAAGAGTAAAATAATGTAATTCAAACCTTAGTCCCTCAAGCATATCAGCCAGAAAGCATTTATTGAGCATTTGTATATTGATAGGCACCTCTCAGGGGCAGTTAGGTGGTGGAGTGGATAAAGTGTTGGCCCTTGAATCAGGAGGACCTGAGTTCAAACTTGGACTCAGACATTAACTAGTTATATGACCCTGGGTAAGTCACTTAACCTTGTTTGTCTCAGTTCTCTAACTTGTAAAATCATCAAAAGAGGGAAATGGCAAATCACTCCAGTATCTTTGCCAGGGAAATCCCAGATGGGTCATCAAGAGCTGGACACACTAATCAAATAAAACAACAAAAAGGTACCACTAAAGAACTAATGATTAAGTAAACCATGAAATTTGGTAATAATTTACAATAATAAATACACTTTGACCTCCAGCAGACTCCCCTGACCAAAATCAACATAGGTGTTTGTTCAGTAAGAGCAAACCAAAATGATCCGTTATGCAAAAGGTCTTCCAAAGTCCTTTGGACAGGGATGATCCTTAACCCTGGGATCAAGTCTATTCCAAAACAGGAGGTAAATTAGAAGGCTTCCAATAACTGAGACTCATAATTAAATCAGTTAGATTTGCAAATTACATAGATGCTGTTGTTTTTAAAATGAACTCAGATCAAGTACTTATGAGGACGTATTTCCTTAATATGTGACACAGATATAGACTTAGCATTTGTCAACTTTTTTATCCATAACAGCTGCAAATTGACTATTGGGTGTCTTTTGGACATCACAAATTGTATGTCTTGTAGTAGTCTTAAACTCATCATGTCCAAAACCAAACTCATTATCTTTCCCCCTAAATCCTCCCTCTTCCTAATATCCCTATTACTCTCAAAGGTATCAACGTCCTTCTATTCACCCAGGCTTGAAATCTCAGTGTCGTCCTTGATTCCTCATGCTTTATCACTGTCTGTATATACTTTGTTGTTGAGACTTGTCATTTCTACCTTCATAACAATCTATTACCCCTACCCCATCTTTCCTCTGACACTGCCATCACACTAGTGCAAGCCATCATTGCATCACACCTGGATTATCATAAAAGCCTGCTAGTGGATGATTTCCATGCCTCAAGTCTCTCCACACTATACAATCTATCATCCTCTCAGCTGTCATATTTATCTTCCTAAAATGAAGATCAGTCCCCTCTATTCAATAAACTCCAATGACTATTACCTCTAGAATCAAATATAAAATCCTCTGTATGAATTTTAAAGCCTTTCATACCCTGATCCCCTTCCACCTTTCCAGTTACTTACACCTTACCCTCCCCCTCTACATTTTCTATGATATATTGATTTTGACCTTCTTGCTCATCCATGAATAAGACACCGCATCTCTTGAATCCAGGCATTTTCATTGGCTGATTTATAATCTCCATCTCTCTCCTCACCTCTGCCTCTGGCTTCCTTCAAATCTCAGATAAAAAGTCTTATACAAACAAGAAGCTTTTCTTAGTCTTCCTAAATGTTAGTGCCCTCCTTCTAAGATTATCATCAATTTATTTTGCACACATCTTATTTTTACCTAGTTATTCACACGTTGTCTCCCCCTCTAGACTGTGAGTTCCTTGAGAGTGGGAATTGTTTTTTTCCCCTTTATTTGTATCTTAAGACTCTAAGTTAGGTGACTGTCACAAGATAAGTGCTTAACCGCTTGTCGAATTGAATTATTTGTTGACTACTATGCAAAATCCTACAGAATTAACAAAATCATAAAAAAATCTATGCATCTACATATTATGAAAGATAATGACTTGATGGTTGAGAGCCTTTTCCAAATTTTATATGAAGTGGAACCTTCCCTTGAAATTCCCGTCAGTGGCAAATCATTTCCTTGGATAGTGAATGGGGTTGCTTTTCTGAAGCAAGTCAGATTCATGGGGCAGTGGGATAGACACTAAACTTGGAACTGGAGACCTAGGTTTGAATCCTTGCTCAACTACTTATTACTTATATAACTTACAGCAAATCATTTAATCTCTATAGACTCCAATTTTATCTTCTGTGAAAAGATAGAGTTATATTTGGTGATTTATAAGGTCCCTTTGAAGTCTAAATCTGAAAAATAAGTGATAAAATTTAATATCATTTGTGTGGTTTTCGTAATAGGATGTTTAGAAGAATCATTGGACTGATTTTCCTGCGTCTTCAACTCTTTTCAGAGTGACAACAATATCACTGGCATAAGTATATAGCTTCTTTGTAAAATGATCATTTCTTTTAATAAATTCTAGTGTCTCTTTCCAAATCCATCTCTTCACAATCATACTTCTTGTGTGTCTTTAAATTTGTTGTTCCAATGTTTCAGTTGCGTCTGACTTTTTGTGACCCCCCCCTTTAGGGCTGTTGCTTTTATTTTGGCAAAGAGACCAGAGTGGTTGGCCATTTCCTTCTCCACTTCATTTTACAAATGATAAAACTGAGGCAAATAGGGTTAAGAGACTTGCCCAAGGTCACACCACTAGTAAGTGTATGGGATCAAACTTGAACTCAGGAAAATACCTGGTACTTTCTTCTGTGCCATCCAGCTGCCCTCAAACTAGTCCTTGAATAAATGTGAAATGTATTAAACTAAACATAGTCGTGGAAGTTCAAATGTATTGTCCTTTAGTCACAGACTTTAATGGCTTTTATCAATAGATCATCTTTTAATTCCAACAAATGATGAGTTCAATCAGATGAAGACAGACGCTTCCAAAAGAACCATCATGAGAGCCACACCAGAGAAACATGTTCAAAGGAGTTCAGTTCAAACCTATATTAGTGGTTGATGAAGGTACTGGAAAAACTTTATTTATAATACATCACTCAACTAATGAAATTCAAAAATATATAGCCACCTCTAGTTGGGTATTGAGGTCAATCCATCTGTGTTCCATGTTGATGGTTTTTTAAATTTAATGTATGTTAAGATTATATAAATTTAACCAACTTTAAAACATGGTAGTATGAGAAATGGTTGTTACATTCAAGCTTAGCGTGCTGTTTTAATTTTTGATGTAACATAAAAAGTTACTTATAAGAATATCCCTAACTGGAATAAAGATCTGGTAGGAATATATAGAAAATATACCCAAAGTGTAGTGTGGTAGCACTATTAAGGACAGAGAAATCATGATGTGGAAAGGCAAATACCCTGACATATACAGGAGGGACTACTATCACAGATTCTTAGATCTGCATTTTTAAAAGGAAAGCAACTTTTGAGGGGTCAACAATAACTTTAATCAAGTACAAGTATCATTCATTAGTTCAGGGGGGAAATCAACACCCTGAACTTCAGAGCAAATACAGAAAAATCAAAATCAACAGACATGGCCTCCAACTGTCTGACATAAGCAACACATACATCATAGATCAACAGACAGATCCAACTGTCTGACATTACATACATATATAGTTACCAGAGAGAAAAGCACCAACATCTAGGTTTTCAAAGCCAGGGGGCTCCTTAGAGGCTGCCTAGAGTCTCATCAGGCTAAACAAACACTTCCAAAGCATAAGACCCAAAGTAAAACCTCACATCAGAGTAGTTATACTTTTCAAAGAATGTTAACAAAAGGTATGGGCCTTCCTACAAATCATCCCAGGCCCATCAACAGGTGAGGAAGATCTTCTTTAATCACATTATTCAATCAGAGGCACTTGATTGTACTAAAGCAAAAAAAATGTATAATCAATACAAGGTGAAATCCATTTTCCATAGGAAGATATGATATTTTGATATTTCAGCTAAAAGTAACTATAACCTTAAGAAAAGTTCCTTTAATTCACTTGAAAATTTGTTGGAAAACCTAATTTGAAGTTTGTTGCTATGTCTCCTTGCCATTCTGGTGCAGGCTGCCATCACTTTGCACAAGCAATATTGATATAATCTTCTAATTTATCTCCTTGCCTCAAATCTCTCACCACTCCAATCTATCCTTCACTCCAGTGTCAAAGTAATTTTTCTAAAGCACATATCATCCTTTCCACACCCATACTCAAACACCAATGACCCCTACTATCTCTAAGATCAAATATAAAAGCTTCTATAGGACATTTGAAGCCATTAACAACCTGACTCCTTCCTACCTTTCCAGTCTTCTTACAATAATTCCTTTCTGTACACTACCCTGGCCTTTCTGGTCATCACATGTGACACTCCATCTTCTGATTCCATGCCTTTTAACTATCTCCCATACCTGAAATACTCTTCATTCTTACTTCACCATATTGTTTCCCTTATTTCCTTCAAGAGTACCTCAAATTCCACCTTCTATAGGAATCTTTCTCTCCTCTCTCATCCTGTACCCAACACTGCTAGTATCTATGCTCTGAGATTAACTTCAATTTATGTTGGATATTTGATGAGTTGTCTCACCTTCTTTGCACCTTTAGCACTTAGATCAAGTCCTGGCAAATAGGAGGACTTAATGAAAGTTGTTGTGTGACTGGCCTCCAGTCAATCATAGACCTAGCATCAGTAAATCAAGTGTGAGAAGATTTTACAGATTGCTCAAACTACTGGATCCATTGACAATGGTGACCACCTGTAACAAAATGATGTTAGAGATTGTTTCCCTCCTTGTGATATCAGCACCCTGTGATATCCAGTGTTATTATGCAAATGAGCAGAACACATGCTTAATCTTTGGGTTGTTGAAAGGGATGAATGAGTTTCAGATCATCACTATTATTTCCATTACCTTTTCATTTATATTTCGATCATAGTAAAATTGTATTTCAAACATCACCCAAAAAAACCAAACCAAAGGATCACCCTTGATAATGGAATCATTTTAAAAAAAATAAGATCCTTAGAGCTAATAACTAATTGTTATTTGTAGGAACAGAATTATAAATGTTTGTTCTTTAATCTTGATATATTTGGTCCTTAGTCACAACATATATAACTTCCAAGGTAATTTCCTTAAAGGAAGATGTGGCCATGTGATTCAGCTACTCAATCAACTCCAATGGTTTCTTATTGACTCTAAGACAAAATATAAACTCCTCCATTTAGTTTGTAAAGAACTATGCATCCTGGCTGTAACCTATCTTTCCAAACTCATTGGACATCACTCCTCCTCTTAAACTCTAATCTAACCACATTCACCTTCTTTCTACTCTTCAAATAATATACTTCACTTCTCTTCTCTTTGCCTTGGCGTTGGCTATTCCACATTCCTGGAATATGCTCTGTCCTCAGTGCTACCTCAGAATTCTTCATTTCCTTTAAGATGCAACTCAGGTATTATCTTCTGCATGAAACCTTTCTGGATCCCTTTCCCCAAATGCCAGTGCCCTCTAATCCAAATACTCCCATCAGATTATGAGTTCCTTCAGAGCAGATGTTTCTTTTTGCCTCTTTTTGTATCCCCAGTACTTAGCATACTGTCTGGCACATAGTAAGCACTTAATAAATGCTTGTTGATTGATTGGTTATACCTGGTTTGTGACAGTGTCAGAGGAAGGAAAATAGCATGTGAAAGGCATTAGAAAAATAAAATCAATAGACATTGGCAACAGGTTGGGTTTGGGGAGTAAAAAAGAGCAAAGGGTTAAGGAACATACCAAAGTTGCAATTCTGGGTAACTGGGAGGATGGTGATAATCCTAACAGTAACAGGAAAGTAAGGAAAAGGAGAGGATTTGGAGAGAAAGATAGAGTTCAGTGTGGGATTTGCTTAGTTTAAGATGTGTTTAGGACATCTGGTTCACAATGTCCAATAGGTGATATGAGACTGGAGCTCAAAAGGGAGGTTGCTAATTAACTAAAAGGCAAGAATAGCAAATTTTTAAAAATCAGGTACATGGTAGGAGAATGGTCACTATAATGGCATCCAAATAATGCTAACAAAGTCAAAATTGCCCCGTTTCATGAATTAAACAGAAAATCTATAAGCAGAAAAATGTTACCTATGCTGAATTGGATAGTAGAAAGGAGCCATGACATGAACTAAGAAAACATTTTCAAGACACTGCCAAAATAAAATTACAGTTCAATAGCCTTGACCCAAGGCACTTGAAAACTATCAATGGCAATAAATTTAATTGGGTGCTTAACAGCAAATGATGGAGTGTAGCTATTTATACTTAATTCCAAACAAAGCAACATACCCTGAAACCCAGGAGATCAACCTCACTTTACTGCCAATTCCAGTACAAATCCTCAACCTGCTCTTAGGAGCCAGAAACACCAGAATTTCCCCTAAAATGATAATTAGCTGTTAGATGCTGTTCCGCATGAGCTCACACCAATTTCCTTTGGAGAATATCCAACTGTTTCTGGGTATTAGCATCTGAATTATATGTAGGAGTTTAGAGATTTGGTTCATGGAATGTCAAAATCACAACAACCACCATCCCACTACCACTCCCAAAAAATTAATAATCCTTGATAACTCACAACAAACTGGTTGCATTCAAGTCCCAGAGTCTCTTAACTGCAGCAATTATATATGAAGTCCCAGGGGACAAGAAGCCCTTGTCAATAATGCAGATGCTTCTCTCATTCATTTTCTAATACTTCATCACAAAGGAAAGAAGAATCTAATTTCACCTGTATTCAGATCTGATGTGCTTTCTCCTTTAATGCCTCTGGCACCTTTCTCGCATATTCTACCAACTTCAAGCCACCAGTTGGTAGAAATACCACAAAATCAGGCTGGTTGCTGAATATGTGACCTAGAGTTAAGAAGACATGATTTAAATGCTATAAGGGAGTATTATTTGTAATGGAGATGAACCGGAAGACTTCCCAAAAAGAACCTAGGTGAAGCAAGGATAGTCATGATAGTGAGTATTATTCAATATTGTACTAGAAATGCTAACTATAGCAATAAGAGAAGAAAAAGAAATGGATGGAACTAGAATAGGCAATGAGGAAAGAAAATTCTCATGCTTTATAGATGATAAGATCATATACTTAGAGAATCCTAAAGAAGCAACTAAAAAACTAGTTGAAATAATTAACAACTTATGGAAAGCTGTAAGTATAAAATAAACTCACATAAATAATTAGCATTTATGTATATTGTCAACAAAGTTCAGCAGAAAGAGAAAAAGAAATCTCATTTTAAACAACTAGAAAATATGAAATACTTAGGTGTCTATCTGCCAAGACAAACCAAAGAATTCTGTTGTCAATTACAAAACATTTATTCATACAAAATAAAGTCAGAGTCAAACAATTGGGAAAAAAATATTAACTGTTCATGGAGAGGCCAAGCCAATATAATAAAAATGACAATTCAACCCAAATTAATTTACTTATTCAGTGCCACACCAATCAAACTATCAAAAAATTATTTTATAGAGCTAGAAAAAAATAGTAAAATTTATTTGGAAGAACAAAAGGTCAAGAATATCAAGGGAATCAAAGAAAAAAATGTGAAGAAAGGTAGCCTAGTAGTACAAGTTTTCAAATGGTATTACAAAGTAGTAATCATCAAAATAGTGTGATATTGGCTAAGAAATGGAGTGGTGTATTAGTGGAATCAATTAAGTACACAATACACATTAGCAAATGACCATAGTAATCTAATGTTTGAAAAACACAAAAATTGCAGATTTGGGAACAAGAACTCACTGACAAAAACTGCTGGGAAAACTAGAAAGCAGCTTGGCAAAAACTAGGTGTAGGTAAGTATCTCAAACTATATGTCAAAATAAGGTCAAAATTGGTACATGATTTAGACATAAAGGGTAGCCCCATAAGTAAATTGGGGGAGAAGAGAATAGTTTACCTGTCAGATCTATAGATAAGGGATGAATTTTTGACCAAACAAGAGATACAGAGCATTATAGAAAACAAAATGGGATAATTTTTATTACATTGAATTAAAAAGTTTTTGCACAATCAAAACCAATGCAGCCAAGATTAGAAAGAAATCAGGAAAGAGAAAAAAAATTATAACAAATCTCTCTGATAATATTTGGAGAACTGAGTCATATTTATAACATTATGAGTCATTCCTCAATTGATAAATACCAAGGTATATGAATAGGCAGTTTTCAGAAAAAAAGAAATCAAAGGTATTTATAGTCATCCAAAAAAATGCTCTATCACTATTGATTAGAACAAATTAAAATAGCTCTGAGGTACCACTTCATACCTATCAGATTAGCTAAAAAATAGGAAAATGATAAATGTTGGAGGATAAAATGGATAAATTGGGACACTAATTTGCTGTGGATTTATAAAGTGATCCAACCATAATAGAGAGCACAGGGAATTATGCCCAAAGAGATATAAAACTGTGCATGCCCTTTGATCCACTTTGATCCAACAATACTGTTGCCAGGTCTATATCCCAAAGATATCATAGAAAAGAGAAAAAGATCTTGAAATGGCAAGCAAAGTAGTATTTTTTTTTTGTTTTCTGAATTGAG
Organism: Potorous gilbertii; assembly: GCA_028658325.1. Taxonomy (NCBI): domain Eukaryota; kingdom Metazoa; phylum Chordata; class Mammalia; order Diprotodontia; family Potoroidae; genus Potorous; species Potorous gilbertii. The sequence continues at coordinate 614,635,351 of CM053770.1, forward strand.
CTTTAGCCGATCAAATGCCTTTGATTGAGTTGTGCCTTTGGTTAAGTCAATCAAGAATCTTTGATTGGAAACAGTGTGTGTGTATGTATAGATAGATAGATAAATAGATAGATAGATAAAGATAGAGATATAGACAGATAGATATAGATAGATATATAGTATTTCTTGGAGAGAGAAGCAGAGATGAGAGAAGTGACTGTGAGCAGGCTAGGGGAAATTGCTTGTAGGGAAGCCTAACAGAAAGAATGTTTGCAATGTTGGTGCTTTGTCTGTTGATCTGTGTTAATTTCTTAGATGGAAGTCCTGTTGGTCTTTATGAGTGAATTGAGATGAAGGTGCTAGTAATGTGTATAAACATAGTTATAGCTCTGTTAAGGGCAGGAGCCCCTGGAGCCTGCTATCAGGTAGAAGCAGGAAGAGTTTGGAATAGAACAGTGGCCATGAGCTGAGACAAGGAGTAGGAGCAGTGTGTGTGAACCCAGGCAAGAACTGGGAGCAGTTGACCCACTGAGGAGGAGCTGTGGAATTTGGAAGTCAGCCTCGAGTCAAGATAAGAGAGGACTTTACTTGGACACTGTGTATTGATTAAGAAGGTTGTTCTTACAGTGACCTAGGAGTGAATAGTGTGGTATTTTCTGCTACCCCTTAAGAATGTATCATGCTAGAGAAGACCCTTGCCTGGGGATCCCCTGACTTTGGAGATGCAACGATATATGTTATATGCCATATTTCATACTGAGTGTTATGAAATACATATGTGTATTAGATGATATGTTTTGCTTAAGGATATTGCTATGAATGTTATGCTTTACTGAACAATGTTTAGTTTATTGCTGAATAGAGAGTTCATTATACTATGTGATTAGACCCTTAAATTTATTCATAGTAGCAGTCCTCGGTGGTGCTGCTGTGAATGGCATTACAGATCTACATGTACAAAACCATTTGTAGTAAATCTTTTTGTGGTAGCAACAATTAGAAACTGAGGGTATATCATTGGGAAATGACTGAACAAAATGTGCTATATGAATGTAATGGAAATATTGTTGTGCTATAAAAAATGATGAGCAGGAAGATTTCAGAAAAATCTTGAAAAACTTACATGAACTGAGGCAAAGTGAGGAACTGAGGCAGAACTACAAAAACATTGTACATAGTAACAGCAATATTGTATGATGATCAACTTTGAAGGACTTGACTTTTCTCAGTAATATGATGATCCAAGACAATAATTCCAAACAACAAACAATATCTACCTCCAGAGAAAGAACTGATCACAACTGAATGAAGATAGAATACTTTTTTAAATTTTATTTTTCTTGGGGGGTTAGGGGGAGTTTGTATATGTTTTTTTTTTGCAACAAAGCTAACAGGGAAATGTTTTGCATTACTGTACATATATAATCTATATCTAACTGCTTGCCACCTCAGAGAGGTGGGAGATAAGCAGAAACTCCAAATTTTTAAAATGAAAGTTAAAAATTGTTTTTTATATGCAATTTGAAAAAATAAAATATAGACAGCCAAATTAAAAATAGTAATAATCTCTGGTTCTTCATTCTACTTCATCCTCACTACCCAATCAGCTGCCAAGCACTACCTTCTGCCTTTGCAAACTCTCCCAAATTCATCACATTCTTACATTTCACATGCTCACCACCACAGTTCAAACCCTCATCACTACAACCTACCAAATAGATTCCCAGGTTTTTTCTCCATTCTCCAATCTAAACAGAATTACTGAAATATTTTTCCTAAAGCACAAGTCTAGTTATATCACTCCCTTCCTCAAAAATTTTCAATGACTACCTATTACTTCTATGGTAAAACATAGTGTTCCAAAAGTCAATGTAGTTTTAAGCAAATAAAGTTTAAAGTTATTCAAACGATATTTTCATAAGCCTTCTTTGAATATACCGTATAAACTCTTGCCTATGTAAACTCTTCCCTCTAGCATTGAAGGTCTTCTTTTCATAATATGTCCAACCTACCTCTCTAATCCTATTATCTAGCCCTCCTCCCCCCACCCCTACCCCAGCCTTTGCTTCATGTACATTATGTTCTAGTCAAAGTGAACTACAAGTTGTATTCCCAAGTTTAACTTTTAATGCTCATATTTATGCATTCACATTATGCCATGCTACAATAGGGAGCCTAGACATAATGTTTAATATCTAATCCAGAGAGAAATCTAGACTCCTTCACCCTGATACAACTAAAGGTCAAAAAAGGGAACTGCAGAAATATTTAAATGTGATTCATCTGGTTCAAAAATGCAGGTAGAAAATCCTAAAGTAGGGAAGAAATAGTCCAATCAAATGCAGGAAAAAAATAGGTATCACTCGCTGCTGGCAGGGGATGGGTGGAGAGGAGAGCTAAAATAAAACAAAATTTATAAATACAAAAACAAATGTCTTATTTTGCCCTAAGAGATCAAATTGAAATAGTCTACTATTTTTTTTAATCTGATGAGTCAAGGACTTCTAACATAACCTAGGGTTACATTTCAATCCACATTAGAAATTGATCAAAGACTCTGATTATGGTATAACTAGGTAAAAGTTGTTTATGCCATAAGCAATAAATCAATCAATAAGCATTTATTAAGCACTTATTATGTACCAGGAACTGTGCTAAGCCCTAGGGATGTGAAGAAAAAATATAAAAACTCCTTCTTTGCTCTAGAAAATGGTAAAAGAGTTCACTTTCACTTTCTCTGTCACATATATATGTATATAATATATATAAAGAGAGATTATATGTGTATATAATGTATGTACATATATATAATAGCAATTTGATCTTTTAGGGCAAAATAAGACATTTGTTTTGTATTTATTAGTTTTGTATTATCTTACCTCTCCATCTCAATTCCCAGCAGTGAGGGATCCCTATTTTGTTTGGTTTTTTTTCAGATTTGATTGGACTATGTCTTTCCTACTTCAAGATTTCCTATACATGTATACTTATATACCCATACCTGTACATAATGTATACCCACATATATGTGTATATGATGACTATATATACATGTATATGTATATAATGTATATACATAAACATATATATATATATATATATATATATATATATATATATTCAGAGATAGCGCTCTGCAAAAACATCTCCATCTCTCTCTTTTCTCTGAGAATGTTCCCCACTCCAATTGTATTTTCAATAAGTATACCCAGAGTAGTATAGGCCAATAGCTAATGCTATTTACAAAGACAAAGTAAATATATAAAACAAAAAAAAGTAAACAGATTTCCTCCATATTCAATGGGAAGTGTTTCAGATTTACATGAAAAGAGGCCAAAGGGGAGAAAGGAAAATTACTGCTTTGAGAAGGAGGGAAGAGGTGTTCCAGCTATATCATATCTGTCCCTATACCTTGGGCTCAATAAGCCAAAATAACCTCTGGCCTAGAGTACTGGGCCTTTTCTTTTTGGTAGCAACTTCTACCCATGCTTCCATTCTCCCAGTTCTAAAAATGTTTCTACTATTTCCCCTTCTCTAGCTCCCTGTGTCTTTTTCACATCCCTTTAGAAGTTGATTCTTTCTCTTCTATACTGACTTTTAGCAGCCACCCAAAGACATAGCCTAATATTTATTCTATCTAGTTGACTTCTTTCTAATTCACTCAAGGAACTCCTTCTACGTCATAAAAAAAATCTAGAATATCCACATTTTACAGTTAATTTAATATCTTATTTCCCATTTTCCATGATTAAGTTCTGCGCTTTCAAGATGCAACTCTTACATGCAAAATGAAAACAAGAGAGCGTTGGAAAGGAGCACTAGCTACTAGACATCAGGAAATATTTGTGAAGTGCAAAGTTCTCCTTATTTAAGCCCACAATCTATATTTAATCTCTATAGTCAGAATTACTTGAAAGCTTGGCTACATGTTCTAATGAAGGAGGACCACCTATCTTCTTCTCCATCGTATACATCTACTTAATGAATGTGTTATTAAAGGACAAACTACTTTAAACTTCAGAGCTGTTACTAGTAATTATGTTTCCAAATTCTTGCCATGATTTCATTTTAGGACAGCAAGGATCATATATATGTGAGCTTCTACTGACATGAGGATTACTCAGACAGAATGCATGATCTTGACCAGATAAAACAGTATTAAGCTGCTTTTCCTACTCTTTATAAATTCGTTAAGTGTTGGACTAAATGCCATTTGTTTTGTATTTATTAGTTTTGTATTATCTTACCTCTCCATCTCAATTCCCAACAGTGAGGGATCCCTATTTTGTTTGTTTTTTTTTTCAGATTTGATTGGACTATGTCTTCCCTACTTCAGGATATTTCATTTTTGTGTGGTGCTTTTAATACTGATGTGGTTTTTTTTAGCTCAGAGTGAAAATTACTCTAAGAAAACATGTATAAAGTTTTAGCTCATAAAACAAACTTCAGCCACTGTGTGTGTGTGTGTGTGTGTGTGTGTGTGTGTGTGTGTGTGTGTGTCTCACTGGCGATTGGTGTGGACAAATGAAGCACTTCAAGCATCATTCAAGCCCACAGTGAAATAAGATCAGTAACATCAAAGTATGGAAAAAAGAGTAATCAAAAATGAAAACATCAACAAGAATTGACAAACTATTGCTATGCAACAGCCTAATTAATCCTCAGAAAATAAGCAAAAACCTCTAGAGGAACCCAGAAGCTGGAAGGGTTGTTATTGCTTCTTCTTCAGAATGATCTGGGCTTATTAAAGTTGGAATAACATCAAGAAGACTATTTTCAGTAAAAAAAAAAAAGAAAGAAAAGAAAAGAAAAGAAAAAAGAAAAAGTATGGGTAAAACAATTTTTAAAAATTACAGAATTTGAGCTTGGAAAAGTGTGATTTTTGCTGATGGAACTCACTTTTTCATTCATATCTATACCAAAACTGTTGTAAGAGAATTTCAAGTGAGTCTTTATGGCCTGAGTATTTTCACTGGATTAATATATTCATCCAAAATGATGTTTTAAAGTTGGTTTTATTTCCAATGAGCCTGGAATTCTTGTCTCCATTACCATTAAGAGAATGATGAACTCTGATAAATATGTTTACATAATAGAAGTAGAATTGTTTTAGAATTATAGAAATTCCTAAAAGGCAATGACATCCTGCAACCTGAACTTGCACCATGCCACATATCACAAAATGTTAAAGAATTTATCCAAGGGAAACATAAATGAGTGGTCTGGAATTTAAGCAGCACCAAAAATCTATGGGCCACAATGATTGAAGAATCTCTAAACAAATTGTGGTATATTCACATAATAAAATGTTACTGGGTTATTAAAAAAGAGTGAACATGATAAATATAGAGACTCAAAGAAATATAGGAATTGCTGAAAAAGGAGTAAATGGCACCAGGAAAACAACACACCATGACCATGGCAACAGATCAAAACAATAACAACTACCTATCAAAACTAAATATTGCATTATAAATGGCTAATGTTGGCCCAAAAAAAGGCATATGAGAAGACTCTTTTCTCTGATTCTTTGTAGAAGTGGACATTATGGGTGTGGAATTCTACATAATAGCACCAGACTTTTCTGATTCATTGGTTGGTGTAACAGAATATTTTTTTCCCTTTTTATTTTCTTATTCTTTTTTATCCTGCACAGTACTTTGGGAGGTATTAAGGAATTATACAGTGGGAAATATAAGTTTTCTACAAATAAAAGATGTCGATAAAATTTGTTTGTTAAAGAAAAGAAAAATCTGTAACTTTTTTTAAAAGCTAGGCTTTGCAGAATGAATTCTTCAGATATGCTTATCATCTAAGGTAATACATAATTTCATGATGAATTAAAGAATGTGTCAAAAATCTTTTGAACCTATTGTCAAATTGTATAATACATGTTATCACAGCGAAATAAAGCTGTGCTAATATTGAAAGATTTTAAAGATGTACAAAGTTATATAGTTAGCACCTGCCAATATTTATTTTTGCTTTGTCCCAATTAATTCACAAACTGCTGCACACAAATTTTTCGAAGTATTTGACTAAGAAAAAGATATATTGGATTAAAACTTGTGAAGGTCAGATCAAGTGATAATTTTAAGGGTAGAGAGATCTGGGATTTCTGAGAATTTTAGGTAACAGAGAAGCTGCCAGAAGTTTAGAAAAAAAGGGAGTGGTGACTCATGTGACAGGCAAGCTCCTTAAAGGATGAAAGAGTATGCCATTAAAGACACAAGGAAAGGATTAGGTTTAGAAGGGAATCTAACTGACATGGTCACACATACCTATGTTCCCCGTTACCAGAGAGGTTGAAGCCAACAGATCTCCTGAGATCAGAAATTCTGAGCTACTGTGGGGCTAAAACTCATCAGTTGTCCTCACCAAGTCTGGCACTAGCTACTTAAAGGGATGGAAGGTTAGGCACAGTTGAAAGGGGAGTGGGGGGACCAAACTGGTAGAACAAGAAGGCAAGAGTTGCAAAGGGAGGAAAGTATAAAATTGAATTGGTTAACCATAAGGTCAAATTTTTTTAAGAAGGAAAATGAGGCAGAGTAAATATAATAGACTGGGAACTGAAAGTTATTTTGAGGTTAAAAATAAATTTAGAAGTGAAGGACAAGGAGAAATGAGAAAATAGGAGATTATAGTCACAATTTCACATTTTTACATCTTGGAGGTAGGATAATTGCAGGTGATACAGGATCAAAGACATGACCATCCCTACAGTACATGTAGCTAAGCTGAAGTGAAGGAGAAAGCCACAGGCATTGAGAAGGTTGATGTATAAGGAAAATTCCAATGAGAAAACTGCTGCTAAATTCCTTAAGCAGTAACAATGACTTGGGGATGAGTAAGTTACTGACACCAGAAATTAGATAAGGTGATAAATCTACATGAAAAGAAACTGAAAAGGACAAGAGATTGCTAAATAATGATATCAGGGGGAGGACCTAGAAATGTCATTGAGAAGCAAAGAATATGCCATCTCCTCTTCCTGGCACATTGCATTGGGTTCATGGGAGAACATCCCTACGTTACTTTTGAAGATAGGCTGGAGTGAAAAATAAAGGATTTAACAATGATAGAAGAGAAGGGGAGTTTTTAACCTAGGAAGCCTTAAATAAGAAGATTGAACAATGTTGTTGATGGAGTGGAAATTTGGTCATTTTGATTTACATAGTCTTGGGACAGCTGAAAATTATAGCAGCTATTTTCTTGTGGTACAGTTGATCTGGGTATAAAGACCAAGCAAAAAACACAGGTTACAGAAAAGGCAGTTCATAATTTCTAGAATCCTCACAGGACTTTGAAATTCGTAGTTGTACATGTTTATCCAGGGAATGAAGACAGAACAGCTTTCCCCACTTTCTACAGAGCTAGAACTCAATGCTAAATGGTTTTAATCACAAGAGATCCCCAATTACAAAATGTGTGATTAAAAAAGAACCTTACCTCAAGCATTGTTCTCTTTACAATTCAACATTTTCACCATGAGTAACAATACATTTATCTCCATTGTTTAACACGGTGCCTGCTACATAATAAGCACTTAATAAATATTTATTGACTAATACACAGAACTGTGTGACCCTGGGTGTCACAAACTCCCAATGACTCTTCTCAAAAACTACAAGTTTAAAAGTAAGTGATGATTGGCATTGATAAAGGGTCTTTCCTCATTGGTAGTTCCCTACTTATGAAATCACAAGTTCAGTCCTATGGATTTCCCAGATTTTGCTACCATGTTCACTGCTGAGTGTTTCCCAGGGAGGTATTTGGGGAAGTATCCAAGCCAGCCAATCTTGACTCTGTTTCGACTCCCGTACTCCAACAACATGCATTCCCCTAACCCCACTCCTTACCCCACACCTGCTTTCCAACTCCCTTTTGTTCGTTGTCTTCCTTAATTAGAATGAGTTACTTGAGCTTTCCTTGTGCTACAGCAGATAAAGTTCTACGTCAAGGGTCAGGAAGACTTGAATTCAAATATCGCCTTGGGTACTTCCAAGCTGGGGCAACTAGTTGGTGCAGTGGATGGAGCATAGGTTTGAAATCAGGAATACTCATGTTCATGAGTCCAAGCCCAGCCTCAGACACTGACTAGCTGTGTGACTCTGGCTCAGTCACTTAGCCTTGTTTGCTTCAGTTTTCTCATCTATAAAATAAGCTGGAGAAGGAAATGGCATAACACTCCAGTATCCTCGTCAAGGAAACTCCAAATGGAGTCACAAAGGGTCAGACACAACCAAACAACAATCTACTAGCTGTGTGATCCTAACCAAGTTACTTAACCTCTTTTTATTTCCATTTTCTCAATGCAAAATGGGGATAACAACAGAACCTGCCTCACTAGGATGTTATAAGGATAATGTTTGTAAAGCACTTAGCACAATTCCTGACACATAGTAGGTGCTATAGAAATGCTTCTTCCTTCCCCAGCTTTTTGCTTCTGTTTGCACTCATAAAGTTTAGCACAGGGCCTGGCCCATAGTAAAAGCTTAAAGAATGCGTTTTTCTTGGACTTGCCAATGGAGAGACAGATTTGAAAGAGAAAGAACTCAGAGAACATAGAAATCTCCAGGAACCCTTATGCCATCTCTCCCAAACCCCTTATAAAGCTTTACTTGGTCTTAATGGCTCCTAGATGAGAAATAAATCTTTAGATCTTCTTATACCTTTTTCCAAACTGCTCCTACCCAGAAAAAAAGAACTATTTTGAGGATGTACAACACAGTGGAAAGAATGGCATGTTCAAACTCCAAAGACCCTAGGTGTGTATCCTAGTTGTAATTCATAGCTGTTTGACTATGGACAAGTCACTTAAGTCTCATTTTCTTTACTTATATAAGAGGGGGATAAATAACATCTGTATGATGTGCTTTGCATCATTATTAGGAAAAAATGGCTTTGTAGACACTAAAACTATCTAAATACAAGTTAATATTGGAAAACTCCATTAAGGAGACAAAGCTCTGCAAGTTTTCAGAAGATCAGGACTAGTCTACCCTATGATATCTCACATGGGTGATTTCCATGACTTACCAACTAGGGGTTTTGTTTGTTTGTTTTGATTCATTCTGGACTTAAAAGTCCTGGGCTTTTGATGTGGGATTCAGGCTTCATTAACCCCAGGTCTCCCAGATTCTGCCTGCAGACTGGCATTTGGGCTCCAAGTCTGGCTCCATTGCTTTGAGCAGTTGACCTCAGTCTCTTGGTTCTGACTCTGCCTGCATTCTGATTCTATTTCTGGTTTTCACTGGATGCCAGCCCACCTGTTTCTGTCCCAGGTTTTGCTGTCTCTTCTAGACACATTGTCTCTGGCCCTGTCAGCGCCTGCTCCTTCTGACCCTTCATCAGCTTACCAGGGAAATTAGGCCAAATAACCAGCTCCTCAGGGGCAAACAAATGGTGTATGTTCAGCTCTCCTCCAGAGAGTAAGGTATCTTTTGTTTGTAGTAATCATTTTGCAGCAGAGTGCTGGCAAGAATGGAATGTTTTCATTTTCCATAGGACTTAAGAGCCTTAAAAATGTGTAATAAGCCCTGAGTGTACTCATAATACTGGGAGGTTTGTGACCCAGTTATCTTCTAGCCAAAAGCAACCTTAAAAAGAGTCAAGGATTTTCACTAGAAGATAATTACAAATTTGACTCAGCTGTCACCAGCTACTAGTTTAGATTACATAAACTTCTTAGGGCAAACAAGTCTCTTCCCTGGTTCCTTTTTATGTGATATGAAAGTGTTACTATACTAATGAGAGTGGATCATTAAACCAATTTTGCTTCTGTTCTAAGTATTAACTTTCACTCATGAGGGCAAGGGTAATGACTACTATTATTTGCAAATAACAAAGCAAAGTAAATCTAGGTATAGACTATTAGTAGTTGCTTTTTGAATTAGCACCAAAAGAAAAATAATGAAAAATAATCCAGAGGGATAGTTTTGCTAGAATACAGACCCGGGAATACTATTAATCATGCACTGATCATCATGGGACTTGACTCCCACACTGGTAATATCAAACATTGTCCTCACCGTAAATGGCCCCATGTGCTACTTTAAAAAGCTAGGTCAAGAATTATATTGTCGAGTAAGTTGCAGGAGAAGCTAAAGTTGAGGCAGGGGAGACAGAGGCTCAAATATTGTCTAGGACACTTATTGGCTATGTGATCCTAAGGAAGTGACTTGCCCTGAAGTGGCTTCATCCAAATACTCATTGAGTGGTTGTAGGCAAAAACAGGTGAGATCACCTATATATATATATAGCAATTTAAAGTTTACAAAATTCTATAAAATATTAGCAGTTATTTTTATTAACAGGTTACACTTGGATTGTGTCTTTTCTTTTGGTGTGGCATAATAGATAAAGTGGTGGCACAGTGGTAGACTGCAAGACTGAGTCAGGAAGAACTTACTTCTAATCCCACCTCCAACATATTCATTGTGAGAATATGGAAAATTCATCTAACTTAGAAGTTTTCACCTCTGTAAAATGGGGATGATAAATAGCTTTGGCACACAATAGTGGTTAATAAATGATTTCTCTGTCTCCCTCCCTATCTCACAGGATTTTTGTGAGGATCAGATGTGGTACCATATGTGAAATGCTTTACAAACTTTAAATTCCATATGACTCTCAGCAGTAAAACCTCATTTTTTTCAGCTTGTTCATTGGAGTTCAGATAGACATCAGACTTCAGATAACCATCAGACAAATCACTATACTTACATTTTTATGGAATATTCTTTATATCAAAGCTGTCAAACACATGGCCTACATACAACCCACAACACTCCAGAGTATGATCCACACCAGATTAAAATATAATTTGAAAGTAATAAATAAAATTACAATAAACCTAAGTAATGATAATTTGTGGCTAAGTCAATATGTATCCTGCAGAAATCCTTACATGTGGTTTAGTGGCCTGTTTCTATTTGAGTTTGACACTACTGCTTTAGACTATCACTCAGGCAAGTATAATAACTTTTTTGAGGTTGACTAAACTTATCTGAAATATAGGATCACATTCTGGAGGTTCACCAAAATCATCCTCAGTACAACTCCTGTAACTTACAGGATGACAGATTAATACAGAACTCATTCTGGTTCTACACAATTTTTTTCTTTTGCTAGGTTTCTATATTTTAAAATATTTTCATTTCATGCAGCTTGGAAATTATAAGCATTTAGTATGCCAACACCTATTAAAAATTTTGTTCTAAATCAACACTGTATCTGACCTAGGAAAGGAGAGCAAGTCCAAATTGTCTTAAATCCCACAACACCTTTTGGAGAAAGATTCACAGGCAAATGTGCAAAGGAGTTAAAAGACTTAATCAGCTGCCTTATCCACACACAGGCATTAGTTTACACAGATCCAGGCAAACCTTTTGTTCTCCCAACAGTTGCCAGTTTGGAAAATTTGGAAGCTGCCATGAACCAAGAGAGTGAAGGTCATCAGAGACCAATTGCATTTCAACTGATTGAGAGTGAGACTGATTGCCCTGTTCACAAGCTTGAACTCCTGGCCTCGAAGAAAAGTATCACTGAGACATTCGATAAAAGATGTATATGAAATAAAACTCCAAGTTTGGACTCATAATAATCCATTAATTTTTTGACCAGTGCTAAGTTGAACAGATTAGAACCAATAGTCAATTATGATTTCAGCATATACAATAGGACTAATGTGGATGCAAATATCTTGTTCAGAAGGACACATAAAGCAAGAGCTGTAGTGTTACCAGAAAAAAGATGTGAGGTGCCTGCTGAACTACAACTACAACCTAGTGAAGATACAGCTATGAACCCAAATGCAAATGTAAAGCTTATTTCATTGAACCAATATTCTTTGCCCCAATAGTCTGTGGATAACTGACAGTAAGACATGTGACTGAAGAAGAACTAGGAACAAGTATGAAGTCAAAGAAAGAGGAAATATTCTTTCAAAACCTTAAGTTCCATTCAACAGAAGGCACCTTACTGCTGAGACATTGGCAGAGGCTGGGCCTATGCAGAGGATGTTGTACCAGGCTGTGTATCCATGTGTATCCACACATGAAACTATGGGGCACCTAGTACTACTCTGAACATACCATATGAATTACTTATGTTATGACTTTGCACATGTGGCAAGAAAAAATTCTAGAACTAACAAAAAATTTATATTACTAACCCAAGTTATCTATAGATATCACCAAGAAAGACAGAATTTGTATTAAATATATACAAAGAAAAACATTAGCAGTGCATGCTGTATACTTGGAGAATATACCAGAATGTACCAGAAAGCTTTTGGACCTTGTTTTATAAAACATGTGTCTGGAAGATGATCACAAAACATAAATCTCTTAATGGTGGCTGACCATTTCACCAAGTATGGTGAAAGGATATCAAAACAGGAACAAGAAAGCATCTCTTATTGCAAAAATGTCATGCAAAAGATGATTTTCACTATATGGATTCTCTAACCAAGATAGAGACCTTGAGAGCAAGCTACTCAAGGAAATGTTGGTGTCAATAGGCATCAAAAAGTCTCGAACTTCTCCTTACCATCCACAATGAGACTTGAATATTTTCACAACCTGAACATTTTAATTTCACTATAGTAAACGCAACAGACCAAATAAGGATAAAGAAATATAGTGAAAAACTATAATATATAGAATTATCTGACTTAGACCTTTACTAAAGGTCAGTCAGATACCTGAGAAAACTAAGGAAGGGATCTTCCAGCAAAGTAAACACCAACCTAACCAGAGATGGGCCAGGGACATGTTTACCCACAAGGCTTTTGTCTAGAGGAAACATAAACAGAGGATTCCCCTAGAAAAGCCTTAGAGTGAGCAGTGCATGGTGCTGCAGTCCTGAGAATGGGACACCCCAGGTCTCTGAGGTCTCTAACATTCAGCACTGATATACCAGAGAGGGTCTTGAAGACCATTTTTACCCCCCTTTTGCCAGAGAAAATGAATTTTGTTTGGAACCCCAAAATAAATCATTGTATCCCAAACAGCAAATATCTTATTTGCATAGATATATTTCTAGTCCAGTACCCACTTTTGGGGACAACAGAATGAAGGAGTGATCTCCGTTCATATACGTTCTGGTGCTCTGCCCAAGATAGATATCAACGGCTTCTTTGGAGATGTGGAACAGAGCATTCCAAATCCTGTACATTATTAAATATACTTCTGCAACTCAACCTGCCCTGCGATCCCTATGGACCTAGCTTAAACCCATTAAACACAGAGGAAACAACGCCCTGTTGCATTATCATTATATAAAAATCATCCTTCTCATTTTGTTGGAATTCAGATGGAAATGCTTCTGAGAATAACACTCAATGACTTCAAAACCAAAGTGGACATAGAGGAGAATAGCTAAAAATCTTCTGGAAAATATGACTTCAGAACAAGAAATAAGCCAAATGCTTGTAGACTTCACAGGAACCCCATACTTATCCTCATAAATACTTTCTGATGGTCTACTTAATCATCAAACATAAACCTTTCGATGTCTAAGGACAAAAAAGCAGCTATTATAATAAATTTTGAATTTCTATTATGTAATTTTTATGAAGGATAGATGAAAATTGATGATGAGACACTAACAGTGGTGACAAAGTCATTCTATTTGTTATTCGCCCTTTTGTATTTTTTCTGTGTATTATGAAATTGCTTTAGTAATTCATTGCTTTTGTATCTGTCATTATCCATAGATCTATGGCCTGCCCCACACTCTCTTTTGCCATATAAAAGCCCTGCCTTCTAAAAAATATGTATAGTTAAAACACATCAGCATACTCAATCTCCAACGCAGCCATTCTGCTTCTCTAAAACATTATGTCTGTCAAAAGGTGGGAAGCATATTCTATCTGAAGGCTCTACTATTTGCTATCTAAATCAGAGGTCAGAGATATTTCAAGTTTTTTTTCATATTATCGTGTATTCTCCTAGTTCTGTTAACTTCAGTTCACTCTGCATCCGTTCAAACAAGTGTTTCCATGTTTATCTAAATCCATAGTACTCATTATACTACATTTGTTCAGGATTTCCCCAATTGATGAGCACTTATTGTGTTTCTAGTTCTTCACTCCCATGGAAATCGCTATATTCTTGTTAATATAAACCTCTCCCTCCATCTTTACTCTCCTTGGGATATGCACCTAATAGAATCACTGGATCAAATAACATGTATAGCTTAACATAGGGTTTCCTAACTTTTCTGGGTCAGCCTGTAGCAGTCTGGTGAAGCCTAGGGACCCCCTCTCAGAATAACATTTTTAAATGCATAACCTATGTCAGTCAGACCAAACTGACTCTAATCTGTGGATCTGTGGATGGCCAGAGCTGAACAGAGCAGGATAGAGACAGGAGAATCAGGAATCAGAGGAGTTTAATTTCAAGGTGAGAGAAATGGCTTGCAAGCAAGGAGGCAAATCAGACACCTGTGCCAGGGCCCCACGCCTAATAAGGGGCATCCATGGAGGGGTGGGGAGATCTCAATATTTACACCAGTGGTTACACAATGAACTATAGCCCTGACAATGAGGGGTAATAGCTCAGACAATAGCTGATGCTGGTCAAAGCAATATAATAATTATGACATTTTGACAGAGCGAGATCATCCAGAGGGTGAGTGCAAAGATTGTTGTCATGCCAAGGTCAGGACACAGCTTGCTTGCTGGGCTTTAGTTTTAGAAAACAAGGTTTCTCCTAATACCTTGCCATTTCCCCTTTTGGTCAAAGTGGCAGGGGCAAGGGGAGCTAAAAGAACCCTTAAGCTTCTGGCCAATTAAGGAGAGAAAGGTAGAAACCAAGATGCCATGAGAGGACCGTTGGACTAGGATGAGCACTTTTATACCAAGAGGTTAGTTCCCTGAGGGGACCTTTTTGGGGAGTATGTCCCAGTTATCAATGCTAGCTACTGTTTGCTTGCAAGCAGAAAAGAGAGGGGGATCCAAAATGTAGAGGAAGAAAAAGCCAACGTACACTTAAATCAAGGTCTTGGTGGTTGGGCACATAACAAAAGAGAAAAGAAAAAAAAACTAGGACATTACATTCAAACCTTATCCAGAATTTTGGAACAGCTGTTTGCCTTTGGATGTCGGCTGCCTCCAGGTCCAAAGTAGACCAATCTTGAATTCCCTGGAGAGGTTTTGCTGTCCAATCACCAGCAGGGGCTTTCTTCAGATGATCCAGGAGTACATATCCACAAGTTCAACAGTTGTGGAAGTAATCAGAAGGGCTAGGTAGGGACCCTTAGAAACTATGATTGATTGTCAATTTTGAGATAAGACACATGGGTTGCTTGAGATGTACAATTGTGAGAAACTCCTTGCATCAATCTTTGGATATGAGTTTCTGGTAAATGGTTTAATTTCCCAGTCATGCAGGGGTAGGTTTAAACAATGCAATAAAATTTTCTCACAATTCCCATAATTGCATAATTACATGAGGTCAGGTACAGATCAAACTTAGAGGGCTCACAATGGACTAGTTCTGAGAAGGGAGATTTACATGTCACCAAGGTAACCCAAAAAATTTAAACATAAACTATGCAAAGCAATACAGTAATTATCACCAATGTTAACTAACATCAAGATTCCTTGTATCCTAGTAACCCATTCTCAATATCCATTTAATCGGTACATTTCGAGTCTCAGATGTTTCATGTAGCTATCTTGTCCCTAGATAGCTTTTCTTGGACAATAAGCTTTATTCTCAGGACAGCTCTAAAGGGGGCTCTACTTCTCTAGTTCCAAATCTAGAGGTTCCTACATAAGTCTGACAATATGATTTACTACAATCACTTAAATTTTATTCTTCAATTTTAAAACTTCCGAGAATTTCAGTTTTTATACCATTTGCTGTTTCTATCCTTACTTAAATCTTGTACCTGATATAAGAATCTTTTAAAAATTTATGAGGGTCCAACCACAAAATAAGCTTTTCTGCCTTTTAAAATCATCAGACAGAAACTTTAATCATGAGGAAATAATTTCACTTTTTTTTAACCATTATACATTCAATTTACGTGTAAAATCCTTAATCAAATTTTAAGAACTTATTACTAAAACATATTGAAAGCCTGAATCTTCATAATAAACTTAGAAGCCAATTGCACACATATGTGTATAGTTCTTAGAGAAAACAGTCTTAACCTATTGCTTTCTCAAAATTTACTATTCCATTTCTTTAGAAAACTTTTTATATTACAACTTTATCTTATTACTTTGTCTAATCATTTTCCCCTTAGAAGGATATCATCCTATATTATAATTTAACCATAAATACAGGTTAAAATTGTAAGATTTTCATACCTGTGTCCTATTATAGAACTCAGAGATATTCTAGTATCAATCTATTATTTAATAGATTTAGCATTGTATTTAGAAAACTTCTCAATTATAGAAATTTACTATAAAAGGTAAAAGGATATAGTTATGATGTCATATGTCAAAACAGAGGAAAAAACTCCCTTAACTGTGTTTGATTCCAGGCATGAATCACATCTGACAACCAATCATGTATCAAAAGAGCATGAAAAGCAAAGCTCAGGATTAACCAAGTGGGGAAATTTCCTTTTCATAAAGGAAACAGCACAATGGGGAAGTAGAGTCAGGAGGATTTTACCTTGGGCCATGCCAAGGGCATCCTCAAAACTTTTCCCAGACACAGATATCCACTTTTAGCAGTTCCCAGACTGCAGCACCTGCTATTTCCTGCTATTGGCTTCATGAAAACTCAGACAACTATTCCTATAATCAAAGCTCAAAATAATTTATTAATTACAGTCCCAAGGATTTTTATCTTAAATAGCAAAATTTCACTAACCACAGGGTGAGTGCAAAGGATGCTATTATGACAAGCTCAGGGCACAGCTTGCTTGCTGTGGAAAACAGAATGTCTCCTAATATCTTGACACCTAAAACACTTAGGATTACAAAGAAAACCAATTATATTGAAACACAGACAGCAAAATAAGAAATGAAAACCAAGTTCATGGAATGCAGGTTAAGAACCTCTTGTTTAGAAACATTTTGTTTACAGTTTCTAATTATTTTTCAAAATGAAATATTATTGAACCAATTCATAATTCTACCAACAGGGCATTAGTGTATCTGTTGAGTTCTTCAACAATTACTATTTTCCTCTTTTTTCAACCACCACAAAGAAGATGACAAAAAAAAAATCTTAGCAACAACCTAATCTAATAGACATTTGGATTATTTTCCAAGTTGAGAGACATGGCAGCCAAGAGAAACAGCATTTGAGAACACGAATTCATTTGTAAAAATCTTATGGAAGATAGTGAAAGATTATGAAAATACTGTCTCATTGAATGGTAAGAAATGGAAGAAGGAAAAGCAAGATTACAGAATACTTGGTAAGAAATCCAATTAAACCAAATCATCCAGAGAACCATTAAAACTAAAACTGAGAGGTTACCACAGATGAAATATGGAAAAAAGCTATAAAGGTTTCTATAACAGACTTTTTTCCCCATCTGAAATAGTGGAATCCCCACATTTGTACTCTAACATCACAATCCCTGATAGAGCTGGCAATGATGACTTTAAAGAAAATAAAAGTGGAAATAAATGAAAAGACAACTGGTAAAAACTTGCTATGTGCCAAGATCTAGAGATATGAATCCAAAAGTGAGCCAGTCCTCGTCCTCAGGAATCTCACATTCTTATCAAGGGATACAATGATAAATGGAACAATACATTGTTTGCAAAGGAAATAGTAATCTTGAGATGATTCAAGTTCTCAAGATAAAGAAAAAGGAGAGGGAGAAAGAGCAGAGGGCATGTCTATGCTAGGGATGACAATTTTCAGGTTATTGAGGTATTAATTCTCAAGATCTATGAAAGGATGATATTAATAAATTGGGAAATCATGGATAGTTTAAGTACTCAAAAGAAAAAAAGGCAAGCAAGGGAATATGGACACATGCCTATCTTTCCAATTTACAAAATCTTTATCAGCAAAACTGCAACGGCAAGTAAAATAGGATCTTTGGCTGGTTTTGTTTTAGTATAATCAAGAAGTATAATGTCACTATTTGAATGTGACTAAGGAGGATCTTTCCCACCCATTGTTAGGCCTGAGAAGATTTGTAGGAAGGTCCATACTTTTTGTTAATGAGGCACTAGTTCTCAAGAGATGTGAGGCCTTATGGCTCTAAAAAGCATATAAAGACTGAGGGTGAGGTTTTATTTTGGGCCTTTCTGACTGGAAGTATTTGTTTGGCCAGACAAGGACTCTGGGAAGCTGCTTAAGGAGCCCCCTGACCTTGAAAATGCAGATGTCAGTGCTTCCCTCTCTGATAACTATGGTCAGACAGTTGGCATTCAACTGTCTGTTGAATTCAGGCAGAGGAAACCATGTGTGTAGATCTTTTGATTTCTCTCTATTTTCTTTGAAGTTCAGGGTGTTGACTCCCCTGGACTAGATAGATGATATATTTGCTTAGTTGGAGGAATGACACATGTTCTTGATTAAAGTGATTGTTAACCCCTCAAAAGTTGTCTTTCCTTTTATGAATGCAGATCTAAGAACCTGTGATAGCAGGCCCCCCATGTATGCCTGGGTGCTTACCAATTCAAAAACCAGCAAATCAAAGGCATCCTTCATTTAATAAGGGAATAAGTATTCCCTTACAAACAATATTCTATAGATGACTATCTTTAGAGTCATTCAGTTGACTACAGGACAAAAAGGACAAGAGAACTACTTGTGCTCCTCAAAGAAATTTTGAATAATATGACATGCATTCTGAGTTTTGGGAAAGCTGATTTAAGTGGATTCAAAGAAAAGATAAACAGTGTCCAATGAGCAAAAGTTTTCCAGGGGAAGTCAGCCTAGTTAATATGGAATATGCTCAAGAATGAAATTATGAAGAAAGAGAGAACTATTAATAAGGAAATATGGAATTGTCCTTCATCAAAAAGAAAAAAATGTTTTTTGTCTGGAAAAAAACTAGTGTGAATTCTCTAGAAACTTAACAACATACATTTTTAAAAGAAATGTACTAATAGGACATGGTAGCTAGGTTAAGTAAAAAAAAATTAATATAAAAATGGGCCATGGTCCAGTAAAAAAAAAAGTGTCAGTTATACCAAAACTCAGAATAAGGTGAAGCTGGCAAGGAAAACTAAGGATGACAAAGGGGTGTTTTTTGTTAGTTATATTGTGTTTTAAAGGATGAGCAAAGAAGGGATATGACTTTTGCATGGGGTAGATGGGACAGTGATATCTGACAACATAAAGAAGTCAAAATGCTTCTCTTCTGCTCAGTTCCTATATTATTTTTGTTTTCTCCACAAAGGAGAATAACCTTCATATTGAAAATGAGAAAAACAAAACAAAAATGATTAATGGGGAGTTGGCACCCAAGATAAGTAAGGAGAAATTAAGAGAATATTTCACTGCTCTAAAATAATTCAACTCAAACCACATCATTGGATTCTAAAAAAAAAAAAACCTAAAGCAGGGAATCACTGAGTTACTGTAAGTGATATTTGAATGATCTTAGAAAATGGGAGAGGAACCACAAGACAGGAGAATCATAAATATTGTCCCATTTTTCAAGAGAATAAAGAGAAGAGAGTCTAAACTCAATAAAGTTAGCTTGACTTCATTTACTAAGGGGAAAAATCCACAAAGAATTATTAAAGAAATGACTGGCAAATATTTTTAAAGGATAGAAGTGATTCCAAAGAACCATGACTTCATCAAAAACAAGTTATGCCAGACTAACCTTATTTCCTTTTCTTCATAGGATTACTAAACTAGTGGATGAGAGAAATATTGTGTATATAGCTTACCTAAAGTTTCACAAAGTTTTTAATAAACTATCTCTTAAGATTCTCATGGAAAAGATGGGTTTAATGATAATATAGATTATCAAATGAATTTGGAGATAGATGAATGACTGGACTCAAATATTTGTTAAACGTTTCAGCGTCAGCAGAGCAGGAGGTCTCCAGTGCTGTGCCTTCGGGATCTGTACTAGACCCTGACCTCTTTAACATCTTTACCATTGACTTAGATAAAGGAACAGATTAAGTGGTCATTAAATTTGCAGATGACACAAAACTAGGAGGGAGAGCTAACACTGGATGACAGAGTTAGGAGGCAATAGGATCATGATAGGCTGGGGCAACCAGCTACAATTATATTGAATATAATCAAATGAAATTCAATAAGGATGAATTGTTACACTTGAGTATAAAAAAACAACTCAACTCCACAAATATCGCAGCAGTTGGTTGTTCAGGATAAAAAATCTAGGGGTTTTAGTGGACTCAAAAATGTTGTTGCTGCCAAACAGTTAATGCTATCTTCAGTTGCATTAGGGTAGATGTAGCTTCCAAGATCAAGGTGATGATTAACCTGGCTGTAACCTGGCCTTGTCAGAGCTCATTGACTATTATGTGCAGTTCCAGCATCTAGCTAGTGCTGTGCATAGAGCATTGACCCTGCAGTCGGGAAGACCAGAGTTCAAAGCCAGCTTCAGATTCTTACAAGCTATGTGACCCTAAGTCATTTAAGCTCTGTTTGCTTCTTCCTCAACTATAAAATGGAGATAATAGCAACACCAACATCTCAGGTTTCTTGTAAGGATCAAATCAGGTATTTTTAAGAGCACTTATATAGTGTTTTGAATGTAGTAGGCACTACATAAATACTTATTTCTTTTCCTCCTCCTTCCTACCTTCCTTTCTGGGAACTGAAATTTAGGAAGGACATTAGTGAACTACCCAAATAAAGGCAAGGAGGATGGGGAAAGGCATTGGGTTAATGATATGTGGAGATCAGTTCAAGGAACTGGACGTATTAAACCTGGAGAAAAGAAGACTTGGGGAGACATGACAACAGCCGTGTTCACATATTTGAAGGACTGTCATGTGGAAGAGGGATTAAGCCTGTCTAGTTGGTCCACAAGGAGAAGAGCTAGGAACAATGAATGAAATTTTCAAAGAGGCAGCTTTAATCTTGAGGTCAGGACAAGCTTCCTAACCACCTAGGCTGTTCAAAAGTGAATTTCTTTCCTCAACAGGTGGTAGGATCTTCCTTCTTGGAGGGCTTCAAGCAGAAGGTGGACAACCATTTGTCAGATATCCTGTAGTGGAGATTTCTTTGTGTATGGGTTAGACTGGATCTTGGAAAATTGACTGATCCTTCTCTTTCCAATCACTCAGTTTTCTACATCTCCCCTTACTTCCACTGATCTCAAGAACAGTGTCCCTTCTGATTCTAACTCATCATTTTCTCTTGAACTTCAAAGTTGTCAAGACTCTTTTCTATGTCCTTTAGGAGAATGACATGAGAGGACCTGAATTCAAATCCCACTTTGGGTTCTGATCACCTGTCTGACTTTGGGCAAGTTGCTGAACCTCTTTGGGTCTCAGTTTCCTCCAGTGTGTAAAGATCCCTTTCCAGCTTCTAAATCCTGGAATGGTGAGAAGAATAAATAAATAATTAGGTATGTTCCCACTTCTCCATTTCACCAATTTCCTCTCTAGTTTTTGTTCTATTAAGATGAAGTCTTTTTAAAAAAATTTCATTCTAAGGACCAGTTGAAAGAATTGAACATGTTTGGAGAAGACTACAGAGGGATACAATTGTATTCATGTCCTTGAAAAATGCAGCAGAGGCATTAAATTTACTCTGCTTGGCCCCAGAGGGAAAAATTAGAGGGGAAAAATGGATGTGTTATGAAGAAATAGAGTTAGGCTTAATGAAAGGAAAACTTCATAACAATTAGAGCTATCCAAATATGGAATGGACTTGAATACTCTGGATTTGTCTATCACTGGAGGCCTTTAAGCCAAGGCTAGATGACCACTTGAAAGACATATAATAAGAGGAAATTCTTGCTCAGATATGAATTGGGCAAGCTGTCCTCCAAGTTACCTTCCAACTCAAAAATTTTGTGAGTCTATGATTCCATGAAAATATTCCATATGCTTCTGAAGTTCATCATCTTGCTGAGAGCTCTCCCCCTCAACACATGGATATATATGCTAGTACAGGTTCCAATGCACATTTTCTGAACAAATTGAGGACATTATAATAGAGTAGGAGCTTAATGAATATTTGTTAAGATAAATCGTGTATGTCACAAAATAATGTGACAGGATAAATTTTGGCTGAAATTCAATGAATTACAAGATGTCAAGTTTGAGCCATTATAAATGTATTAACCAAAGATCTGCTTCTGATGTTTCTTTCCCCTCAGCACTTATAATCCCGTTTTATTTTTCTATTTCTGGCATATGTTGCTACCAACTTATTCTTTATTCCACCTCCTTTTCTCATATCAGTACAACATTAAGACTATTTCTAAGACCTAACTTTTCTAATGTGTCACAGAAAGTCTCTGATTAAAATATGCCTTGGTTTGAAATTGTATTCTACTAAAAATCAATGCATCATTTCTTTTCCAATCCATGGCCTGAGAAGCAAAAAGAAACCAATAAGGCACATGGTCTAACAACATATGAGCACTATTGCTGAGGCATTTCCAAATTCACACCTCTCCTACTACTGTGACAAAGGCCTAGATTTGGCATAAATGGAAGTCTTTAACTTTTCAAACCTGAGTGGACTGAATTATTTGGAGCACAGCCACCATCAGTCAGTTGGCCTGGTGTGGAGGAACACGTTGCTTAGATAAAACAACAAGGCCTCAGCAATCGCCACAAATCATCTATTTGAGCATGGCTTGCAGCACTAGTACTGAATGAAAAATTTTTTTTCAGACTTGTGTTAAAGCTAATAGTTTGCTGTCAAACACACCATCTGTCATCCCAACAGATCTCACTCAGAGATGAGGGGGGTGGCAGTATGCACTGTCTTTGCACCAGCTCTCCACACTGTCATTTTGTATTTACGGACATCATTAAATTCAGGAAACTTAACCCAATTGTACTTAAACAGGAGGAGTTGTGAGGAATTTCAAATTGGGAAATCTATCCTTTGGTGAATTCCTACCCTTTTTTTCAAGTAACATCCTTCTGAAACCTGAATCTCCTATTAACAACCCTCTTATTTGCTCAGCTGCTTTAACAGAACTGAGAACAGAGCTCCTCCAAAAGTGAGGTCTGTATTCATTCATGCATATGACCAGAGCTGTGACAAGAATAGGGAATGGGCATTTTGCCAATGGGGGAAAATTTGTCCCAAAGGACAGAACTTGTGCTTCTCTAAGACAAAAGAAGAAGCAGAGTCTGGTGTTAGGGTACAGGCTTCGCTGTGGCCAAAGGAGCTAGTAACATAAAGGAAACAGAGGGCAGAAGGAGGTTATTAGAAGAAGTATAGCCCAGCTATTTTGTACAGTATCTTGAAAGAGAGGCAAGGGCAGAAGTAGATGGGACCAAACCATTCTTCTCATTTCTTATCATCTAGGAAGAACAAAAGTAAAGTTGTTTCAGGATTACCGATGATCTGGGAAGTGCCCACCTCAACTTAGGGAGAGTAGACCTATACCAGAACAAGGCAGAATAATAGAAAAATACCTCAGACTTTACTAGAGGACCATGTCTTCCTGTGGATATTCCTACCTCTCTGATCCTGGACCCATTTTCTTTCTCTCTACCCTCTCCCCAACCCTTCCTAGGGGCAGGGTTGAAAGCACTGGACAGAAAGTGTATTAGGCTGTCCTATGACGTCAGAATGGGGACAGTTCAAGATCTCTAGGCCCTTCAAGGAATCAGGGTTAGGCTGCCCTGAGAATGGAGAAATTATTTCCCCAGGCCTAACTCTCAGTTGTAGCTTCCTCTGAGCACAGATCACACTGGGGAAAAGATACTGGGGATGAAGAAGGCTAGAAAACTCAGGTAGGAGAAGATAGGGAAGGACAGATTCTTCACACACACACACCCCAGCCCAGATGCTCTTCCTGAGTCATTAGACTGGGAGTCTCTGCTTGGGAAGGGATAATACTTCCAGTCTTCCGAGGAAGGCCAAAATTTCAACCATTTTAAGTGCTCTAGACTGAGTCAAAAGATCTGCTCCGGCACACATCTTTTTTTTTTTCCTCTGTAAAATAATGTGTTAGATGTATGTTTTCTAAAGAGTCCCTTCAAGTTCTAACATGATACTTTGAGGGATTTTTTCAGAGGGTGTGAGAAAGGAGAACGAGCCCAATTTCAGGACTTCTATAATTTACTGTTAGAGTTGGTTGTTGTCTTTCATTCTTGAAGAGGACCAAAATGACATCACTATGCTAGAGTCAAGTTTCAGTGGGCATGACTGTGGCTGATCAGACCAATATGAGCTCAGAATGCTCTAGAACAGGTCAGGCACAAATAGTCTATAACATTTGGGAAGGCTTCTCTAAATCTGCTTATTCTGCATTTCCTTTGATCTGTCTTGATTCTGCTTTGCTCATAGAGCACAACATCTCTGATGTGAGCACACCATGCTGACTGATCCTATACCAGTATCTCCCACATCACACAATCAATTCCAAAGCTCTTACCTTGAAAGTGTCCTTGCATTGCTTCTTCTGACCATCATGTGAACACTTGCCCTGTGTAAGTTCTCCATAAAATAGTCTTTTGATCAAGTGTCTCTGTCACATCCAAACAACATGACCAACCCATCAGACTTGAGCTCTCTGAAGCAGAATTTGAATGATTGGCAGTTTAATTCAAGAAAGGACCTCAGTGTCTGGTACCTTATCCTGCCAGGTGATCTCCAGAATCTTCTTAAGACAACTCAAATGGAAGTGATTCAATTTCCTGGCATGGTGGTTGTAGACTGTCCAGGTTTCACAGGCATATAACAAGGTCAGCACAACAGCTCTATACACCTTCAGTTTGGTAGTCAGTGTAATACCACTTCTCTCTCATACTTTCCTTCAGAGCCTCCCAAACATTGAGCTAGCTCTGGCAATGTGTGTACCCACCTTATTGTCAATCATTCCTGGAAAGTACACTATCATCCACAGCATTCCAAACTTCATTTAGGGTAAATGATGGTTCCACATGTGGACGGTATGGTGTTGAGTCATTTCCATTGCATCCAACTCTTCATGATTCTGTTTAAGTTTTTCTTGGCAAGGATACTGGAGCAGTTTGCAATTTCCTTCTCCAGGGCATTTTATAGATCAGAATTTGAAGCAAACAAAGTTAAGTGATTTGTCCAGGGTCACACAGCTAGTGTCTGAAGTCTTATTAGAGCTCACAAAAATAAATCTTCCCAATTCCAGGTTCAGCACTGCCCCACCTAGATGCCCTATTGCCACCCCTACCTTCCCAATAATGAAGTTTCTTAGATGCCCCGTATTGGGGATAGGGGAGGAAGTTCCTCAATATCAATAATAAAATAATTAAAACAGGTTAAAATGGCCTACTTTTCTCCTGGGGGGAAGGGACAAAGGAAGCCTGCTCAACAGTGGTCGTATGTCTCAGTGTCCCTTTGGCCACCCACCTCCCAGCCCCATTGGAGCATTGCCCGCCAGCAGCAGCATGATATAGTCAAAAATTCAAGATGCAAAAAATTCTAGTTAGAGATTTGCATGTGATAACAGATTGCCCACATACTTTTCTTCCCCACATACTAGACATATTTCATGAGTTTTTAGTCTTCTTATAATTCCTTTCTATGGATGAAAACTCAAATATTTTTAACAGAGGGATAATTATCATTAAGGAAGGCTTAAATATCCTTCTTTCTGGATGACTCCTAACGATCTCTTCAGCCCTAGGAGCAGTCTCTGATGCTCCAATTCCTCTATGATAAAATATATTAACAAATCTTGTTTCCTAGAGACTTTATTCTTTCACAGATATTCTCTAGAGGTTATGTTAGAACCCTGCTTTTTACTGTATTGTATGAGCATTGAGCATCTGGGTAAATTCAAAGTTCCCTCCAGAGAAGAGTATTATGTGCCATCATGCATCAGTTTAGACTAGATTAATAGCTTGGAAACATTATCAAGCAAAGGGTCATTTATTCACCAAATACCATCCATGAGAAGCTATTATCAACCCTCAGTAATAATTTTTGCAGGTATCTCATATCTTTCCTACAATTGTGCCAAGGGCTCTTTGTTTCCCCAAGATTTTAGTAGAGAAATCCCCAAGCTCTTTCTTTTTAGCCCTGTTTTTTTTTCAAAGCATCTCTACTAGACTTTCAGGGGAAATTAGACTGATAAAACATTCCTATCCACTACCAGAGGCCAAAAAAAAGGAAAAAGGAAAAATCATTCTTTTAGAAAACTACCGATATTTCTCATTTAAGCATTATTTTGCCTACTTAAACCTGTATTTACCCTATCTGATGAATCCATATTTTGAGAATCAGTCCTCCCTATCTACAAACAACCTCCAATGAGCAAATAAAACCATAAAGAATAGTTAACCAGTGTTTCTTTTCATTGGATACTGAGACCTCTTGAGAGCCTCACTTACGTTTGAAGTGGAGTTTTAAAACAAAAAGGATATAACAGCTCCCAGGGACACAAGAAAGACATATGATTACTGTACCAAATTTTAAATGCCAATATGTAACATTTTATGTCATGTAATTAATATAAGGATTAGGGACACAAGGATCACTGCTTTAGAAAAATAAACTCAGAGCTATGCCTCAAATAGTAATGAAGCCTGCTTTCAAAAATCCCTAGGTTCTCTTTGAATTTTTCCAACTTGCTATAGCAATAGACAAGCCAACTTTTGTTATGGCTCATAGTGGTTAGGGTAAGGTAGCAAAGAATGTGAACATACCCCCAAAAAACCTATAAAGATTTAGCAAGATAGAGACTGGTGCGTTGTAGAATGAAGATTGATAATTGAGAAGAAGTGATATGGTATCCTTTTCATCAAAGAGATGTCCTAAAGAGAGAGACTCACTGTTGTGTAAGGTAGCAGTAAAAGATGAAGATTATTATTCAACAACATTACTGCAAAACTCTTCTATGCTAAGTCCACTTTATGATCTCATCAGCCTTAAAGCATGGTACTCAAAAGGAACTGAAAGCTAAGGAGCTAAAAGAAAAGAAATCTGTACTACACAACAGCCTCCGTTAGCATGCAAATGTGATGGCATTATGGAAAGCATACTGGACTTTGAATCATAAACCAGGAACTGATAGTATAGACCTGCCACTTCCTATATATGTGACTATAGAGCACAGACTCACCAAATCTCATGGTTGGAAAGGGCCTCAGAAACCATATAGCCCAACCCATATCCATCTTTTCTAACATCATTCCTAATAGGTGACCTCCCAACCTTCACTTGAAGACCTCTAATGAAGGAAAATCTGTTACATCCCTTGACTCTTTTTTTTTTTAACTCTACTTCTTAGGAAGTTTTCCCTGATATCAAGCCAAAATCTTCCTCTTTGTAACTTTTACCCGTTTTTCCTAGTTCTCTCTTCTAGAGCAGTCCCTCTTTTCTCTTCAATAGACTTTAGAATACTTAAAGAAAATTATCATGTCCCCCCTATTCTCTTTAATAGGCTAAACATTCCCAGTTCATTCAACCAGTCTTCATGTGGTATGGCCTCAAGACCCTTTTCTATGCTGGATATACCCCTCCAAGACATTCTCCAATAAAAGCATAAAATCTCTGAACTGAAAACACT
Source organism: Potorous gilbertii (assembly GCA_028658325.1). NCBI lineage: Eukaryota > Metazoa > Chordata > Mammalia > Diprotodontia > Potoroidae > Potorous > Potorous gilbertii. The sequence goes on from CM053770.1 coordinate 614,662,942, forward strand.
ACTCCCTTTGTGGTCTAACAAAGAGTAAACAGGACCATTGTCTCCTATATTTTGGACATGATTTGTATGAAATAAGGCAACCTAAGTCAAGCTTTTCTTCAAATTTTTCTACTCCTTTAATCTATACAATATGTAGTAGTGCTTCCAGCCACATCTGCTCCTCTTACTCAGTTCTACACTCAGCACACTGCCCATCTGCAATACTTTTTCCAAATGTGAACACATATGGGCTACCCAGTCCAGTTGTATGTCACAATTAGAGTGATCTGCAATTTTCATCCACTTTGTTTTTCCAGTGAGAATGATTAAATTAATCTCTCTTTCAAATGAATATTTCACTGAAGAGTTTCCTGAGGAGGCTTTATAGCTTTCTAGGGTTTTAAGCAATTATAACAATGATACATTTCAATCAGTAGGATGGTGAACTTCACCATTAGTAGGGAATACATCTGTTTGGCCTCTTAACATCACAACCTCCATGATACTAGTGTTTATTTATGTGCTGTATATCTTTCTGATTTGTCACATACAATGCTATTACTCAATAGATTGTTAAACAAGGAAATTTCTGCCGTCATATCTGTCATGGAGTTTTTAATGATTTTTAAAAACATATCAGACTTTTTTTGGAATAGAGTATTTAATACAACATTTTTCTTTTACCTAGTCAATTTTTTCAAGTCAATTAACATACACAATGATATATTATTTTCTATACATTTTTCAATCATGTAACTATGGAGGTATAGGCCATTAGAAATTCATCCGTGATGGGCCCTCTGTTTACTTCTTGTGTTTTCTTCAAGGATAGCCTCAATTCATTGCAAACACCATTTTTATAAACACTTTTTTATAAACTTTATAAACACTATAAATACTTTTTTAATAAACTACATCAGTCATTGCTGAGGTCTTCTCAGACATTTTTTAAAAGCACTATCACTAATCTTTTCCATTCATTGAGGGAGGGCAAGGGAAGGAATCTTCTTTCCTTTCAGTTTATAATGAAAAATCCCTGAGTACCTTGAAAATTATGTCGTCTCCAGCACCGTTTTCCTTTCTGTGTACTTGTTAAGATCCAACTTCTCTTCCCAGGCTTCATTTTCTTAGCCTAAGGTTAGATTAATTTACCTTAGATAGTGAAATTTGGTGATTCTGTTATAATTGCCAATGCTAATAGACACAGAAATATCAACAAATCCGTTCCACTTTAAGTCTGTTTGTTGTTCTCCTTCCAAGTTCACCTATAAACACACTCAGGATGATGTGCCTTAACAGAGTCTTAGATAAAATCCTCTATAATATAATTTTGTTCACATTTTTGTGCCATTTCTTGAGGTAATGCTTCTATAACATTCCTTTTTAATGCTCCATAAATGACCTTGCATTTTAAATGGGTATTGCTATTGTTTACCATATTGAATTTTTTAGCAAAAAGAGCAAATATTTGCTGGTAAAAGAAGCTTTGGACTCTTTTAAACCTCTCTATTATGAGTGAGCATTTTGTGGTAAAGTTCTTAAAATGATGATATCCAGTTACTGTAAGTAAACAGGTTAAGCTGTTTGTTTCAGTTTCCTCATCTGTAAAATGGGAATGCAAATAATACCACTTATGTCCTGAGGCTGCTCCAAGGATCAAATGCGATAACAGCTGTAAAGTGCTTAGCACAGTGCCTGGCATATAGTAATTGCTATTAGTAATTAGTTAGTAATTATCTTGTTGTTATTATATTGTAATACTTCATACGATGGTTTGGGGGTAAGGATGGCTCTGCAATCCTTAAATTCCTACTTAAATGTGTGAATTATTATTTAGTTAATATTCATAGATATCTCAGGAGCTACAGTAACCTGCCTGTGAGTGGGACCAAATAAGACTGATACACACTCTCTTTCCTGGGTTCTTGAGTCCAAAAATTATTAGCTTGAGAAGCTGTTCCAGACTGGTAGGCAGATCCTCAGAGGGTAGATAGACACAACCTGTCACTAGGTCCCTACTCAACAGCATTTCTAGTTTGATAGGACCTGCCAAGGCTTATTCTCCATCGACAAAGCTAGCCTTCCCTCAAGAACCCTAGGTCATCTCCATGCTGACAGACAAGATATAAGAAGGCTGACATGTAGCAATAAATTTGGTTTGATTTTCCTTCCCCATATCAGGACATACAATTTCACTTGTGTAGGTAACACCTTTGCCAATGCAGATGTGCAACTGTTCTTCAACTTATAGTCTTGAAGAGTTATCTGGCATAATGAGAAGATAAGTGACTTGTCCAGGGTCAAATAGCCAGTGTGAGCCAAAAGCAGAACACCTGATGGTGATCCTCATTAACACACTCCTAGCAAATAAACTTTTTTTTTCCTGTTGAAGAAAAAATTATGGAAAGTTATTGGTAATCCACCCACCAAGTAACTAGTGTAAAACTTTTTATGAAGATTTTTCCCAGGAAAAAAAGAAAATCTCATTTGGTTATAAAAGTTACATTCAGCATTTACATTTAGATTTGAATCAGGTCTGTAATTGCCATATAAATATTAAAATATAATTTCTATGTCAATGTTGGAGGGAAAAAAAACAAACCCAGCCTATTACTATAATTTCAATCACATTGGCAAATGAGATCAGTGACACAAATGAAATGACCTTATATACCTAGTCATCTAAAATGAGTGAAAGTAAAAATGTGATAATATTTCATTCATGGAAATTCAGCCAATGAGAGTTTCCTTATTTTAAATTAAAAACTCATTACAGACCAGAAATTAGCATGCTCAGAATTATCCAATATAAGATTGAGGTACTGATATTGTGTGTGACAAATATGATTTTAAAAAATCTACACAATCAGCAATGTGTGAAATTCAATAGGAATCCTGACAGAAAAATCTTACTGAATTATGTGACTTTATCAAAAAATAAAATATGCTCATGTCTCTAAGTACATGACACAGAGGCAATTACAAGACTTAACAAAGCAGCATCAGGAAGCCCTTACTTTCTAATATTGGCCCTCAAGGTTAAGCTAAAAAATAAGTGTCAACGTCACTTTTTAAAACTTTCTCAAATGTAAGATCCACTCAGAAAATGTGAAGTATCAAACATTACAGGCAAATGCCATTACTAGTACAAAACATAATAAAACCATGAAATAAAAGTAACAAAATAATCAAAGTTTGAAATGTATACCACCCCTATTTTGCTTGCTTCGGTCCAATGTAGTTGTGCTTTCCAATTATTGAATTTCCAATCAAATAATTATAACAAAAGTGTCACTGGTTAAGAAGAGAGATGGAATAAAGAACACTGGACCTGGCATCTGGAGATCTGATCTCATATTCCACCTCAGACATTTACTAACTATGTGTAATTAAGTCAAACCAACAAGCATTTATTAAGTGTTTACTAAGCGCTAGGCATTATGTTAAGCTCCGGAGATACAAATACAAGCAAAAACAAAGATAATCCCTGATCCACAAGGAATTTAATTTCTAGTGGCAGAATGCAATGCCTAAAAGTGGTAGAGGTGGGGAAATTACCCTCCAATGGCCACAAATGCAAGTCATTCCAGTTATAAAGTGTGGAACAAAATGTCCTAAGTGAATATTAGCCTATTTATTGAAATTATATTAGGCTTTAGAGTCTAGAGACTAGCTCAAAAGATTTAAGGGTTAAAACTGGAAATAAGGCTACTAAAAAACTTACCAGAACCTTTCTTTGTTTCATCATGAAACAATTACAAAGGATTATAAATTTCTGTGCAAGTTCCTCAGAGTTCATCCAATCTAGGCCATTAGAATGGACCCTTCTCTCTATGAAGACAGGGCTACTAAGCTTGCCAAGTTAACTATGGAGTGGGTGAGAATCTGTGACCTTTTTTCCTCCCTCCTTAAATTCCTCAACTAATTACAATGTACAAAGAACCCAAAGTATAGATCAAGGAGAAGATGTAACATATCTAACGTACACACATCACTAATCACTGCCTAAGAATTCTGGAAATGGAAGAAAATTAGCAAAACAAAATAAACATACCAGAGATGGGACTTTCAGAGTACTAAAAAAAAAGAAAAACTAGGAAGTTATATTCACTGCTTCTCACTCCCCACCACATCCACCTCCCACAGGCAGTCACCCACACAGCTACTGAAAGCCTACATCAAGAGAAAGAGCATAAAACTTGGAATATCACCCCTTTTCAGCTATCCTTAGGCTTTGGTGAATTATAAGAAATATCCTTCAATAAATTTCTTTTGGGTGGGTAAGTTTTGTGCATGGGCTCTTTTTTCTTTCATTCTGTGACACTGATTTACTATAAAAATCAGTCTTTTAGAGAGGCACTCGCCCATTAAATGTAGGAAAAAATATGGATAGGAGAGATAGATCACCTTCCCTTTTCAAATTATCTCTATAGACCTAAATGAAAGTAATTCAATCTTCCTTTGTAGATCTGTTACTGGGTTGAAATTTATTGTTTCAGTATCTAGCCAGCATGAGGCCCTGGAGGTTAGACAATTGTATACTACTAAAAGCATTGTGTGACTTTGGATAAGTCACATAACCTCTGGGCCTTAGCCTGGGTTTCCCTAAATATAAAAAAGAGAAGTATGCTAGATGGTCTCTGAAGTCCCTTCTAGCTATACAAATTCATTATGAATAATTCTCATATGAGTACTGTATCACCTCCACCAGTGAGAATAAAAAAATATAAAACAGCTAAAAACATGACTAAGATGAACTAAAAGGAATTACTTTTCCCCAGGCCAAAAAAAACATTTCTTGCCCCAACGTGTTCAAAGTTGCGTGACTGGATAAGGAAAGTGAATGTATTGGAATGGAGAAGAGAACTTGATTATTGCTATAACATTTTTTTAAAAAAGAAAGAAAAGTTACATCAAGAGAGAAAATCACATTTACTATAGACCCAAAAATAACAAGTCATTTGATATGCCAGGTGGTATGCTGGTAAATATTTAACAAGTAGCTCAGAGGGGGGGGGGGGAGTATAAAAAACAAACTTTTAAATTTATTTTGCATTGTCTTATGATTTGCCAATCAACAAATAATAAATCAAACCCTGGTTTGTAGTGTTTGCCAATTTCTGCAATGTAAATGCTCACACTGAAAAGTTAACAATTAGTTTTTTGCAAACTCATATGAGCTGGTTCCAGCAAGCCCCTGAATACTCTACAGAAATATTTATGGGAATAAAATCTCACATTCAATTCACAGTTAATGCAAGAACTTGGAGAAAAAAGATTCAAAGAGATGTGAGCCAAAGGAAGACTGAAATGGTGTCAAAGTGAGTAAGTGGTTGGTGAGGAAGAGACAGAAGGAAAAGATGTCCAGAGAGTTAAGTAAAGCAGAGTTGGCACTCCTCCTGAAATAATGGTCTCCTCAGGCAGCCACCAATCATCTGGAGAGGGATGCCTAAGAAGGGAGGTTTCTCCAGAGCAGAGGTTTCTCCAAAAGTCACCCCCTCCCTCAGAAACTGAGGTCACCAAAAGACTAGATAGCTAACACAAAATTTTTCCACATGCTCTTGTCCTCTAGTCTTCCAGAAGTAGTTCCCTGGGGTCTTCTATGTGAATAATACTATTTCAAATGGTCTAGAAATGCTCTAGTCCTCCAGTTAAATAAGAAAGGCAGTTTTTTCTCTATATCTCTTGTTGATCATTCTGTAGAGGCTGACTAGTTAATCATTAATTATTATTTTGGTGAGAAAAATCAACGAATTTGGTAGATGATGACAGCACGATCTAAATATTAAAGCATACCTGACCCAAAGGACACATAGAGAGTCGTGAATTGCTGAGAAGACAGTATTTTTCTAAACTGCTCGTAACCCTTCGGTAGCAAGACAATAAAATATATCCTGAACCTTCTTTTCATAAGAAGCTGCCTTCCCCTGACTACAGTAACACTGACTCAGTGTTTTATCAACCTGCACTCTGTTTCTCATTGGTACATCCCAAGCTTCTTCATAGAGCAATGCCTATCAATCATTCTGGAAGGGACTTCAGAGGCCATTAAGTCCAACCTTCTTGTTTTATAGATGAGGAAAATGAAGCTGAGAAGGGTTCAATGACTGGCCCAGGATCAAATATCCAGTCAGGGTTACTATCCAGTATCTAAAGATTTTGAAGTTGTCTTCCTGACTCCAAAACAGAGAGTTCTACTAACTGTACTATGGAATTACTTCATCAACCAGCAGTTCAAACCTTCTAATCCAGTGTGTCATTTCAGTCACTAAAAGCTGAATATCCATGGCTAAAGTTTAATTATATTGGTAAATGCATGGTAAAATCAAAGGATTAGTCACTTGCATCATAACATTCAATCTTACAAACACTCTCCCAGCTCTAAGTCATACTTGCCTTTCAAACTTTTCATCTATTGAGTCTCCTGAGCTGTGAGAAAGTAGTACCTAATCAATTCATTTACTAAATTCAAATCCTCCTTTCCACGATGTCCAGAGAAGCCGAGAATTGTAATGGGCTACCAAACAGGTACTACAGCTTGAAGTCATCTTTAATTCTTTCTGGAGAAGGTAGGCATGTTGATCACAACCCATGGACTCAAAGTTTCTTTCTTCTCTACCAGCTCTTCCTCCCAGTCACAAACCTTATAGGCTACTTCTATTTTCAACTACCCACCTGAGGATCTAGCTCATATGTATACACTTCTGTAGACTAATGGGAAAGGAACTCTCTAGGCCAGCACTATGGGTTCAGAAATGGGAGACATGTCCTATTGCCACTGACTCTGTACTTCAGAACTTTCTGAACAATCCCATTGATGCATATCACCTACATTAATCCCCTAACAAGTCACTTTCAGAACCCATACATTTATTGTGCCCTAACGCCTCTGAAAGATGGCATTCATCTGGTGAATACTTACAAATTCAGATATATGTCTGCCTCCAAACCTTCTGGGATACAGCAATCTCCTATAATGGAATACACTGAATCCTCTACGGCAGATATTTCCAAGGGTTATTCATGGTCTTAACTGATTAGTCTTTAAGTAAAATTCTGCTAATCCCACAACTTCCCCCAGTGGTTTACATGCCATCCTAGTGGAGACAGGAGAATGGTTGTCAGTAATTGGCAGTACCACTTTCTTTTCAACAACCTGCACTAATCCTATATATCCCTCTTAAAATATTTGGTGCATTACACTGTCATATCCTACTGTTTCCTATTACCTCAAAACACAAGAACGCTAAAACCAAAAGGTATCTTGAAAAAAATAGGGAATGATACTGAGAAACACTTAAGGCAGAACTATGACTACAAAACAATCTTTAGAAAAATAAGTAGAGAAATAATAATTACTCATAGTTGGGATTTTCCAATAACAAAAATTATGACATGTTTCCTAATTATTGATTTAATACTTTACCACACTACCAAGGGGTTGTTTCACGAAGCTAAGCAAAGTAGTAACAAATTTCATTTAATGAAATAAAAAGAGTAGGGAGAAAATAGCAAAGAAGAAGAATGACACTACAGGACATCAACTACATTATACAGCATCAAAACTATTTGGTACTGGCTCAAAAATAACAAAGAAAATCAGTAGAACAGACTGAATAAACAAGAATCAAAAACAATTTAACTCAGCAGTCCAGGGTTCAGTAACCTCCCTCCAAAATAAACTTACATAGGGAAATACTCTCTACTTGATAAGAATTATTGAGTATACTAAAAAATATTTTGGCAAGAAATAGGTTAAAAGCATCATGTCAAAACTTACACCACAATAATCTCGAATAGATACTCTAAATATTAAAGGCTACATTTAAAACAGAGGAAAAATGCAAGGAGAAATGTAGGTAGAAGGCAAATTCCTAACCAAAGAGGAATAACAATTACAAAAAAGAATAGAAAATTTTCAGAATGAAATAAATTAAAAGTTTTACACAAATGAAATGAATGCAGATAGAATTTTTAAAAAGAAATTGTAAATTCAGGGGAAAAAACTTTCCACCAAACATTTCTTATAGAAATGAAATATCCAAACAACCTAGTGAATTAACACCAGCATATAATAATAAAAACATTCCCCAAAACCAAAGTGGTTAAAAGATATGAGGAAAATTCAAACAAAGAATCAAAAAACTGTCAACAATTAAATTGTTCCAAATTGTTAAAAAAATATGTAAATTTAAAAATAACCCAGAAGTTTTACCTCACTCCTAGAAACATGAAAAAATAATAGAGAATGGAACTATTAGTCAATTTTGGAAGGGGTGCAGTAAGAGAGACACAAAAATAGTCTGATGATGGAGCTGGGAATTGTTCCAACTATGCTGGAAAGCAATTTAAAGCAAATAAAGGTGACTAAAATGTCCTTATTCTTTGACCCAGAGATTCCATTGCTAGTAATATACATACACACACACACACACACACACACACACATATATATATGTATACACATAATAAGGAGGTCAAAGACAGAAAAGACACATAGACACCAAAATATTCATATCAACATTTTTTTCTGGTAGTAAAAGAATTGGAAAGAAAGTAGATGTCCATCAGTTGAGAAATGGTCATACAAAACTGAGATTAACAAATGTAATAGAATATTTGTACTGTAAGAAATTACGAGAGATTCAGATACAGAGAGAAGTAAAGATGATCTAGAAGGTGAAACTAACAACTACAATAATATGAATTAAAAGAATCCTAAAATGAAACTAAATACTGTGCAATTATAATGAACAACATTAGTCTCAGAGAAGATACAAGAAAATATATTTCCTGCTTTCTCTGGTAAGGTAGCTTCACTGGGTGTGAAGTGTGTGGGGAAGTGAGGCAGCATATCTGGAAAGGACTATGAGCCCTTTTTAAAAGCACTGTTGATATCATTTTTCAAAACAGAGTTCAACTATCCTTTTGGTTCATATTACTAAATTACCTTACGATACAATTCAAAAAACAAAAATTCAACAATACCTACTCTCAAGGAGCTTATATTCTACTGGGCTATCTATCTGATCATTTCATGAACCCCCTTTCCTAGATGGGCTACAAAGCAGAGCTACCTTTTGCTTAATTCATCTATTTAGGGTTGTGTTAATATATAGCTATAATGACAACAGCTGATATTTATTCTCTGGTTCCAAGATATTGAGAAGTATGATAGGAAGGTGGCGTCATTCATATTTTAAGAGGCCATGCTTCAGGGTCAGGGAAAGTGTTACATTCCTCTTATATCCACAAGTGTAAGATGGGGTGATCAAGGGATGGAGAGCCAGTATCAGAGTAAATAAGCCCTGAGTTTAAGTCCCACTTCTAATATGTGGTGGCTATATATCTGTGAGGAAAATCATTTAACTTCTCAGTACCCCCAGGTAAATTGCTAAGACCTTAGGAAGTGTTCCAAAAGTCTAGGTGACAGTTTTTAACTTTGGTAACCTAAAACTGTGCTAAAACTTTTGGAATACTCCATGTGTTATAGAACCGTTACCATTCTTCATTGATAGAGGTGATTTCTACAATGGGAACAGAGAATAAAATGTTTAGAGCTAGAAAAGTTCCTTACATTAATGAAATCATGGGTCCATACCAAATATGAAAGAGAGAAGGAGGAGGAAGAGGAAGAAGAGGGTAGAGGAAGGGGGAGAGGAAAAGAAAAAACAGGAAATAGAAAGAGAGCTAATGTACATGGGTACTTTGTATATGGATTAGGAAATAAATTGAATATTGTTACTAAAAACCTAGATTTTTGAAATAGGAACTCATATCTTAAGGGAGAGACCAATTATAGCTTTAAACTGGGACCACTGATCCAAGCTAAAAAGCCCAATGCCTATGGCAATAAAACATATATTTAAAAGAAATTAGAAACATCCCAAATTTTACCATACATATGTCTTTCCAATATAAAACAAACAAGATGATTCTATATAGAGAAGGAAAAAGAAGCTTTGGAGTTTCTCCATCAATACAAAGATTCACTTGATGTATAGTTAGCTAGATCAGTTTGTCCAGAATAAACCACACACTCCTCTATCTCACATCTATATATAGAGATGGTGCCTGAAATCATGCATATATCTTGAGAGTGTACCATTTGCTCCTTGTTTCGTAGATGGAGATAAAGGAGAAGAATCCACTATAGAAAAAATGTATGAAAAGAAAAACCATTTTTAAATTTTCCTCCTTTGTTTTCCAATTTTTTTTTCCTGGCTTTCACTTTCCATAGTATAACTTAGAAAAAATAATTCACAAGCACAACTACTAAACAACTCATGATAAATAATTACATTGCCTATTACCATGAAATTTACATTTTTCTAAGGACAGGGAAAGAGAGAAATCTGATGAAATTACTTTGTTTTCATTTCTTTTGAACTCATGGCCATTCACCCACCAGGCATGTTGACTCCAGAATATTCTTGTCATTTGAAGAAAATGAATACAAATAGGTATAAAAGAGGGAAAAAATGAGAAAGTAAAAACAAACAAAAAAAGACAATACCAAAGAAACATACTCTAATTAAAAGGTTATTACCCATCTCTCATACACACAGCAAATGAAATCAATCTCCAGATTGACCTTCCACTCACTCAAAGTCACTTTTAGAAAAGACTTGACCTTAATAATTAAATTTTACAAGAGTTAGCTAGCATCATTTGAGACTAATTTTTCTCTTCAGTTTGGCATGAAGGTAAACCTCAAGCTAAAAAACTAAACCACAGGTGGGATATTTAAAAACAGTATACAGGTTTTCTTATGGTCCCCTAAAGCTTCAGATGGTTCGCAAACAAACAGCTGTTTGTATGAAACAAAAACAAAGGTATCAAAATGTCAAAGGGATCTACTGATGACTCCCTTGGAGATGACTAACAAAAGTTTTCCATTGAAAAATAAATCCACACCAATAGGGAGTGATCCATGACATCCATCAAACTTTTAAAAGGACTTCAGTATGATGAGAAAACAGGAGGTTATTCATCTCGTCAAGGCAAGCATACCCAGGACAGACTTCAAAGTTTTTCTGAAGATTCTTTTCTATCTTTCTTTTCTTTCTGACATTATTTCATTCCTTCCACAAATCTGGAAGCAATTCAATCATAAACTTTCCATTTTTCTACCATTCTTTTTCACTTAAAAACAAGGAAAAAATGTTCTTTCTTAAAGCTTTACAATATCTAACAATAGTAATAACACCAGATTAATTTTTTTTTTCTCATGAAAGGATGGGGATTTTTCCCTGCTCCAAGAATATATTTTTCTTTCTCTCATTCTTTCCAAACACTTAAGGAAAGGAAAGCAAGTAGCTGTAAAAAGCTAAAAAAAAAATTTTTCAAATGCTATATTCATTTAAAAGTATGTATAGAAATATTTTACACACACACATATATATACACATTTATATAATGTATATTTGTATGACATATACATTTGCATAATAGTAGCCATCTCTAGGTCAAGGTGTGGAAAAGGGGGAAAAAGAGGAATTTACTTGACAACTTTATTATATATTTAAAAGCATTTTTATGTAGTATTATGTAGTACTATTATGTAGTACATAATAGATTTGCAGTTTAATGTAAATCATCTTTTTTTTATTGTGCTGTGATTTAAATGCATAATTTTTTAAAATTTTTTAAAAATTAAATGCTATGCATGCATTATTAAACAAACCATTTTTTGGACTTAAATAACTTTCTTAGGCCATACCTTGCCTACTTTACCTTAGTGGTAAAGTACTTTACCTTAGTGGTAAAGTACTTTACCTTAGTGGTAAAGTACTTTACCTTGGCAGAGCCACATCTGAACCACAGAATGATGGAGCCTACATTGGGCAACTCTATTGCAAATGAATTGACTAACTAGGCCAGAACTCCTGAGATTGCTGTTATCCCACACAAAGCTGTGTTCCAAGTGCCCAGAAGGCACTTGTATAGTACGTACATAAGGTACACTTGTGAGCTTATCTTCAGGCTACATTATTTTCAAATGAAGACAGAGGCATTTGCTGAGCCAAGAGAAACTTGAAAAACCCATGGAATTTATAGAATGATTTCAGATGTGATTAGACAGCTGTCTCTAAGGCAATCAACAGGTTCAAACAACTAGGACCATGGAAGAGCCAAGTATTTTCTTAAAGAGGTATTGCAGAAATAGAGCATTTTTGCTGTGCTTTTTGTTAGGTTGAATACACTTACTTGGAAAATTTCAAAATCTCTTATTTTTAAGTGGTTTTATTTTTTTTTAATTTTACAAAATATAATCACTAGCAACAGCCAGAGAAAATAATGAATGATTATAGCCAAACTTTTCAGTGGAGAGTTGGATAACCAACTTGGGGGGATTTTTTAATGAAATAATTTATGTATTAATAAGTCAATATACACAGGAAAAAAGATCTTTTTTGTGCTTCAGCTACTACCAAATGATTCAGAATCTGTTTTGCTTGATTTTACAATAGATAATTTAATGAAGACTCCAAATAATTTCTCACCAAAGAACTCTGAAAAAAGCAAGCCTAATACAAAAAGTACCCTACGTTGAGATGAATCTGGATCTTTCGTAACTGAGTTGCAACATCTGACGTATTACAAACTCCTGAGTGACAAGTCAATAAGCAAGCAGATCAGGGCAGATCAATCTTTCTAAATAAACCATTTTTGTAGTCAGTGAAAACAAATTTAATTCATTGCTTAATTAGTCAGCTTGCCCAACTATCCATCCCCAGTGTTTTGTCCTTCGTTCTTGAAGAGGACCATGACATCAGGAAGATGATGACATGACTTGAACTTGACTTGGATTTGAATGAGGGAGGGCTGTGCAGGTCACCAGCCTCACTTTCTCCTCCAGAACCATCTGGGTCCAGTGGACAGATATCCATCGGAATGATTGGAGGTGGCCCAGGATGCAATGATTAAAAGCAATAGTAACTTTTAGTAGCAGAATTCCAAACTACCTACAACCAGAATAAACATATCCCTTAGGAGGTGAATGGCCCTGGCTTGCTTGCACTGGCTGTTTCCTAACACACTATCTTAAGTCCCTTTTATTTTCAGTACTGTAATGAGCAGATCAGGGGAAAACCAGCAATTCTTAAGGATCTGGATGAGTTTGTTAATTATGGCACAGGCTAATACAAATGACTGAAACCTGCAGACAGTTCTCAGATCACTTTGAACTTCACTTTTATAAAGGATATAATAATAGTATCTGCCTCCTAACATTGTTGTAAAGATCAAATGAGATAATGTCTATAGAAGGCTTTTTGGAGGTCACAGTAGTTAGAGCTCAATAAGACCTGAATTCAAATGTGACCTTAGATACTTACTGCATGATCCTAGGCAACCCTGTTTGCCTCAGTTTCTTTATCTGTAAAATGAGCTGGGGGAGGAAATAGCAAACCATTCCAGTATTTTTGCCAAGAAAGCCCCAAATAAGGTCACAAAGAATTGGAAATGATGGAACAATAACAAGAAATCTTAAAGTACTATATAAATACTGGCTATTATTATTTTGATTACAGACATTGACAAAATGATCATCTCTCTAAGCTCATGTGCTTTTTCTTCCTCTGTTCCATCTCTGATGGAAGTTCTTCTAAGTAAAGCGATTCACTGGCAAAAATGGGCAGAAGGAAGGAAAAGAATGGAAATAAGGATACTAGCGTTATGAGATTTACAAAACAGAGAGCCTGGCATGGTGCCTACAAGGCTGACCTTGGAGTCATAGAGACCTGGGTTCGAGTGCTGACTTCTGTCTGACACATGCTGCTTAGGTGATCTTTAGTAATTCATTAAACTTCCCAGTGCCCCCAAGCAATGATCTGAGACTGCAGAGGAGTAGTCAGCTTTGTCAATGAAAGCAGTTTCCAAACTGGGACTTTTCTTTACCTCCATCAAAAAATTAGTGAGTCAGAACTGAAAAGCAAAGGAAATGCAAAATAAAGAAACTACCCTTAACTCTATTTCTAAGTTACTTAAAATTGACTATCTGTGAACCATATTGTATTTACATAGAATAAAACATCAATACAAACTTGTAAATATTATATTCATAAAGCCTAGAACCAAGCATTAACAAAATAGGCTAGTCAGACCTCATATTTTACAGACCCTGTGTAAAAAAAAAAGTGCTATGATTTCTCCATGCTAATGAATGTTAAGTGTGGTACACTTGGCACTAGAATCTAGCTCGCCTGATACCAGGCTCTTTAAACCAGATCTGGATGCCACTCAATGGCTGCACAAGACTGTTAACGAAAGGTGATCTGGAATAAAGCTAAACCTAGAAAAATACTAATTTTAACCTAATTTATCTGATAAAGTTAATTAGCCCAATAAACTTTGATTCATCTAGGTTTGCCCCGTTTTCCTGCACAAACTCTTTTATCAAAAGACAAAACCTTTAACTGAAAACACAACAAAGTCAGAGAAAGTCAGATGTGTGATTTAAACTTGTTAAATTACTCTATTTGCCTTTATTGTTGTTTATACTTACCTATGTACATTTTGAAGTCCTCTGGTAATAATATAAGCACCTTTATTTCATTTTATTTTTGTTTTTGTACTCCCAGTGCCTAGCACAGTTTCTAACACATACTAGTTACTTAATAAATGCTTGTGGAGTTAACAAATGCATCAACAATTTAGGAATTCTACCACTACTCAATTTTATTTTATCTGATCACATATAGACATTTGGGTGGGCTGACTTTTTTTCATCTGCAATTTCAAAAAAATTTTCTTTTACTTATTCTAACTGTCATATTGCATCCAAAAATTCCAGTTCATCATTATTTATATGAAGTAATAAAATATAACCATTCTAATCCTGTCAGGACCATCACAAAGCAGCATGGTAGTGAGAGAAATACCCACAAGAAGATTTTTCATGGATAACGAATGTATTATAAACATATACTATATTTTACGTTCTTCAGCATAACATAGCCTGCAGCTACAGGATACAAAGTATTTTTTTTTCCTTAAGTTCTTTTTTTTCCACTCTCAATCAGGCTCACCAGTCCCTTGCAAAGAAATATCATTTTAATATCAAGTCAGCGTATATAAGTTAATAGAGGCTCTTGTCTCCCACAAAACAGTTATTTGATAGAATAATGAATTCTCATCATACCTTTTAATTAGTTTAACTTTTGAATCTTTGCTGAATCACATAATCACAAAGCTAAAAGGGACCTCTGGTCATCTAATCCAATCCCTACCTGACCTCCAGTGAAGAAGAGCCCAGCTAAATTCCAAAACTGCCCATTCCACTTTTGGACATCTCTAATCTACCTCTCCGCAAGCTCCACTTATTGCTTTTCATTCTGCCCTCTAGGATCCTTTTCTCTGTGACTGCCTTTCAAATATAAGGAAACAGCTCTCAAGTCCTCTTCTTCAGGCTAAACAGGTCCAGTTCCTTCAATGCGTCCTATTTGATTTTAATGTGCAAATATATTAACAAAAAAAAATGTGACACATTTATATTTTTATAAATATGTAGTACGCTAAATCAATATGCTGCCCACAGGGATGCTTATATATGATTTAGTGGCCCCCATTTCTATTTGAGTTTGATACCAGTTTTTAAGATGCTGTTGCTTCTTTAACTCTTGCTTCATTTAAAGAGGACCTGGGTTTGAATTTGAACTCATCACTTACTATTTGCTTAACTTCTCTGTACTTCATTCAGTTCCTTATCTGTAAAATGAGGAGATTGGACTAGAATCTAGGGTGGTGAACTTACAACCTTGAGGCTATGTGTGACTTTCTAGGTCCTTGGTTACAGCCTTTTGATTGAGTTCAAGTCCAAAAATCCTTTTATGAAGGGGATTTGTTCTGTAAAGTTTGGATTCAGTCAAAGGGCCTCCCTTGAGGATCTAGAGGGCCACGTGTGTCCTTGAGGCAGCAGGTTCCCCACCCCTAGAAAGATCTCTAAGGTCCCTTTCAACTCTGATGTTAAGATATATAGATAGTAACAGGGTTTTAAAAAAAAAGTCTTCTCAAAAGAAGATTCTGTGGTGGGAGAAGTATTTGAAATTGACAGTGGTGTAAAAAACCAAACAGCAAGAACAAAACTTTTAATAAATAATGTAGGTAAATTAAATCTGGGGTGTTGCCCTGATATATCACTTTAGTAGTCTTGCTGTTAAATAATAGTTATAAATTCTTTTAATAATCCTGTTTAAACTGTTTTGTTAATGCAGGGTGTGAGTCTTCCTATGTTTAGCATTTCTTCCTGCATAGGAATAAAGTACCTTGCCTTAACCTGAATTTTGTTTGTATGTTGGTAATGTTTTTATTTTCTCCCCCTTTCTTTGGCAATCCCTTGGACTTCTGATCTATAACTATTACTATGATTAGTGCTTTCTCAGGATAATAGGGTGATTGGTTGTTAACAGCCATTGAGTAGAAGCCATTGAGTAGAAGAAAGATGAAGTTAACCTTGGTAATCAGAAGTCAGGCTTCCCCAGGAATTAATCTGGTTCACAATATCATGGATAAATATGAAACAGGCAGGAGCAGATACTCTACACTTTGTACTCCCAGAAGTGGTTCCTCTCTGAGAGAGAGAGAGAGAGAGAGAATCTAACATGCATAGCAAGTTACCTATACATCCCATAGGGGTATCTTGAATCAACTTTCTGTTTTCCTCTTCACAATAATTGTATCTCTGTGTCTTCATGTAGTGCAGGGGAGTTCAGATGGAAAATATCAGCCCACGTAGAGATAGCTTTAACAAACTGTACTGTCACTCACATGGGGAGGGGAGTAGTTGATAACTAGTATGGATTCAGTGTACAGCCTCCTTGCCCACAGTGCGCAGCATACAGGCAGCAATATTCACATTCCAATCCAAGGCCCTGAGTCCCTTAAGGCTCCAACTTATACATCCTATGAGACAAGGAGCCAGTATAACAATAGGAAACTGTTGTCTATAGAACCAATAAAGTGAGAGTATTTTCTAAATTACCTAATAAGGAGGTAGGAATAAGAAGTAGGGGAATAGAAAAATGGGGAACTTCAGCCTAATGGTACCTTTCTGACAAGAAGCTAAAAGGGGTAGAGGGAAGGATCTCCCATCACCAGAGCAGTAGAACCAGTTTTCACCAGCCCAGAATTTTACTTTTGAGAGCTTTCCATCTTTTCCTGACATCCCCTATAGAATTTTGGTCCATGATTTCCTCCCATCTCTCTGTCTTCTCCTTCCCTCATGACTTCTTCTCTTCTCCTCCCCCCCATCAGATTGGCAAATACGACAGAAAAAGGAGAATGAAAAATGTTAGAGACGATGTGGGAAAATTGAGACACTAACACACTGTTGGTAGAATTGTGAACTGATCCAGCCATTCTGGAGAACAATTTAGAACAATGCCCAAAGGTCAATCAAACTATGCCTTTGATCCAGCAATAACACTACTAGGTCTGTATCCCAAAGAGACCATTAGAAAAGGTAAAGGACCTATATATACAAAAATATTTGTAGCAGCTCTTTTTGTGATGGTGAAAAGAAAGGGAAACTATGAAGATGCCCATCAATTGGAGAATGATTGAACAAGTTGTGGTATATAAATGGAGTAGAATACTATTGTGGTATAAGAAATGACAAGCAGGATGATTTTTAAAAAACCTGGAAGTACTTACAGAATTTGATGCAAAGTGAAATGAGCAGAACCAGGAGAACATTGTACACGGTAACAGCAACATTATGACAATTCTAAAGGAGGTGGGATGGAAAATGCTGTCCACATCCAGAAAACAAAGTGATGGAGCCTGAATGGAGATCACTTTATTTTTTTTGTTTGTTTTTTCCTTTTGGTCTATTTCTTCTTTCACAGCACTAAATGTACTTTACATGATTGCACATACATAACCTATATCAAATTGCTTACCATTTAGGGGAGGAGGAAGGAAGGGAGGAGGAAGGAAGGGAGAAAAATTTGGAACTCAAAAAAAAATTTAAATGAATGTTAAAAATTGTCTTTATATATAATTGGAAAAAAGAAAATACTATTTTAAAAAAGACAGATGGTCTATGGAATACTCCAAAGGCATTACTACCTTCACTGATCCTCAAACAAATGTTTTTCATCATTCTTCCTACCTCTACTTCCTGGGTTTCCTCACATGAATATATTTTCTTAATTTATGTTGCTTAAGTAATACTGCTTGGCTCCCTTCCCCTTACCTGCTCCCTTTTTTAACCCGTTCCTGTTAAATAAAATAAACTTCTCCAGAGCCATTTACAAGTATTAAGTTTTGTCCCACTAAATTACTGTGATACCTATAAGGCCAAATTAGATTCCATGCATTTAAGATCTCTAGATCAACGTGCTTGTTACCCATATTTTTATACAGTAATATTTATTTAACCATTCTTCTTGTCAGAAAATATTACAGATACAATAAAATATAGGTTCTTTTTTCTTTTTCCTATATACTCTTTTCTGATTCTGAAAATGACCAAAGTGCAAGGAAAGCAATTGCCTTTATGGATGTTAAAATGGAGGGTACAGTTCACTTCAAAAATAGAGCAAAGATTGCTTGGGAAAATCCCCTTTCTTAGAATCATTCCTTTTCGACTCCTGTGGATCAATCATGCACATCACACATCTCACCTTCCTTGGATGGATGGTGTCAAAATTAACTTTCAGTGTTCCAGAAATTGCTGACCTTTCAAGATGTGCTGGTTACTGCCTGCAAGGTGGCTATGGAAATGGGCAACATTAAATTCAATCACTCTGAAGAGTAACTACCTGAAGTTGTATTCTGATAGAATACATTTAAGAGTTGACCTCTGAGGAAATGTACATATAAATATATATGTGTGAGTATATCATTGATAACATCAAGAAACTCTACTAATTAATAGATATTAAGATCATAGAAGTAATTTTTTGTCTACAAAAAGACAATTTTTTTAAAATGCTGACATTAAATTAAAATTACATAGTTACTGAGTGATAACTTACATCACTCCTTTCAATCAGTAAAGGCACACACTAAGTAACAAAAGATGACAAGATAATTAGAGAGTAAGTATAAAATAACTGTGACTACTTTATACTTAACCAGAGTGGTTTGAAGATACTTTGAATTTGTTTTGAGGGGTGGCACCATAAATATTGTACTTGGAATGTCCCTTATTTTATTTCTGTTCAAAAATGTGTTTTTTTCATTCTCAGACTTGCTTTGTTAACCCCAGGGTTTATTTGTTATCACTTCTTACCAAATACAACCACATTCTTGAAGACTCTTAATATATGTTCATTTATATTTTTCTGGTGCACAAATGGTGCACAAGTTAAACTAACATGGTTTCATAATATCATTCAAAAAATACCTCCACTAAAATCCTACTGTGATGCCTCATTATAGTGTAAAGGAGATGCTGAGTTCTTGAAGGCTGTCCAAGTGGTGCTTAAGCTCTGGTAATTTTTGCCAAGCTATAGAGGCTTTGAGAATGGGCATGAGATTGGATATGGGTTATGTTTCATTCAACAATTCACCTAGCTATGTTTAGAAAATTTTAATATCAACAAGTTGACCACAATGTGATAAATTTTTTTGTCCATAACAATTCAGAAAGACTGTCAATTAAACTTTGGAAGAAATATAAAATGTCAGTGGCAATAGTGAATCATCAATGAAATCTTGTAGTCTTTGAAGTATTATAAATAGTCATTAAAATGTATACTCTATATAGTATGATGTAATGAGTAAACAGTTGGCTTTGGAGTTAGAAAGACTTGAGTTCAAATCCCTAGAGGGCTAAGTCACTACAGAGTTTGAAGAAATTAAATTGAAAAATTATGCAAAGGACAATGGTCAAGTCTGTCTAGTAGATATACACAAGATGCAGCACATTAAAGCAAGGAATTGTAAAGGAAAAAGAGGAGTAATGAATGTTAACAAAGAAATGTATGACCAAAAGAAAAATGATAGGCTGGTCACATAGTAAGAATGTGAAATGGCCATTGGACAGGCTATGTGCTCCAATTAGATGATAAAAATGCTAAAATGAATTTAATATTTTAAAGATTGTTTATTTGGATTTATTTTGTCTCCTTTGCCAACAACCTTAAGTTCAGGAAGAATATGTCATTGAATTAATAGGAGCAATATTTTTTTAAAGCAGTTCCTAACCTGATATCTTATATTACCAGTCCATCTGGAAGTCTAGCTTCAAAAGGTCAGTTTTTCACCACACCCTAAAATCTGGCCATCTGGCAATTTGTTGGAGTTCCACAAGGCAGTGTATTCAGCCAACAAGGGACCAGACAGAGAAAAGTGTCCTTTCATTTACTCTCAGAAATAAATTGTATTATGCATGTGTATATGTAGATTAGATTATAAAACAAATTGTATTGTATGCGTATATAAATACATTTAATATATGCACATTAATTTTATATATTTATTGTATTGTGTATATGCATAGATCATAATTTTTATTTTACGTATATATGTACAATTGTGTTTATAAATACAAAAATAATGCAATACATTTCTGAGCATAAGAGGAAAGACACTTTCTGTGTAAATTCCCTTGTTGGTTGAATTGACTGCCTTGTAGAAGCCCAACAAATACATATTTTTTTTCTCATGATTTATATTTGCAGACACCATCGAAAAAACCACAAGCTGAATAAGAGTTGCTCGACCCTAGAGAACACAGCTCTGTTACAAGAAGGACTTCATGCCATTCTTCTCACTTACAAAATAATAATTACTAAATTCAACCTTTCCAGACACAGATTATTCAAAGGATAAATTCTTACAGTGGTGGGGAAAAATAGTGTCTTCACTGATTCTCTCAACAGAGCCTCCAGTAATGAATTTGTCACAGTAAAGTAATGCTCCCTCACTGATGTTGTTTGTTGGGGTGACTTCCAAAGGGCTGCCTGAATGTCAAGGGAAGGTAGCAGTTTCAGAGATGAAAGAGGCAAGATTCTCTACTTAGGTCAAAGATGCTAAATAGAATGTAGGATTAAGAAGAGACAAATGGCCTACTCTATTTTGTTGAAGAAAAGGTTTTGTTCAAATACAGTATCAGGCAGCAACTGAGATAGAGGGGGAGGGGGAGAATGTTGCTTTTCTTGGGCTTTTTTGTTTTCTTGCTCTCATGGTTCCATGGTGTGTGCATATGTGTGAGTGTCTGTGTGTGTGCATGTGCATGTGTGTGTGTATGTGTGTGTGTGTGTGTGTGTGTAATGTATGTGTGTGTGTAAAGATGAGCAGAATAAATGATCTATTTAATTCATAAGCTATCAATTCTAAAAATCAAATAGACTTTCCTAATTTGATGGATCATAAGATCATAGGCTTAGAGGTGGAATGCCCCTAATCGGCAATCTAGTCCAACTCTTTAAAGACCACTAAGGCCTGGGGAGATAAAATGATTTGCCCAAGGTCAGTTAGTTGGGAGACAGCAGTAGTGCTTGACCAGCTGTGTGACCCTGGGCAAGTCACTTAACCCGCTTTGCCTTGGTTTCCTCATCTGTAAAATGAGCTTGAAAAGAAATTTGCCAAGAACACCAGTATCTTTGCCAAGAAAACCCCAAATGAGGTCATGAAGAGTTGGACACAAATGAAAATGACTAATAAGTAGTAGCTGAACCCAGGTCATCTGACTTGAGAGTTTCTGCCCTTTCCATTATAGAATGCTACCTCTTTAAGAATCAATTATAAAAGGATCGTTTAATTTTAGGTTTTTTTAAATGACTGACTGTGCAAACATTACTACCCTTGCCTTTGCTGAAATCTGTATTCAACTATTATCAAAACAAGTTTAACATCGTGCTCCAGAGCCAGAGCTACAACAGGTCACCTGGGTTTCAGCCCAGGAAATTCAAATTTAGATGACACTGACAGCAGTTAGGCTCTTTTAGTTAGTAAAAATAATTCATTAAAATCAGAAACTAACAGGTAGGCAGCTCATCCTCCTCAGCTATAAACCAGATGAGCTTCTCTCTCCTGTGATTCTGCCTGCCCTTCACTCCCCATCCTGTGAAGTGGCCTCTTCAATGGAAGCCTCGCAGTTGTCTACAGGGGTCATTGTCTCCATGGAAACATATCCGAACCTCAAAACAAAAGTTTTTTTATTGGATTTGTCTTAAGAGGTTAATATGAGTATATATTTCAAGCTGCTTGTCCTGGACTATTGTGGAAGCTTTCACTAGACACCAAAATTGTTTGTTATAGTTCAGTTTTCTTGTTAAATTTTTACCTTTGTAGTCTTCAAGTTACTTTTGGTTCCTGTCTAAGAAGCAGATTTATTAAAATGTTCCATGTTCATAGAAATTCTGCATTTGGAAGTGCAGTTAAGAATGTCTCATGCCAAGGAGTGGAGCCAAGATGGCAGAGTAAAAGCAGGGACTTCCTTGAGTTCTCCCCCTAAACCCCTCCAAATACCTATAAAAATGACTCTAAACAAATTCCAGATCTGCAGAACCCACAAAATGGTGGAGTGAGACAAATCTCCAGTATGAGACAGCCTGGCAGGTCAACAAGAACAACTATTGCACCAGGCTGGAAGCAGCATAGGCCACACCAACACAGGCAGGGTCAGAGCAGCCCTCAGGGGACTGAATCATTGACAGCTGTGGCAGTTTCCAGTCTTCTAAAGCCACAAACACCACAGTACAGAGAGAAAACTCTGTGGGACCTAGTCTGGCTTGGGTCTGCCCCAACCATATGAGTGGAGAAGGAAGCAATCACAGCTATGGCAGCAGCAGCTTCCAGAGCTCTGGGTCCATAGACTGGGGGGGGATCAAGCCACTGACGCAAAAACTCTGAAGCCTAGGACAGCACACCCACGCCCACACCCACACCTACTGGAATCAGAGTTCTACCTTAACAAAGAGTTTGAAAGTTAAGTATTTGGCTAGGAACATGAGTGAACAGCATAAAAAAAAAAAAAAAACTAGTGACAAAGAAGATCAAAACATACAACTAGAACAAGACAACAAAGTCAAAGTTCCTACATCAAAAGCCTCCTAGAAAAATATGAATTGGTCACAGGCCATGGAAGAGTTCAAAAAAGATTTTGAAAATCAAGTAAGAGAAGTAGAGGAAAAATTGGGAAGGGAAATTAAAGTGATGCAAGAAAATATTGAAAAACAAGTCAACAATTTGCTAAAGGAGACCCAAAAAAATACTGAAGAAAATAACACCTTAAAAATAGATTAATCCAAATAGCAAAAGAGGTCCAAAAAGCTAATGAGGAGAAGAATGCCTTAAAAAGTAGGACTGGCCAAATGGAAATGGAGGTCCATAAGCTCACTGAAGAAAATAATTTAAATAATAATTCAAAATTAGAATGCAGCAATTGGAAGCCAATGACTTTATGAGAAATCAAGAAATTATAAAACAGAACCAAAAGAATGAAAAAATAGAAGACAATGTGAAATATCTCATTGGAAAAACTACTGACCTGGAAAATAGATCCAAGAGAGATAATTTAAAAATTATTGGACTACTTGAAAAGAGTCTAGACATCATCTTTCAAGAAATCATCAAGGAAGACTGCCCTGATATTCTAGAACCATAGGATAAAATAGAACTGGAAAGAATTCACCAATCACCTCTTGAAAGAGAACCCAAAAGGAAAACTCCTACAAATATTGTAGCCAAATTCCAGAGTTCCCAGATCAAGGAGAAAATATTACAAGCAGCCAGAAAGAAACAGTTCAAGTATGGCAGATAACACAAGAACTAGCAGCTTCTACATTAAGGGATGAAATGGTTTAAAATAAAATATTCCAGAAATGAGAGGAAATAGGTCTAAAATCAAGAATCACCTACCCAGCAAAACTGAGTATAATCCTTCAGGGAAAGAAAATTGACATTCAGTGAAATAGAGGACTTACAAGCATTCTTGATGAAAAGACCAGTACTAAATAGAAAATTTGACTTTCAAATACAAGACTCAAGAGAAGCCTTAAAAGGTAAACAGGAAAGAAAAATCATAAGGGACTTATTAAAGTTGAACTGCTTACATTCCTACATGGAAAGATGATATTTGTAACTCATGAGATCTTGCTTAGTGTTAGGATAATTGGAGGAAAGATAGATAGATAGATGTCACAGGATGAGTTGAATATGAAGGGATGATATATAAAAAATAAAATTAAGGAGTGAGAGAGGAATATATTTGGAGGAGAAAGGGAGAGATAAAATGGGGGAAATTATCTCACATAAAAGAGGCAAGAAAAAGGTTTCTTCACAATGGAGGGGAAAGGGGGCAAGGTGAGAAGGAATGAGTGAACCTTACTCTCATTGGATTTGGCTTAAGGAGGGAATAGCATGCACACTCATTTGGGTATCTTACCCTACAGGAAAGTAAGAGGGAAGGGGATGGGAGAGGAGGGAGGGATAACAGAAGGGAGGGCAGATTGGGGAAGGGAGTAGTCAGAAGCAAAGACTTTTAAAAAGGGACAAGGTCTGAAAACAGAATAAGTGGGGGGCATGATAGGATGGAGGAAAATACACTCTTTCACAACATGATTATTATAGAAGAGTTTTGCATAACAATACATGTATAACCTATATTGAATGGCTTGCCTTCTCAATGATGGTGGGTGGAGAGGGAAGAAGCAAGAGAATTTGGAACTCCAAGTTTTAAAAACAAATGTTAAAAATTATTCTTACACACAACTGGGAAATAAGATATACAAGCAATGGGGTGTAGAAATCTATATTGCCCTATAAGAAAGTAAGGTGGAAGGAGATGGGGGAGATGATAAAAGGGATAGCAGACTGAGGGAAGGGGTAATTAGAATGTATGCCATATGGGGTGAGGGGAGGGGAGAGAGGGGGAGAAAATCTGGAACTCAAAATCTTGTGGAAATGAATGTTGAAAACTAAAGATAAATAAATAAAAGAATTTTTAAAAAATAGTATCTCATGCCTATGCCCTGATCTCACTCTTGAGCTAGGAAAGATCCCTTTCTCCTGTGTGGCTCTCAGAGTCATCATGCCCTCTCTTTCCTCAAAGGAACACAAGGCAACATAAGGACAGAATTAACAACAAGTGTTGCTGAGAATTAAAATTAAATCTGTTTAATATATTCTTTTACAGAATCAAAATATAGACACACAATTAAACAAAAGATAAAGGTGGGGTAAGGACCATCCCATTCTTCATTTCTGTTTCTCTTTCAGAGTTCCTGAATTCCTCTTATAAGAAGACAATTTACATATCTATCTGTTTGTCCGTTTTGAGGACTCCTCTCATAGTCATTGGCTGTCCTAGCCAAGCTGTTACTGACCTCTAGACAATCTCTACCTGCTCCATTCTCTCCTAATTCTGTCAATTCTCAAAAACTGCCACTCTATATGAAAATGCTCTATACCCTCTAACAAATGCTGATCATGTGCAAGTTTTCCCATTGGATAGTTTGAGTCCTTTTGTATTTTAGTAACTCACTCTCAATGTCCATTTAATCAGCAATCTTTATTTTGGATCTCAGATCTCTCACGTAGTCATGTAGTCTCTGGAAACATCTTTTTCAGGCGCTGCTCTGAAGTGGACTCCTCTCTAGTAGATTTATTTCTCTGATTCCACTTGTAGAGACTACTTAGATGCAAAACACATCTTAATGAAAGTTAGTAGAGCCTCTCAAATGTTACTCTTCCAATAATGAGGTCAGGTGATGAAAATTAGTTCAAACCTGTGGTTGACTTTATTAACAAGAGAGTTATAAAAAGAACATCAATTAAGGACTCATAGTTGACTTGAAATTTCAGAGAATTTATGTTTTTACATGTCCTATTAGAATCATTTGTATTTAACATACAGGATTGCCTCATCTTGTTACTTTCTCCAAATTTTCTACTCTGACCAATTCCAATTCTGTTAGAATCAAATGCTATTAAGGTCATAATCTTATAAATAAAAACATAGATAACAACACTCTTTATTTTCTTCACCATTTTTTTGGGTCTCCTTTTTTAAGGTATTGACCCGCTTTTCTTGCATCTCTATCATTTCTCTTCCCAGTTTTTCCTCCACCTGTCTAACTTGATTTTCAAAATCCTTTTTGAGCTCTTCCATGACCTGAGCCCATTGGATATCTATTTCAGATGTTTGGGACACAGAGGCCTTGACTCCT
>CM053770.1:614689546-614711500 GCA_028658325.1 Potorous gilbertii
GGCGCAATCATCTGGTCCCCAAGAAAATAGCCTTCTATGGTCTTATTTTTTTTCCCTTTTCTGGGCATTTTCCCAGCCAGTTACTTGACTTCTGAGAGTCCTCTCCACCCCCACCTAGTGCTTGGGGTCTGAGATTCAAATGCTGCTCCCCAGCCTCAGGGCTTTTGGCAGCAGGCCTGGCTGCTATTCAATGGGAGCTTAATTCCTGGTGCTCAGGTAGGGGCAGGGCTGCCTCCCAGGCTCAGTTCCCTCAGGGGGTTTATGCAGAGATCTTTTGTAATGGAGCTCCTGCCAAGCTCCTGCCTGCTCTGGGAGCTTCTGGCTGCCTGCTGCCTCTGCAGCTGCTTTATGCCACTGCCTATGCCACTGTCGCTGCCTCCCGAGGGGGGCCTGAGTCCTGGAGACACCCCGCTCCCCTCTCAGCCCGTCTCTCTCACTGACCTGTGCGTCTGTGGGTGGAGGGACCTTTGCAGCTGCTGGAGATTCCATCCCTGAAGACTGCTCGGATCTGCTCGCTCCTCTCAGTGCCATGTGGCCAGGGCAGGGCAGGGCTCCACTCCTGTCTGGTGTGTGATGGACCTTTGGGATCGATTTTTCAGGGGTCTCTGGAACGGAAATCTCCTTCACTGTGTTGCTACGGGGCTTCCACTGTTCCAGAATTTGTTGGGAGTTCTTTTTAGAGGAAATCCATGGGCTGTGGATTTGGAGCTAGCATATGTGAGTCTTTCTACTCCGCCATCTTGGCTCCGCTCCAACAACACTCTTTAAAGATAAAGACTCTATACATCTAGGTTCAATGCTTACACAAATTCATTTACTTACAAGAAGTTGATTTTACTCCAATTGCAATTGCAATCCTGGGATAGGATATGTACATACACCAAATAATTAATTCCCAGTTATATACAGAGAATAGAGGATATCAAAAGGGTTGTCTATAGTAAAACATGTTTAGTTGTTAAATCATATTCAAATGGTAGAGATGCTACACAAACATTACTCTCCACTAAGAGGGCTGATTGTACTGGAATTCTATCCCTTAAAATAAATAGAAGAGTTTTCTGACTTTAACCTCACAAATTAATAAATTCTTACTTTTGTTTCATAAACTTTTTTTATTTTTGTCCAATTCTTCCCATACCATTCTGAAAAAGAGAGATATTTCAGGGATTTAATCTTATACATGATTATGCAAGTATTAGCAGACAGGTAATAAATAAGCTCAAGTACTAATTCACTTAGTTGTTTGGGATGTGGAACATATTCAGATTGAAAATAGTTAAGATTTTATATAATTGCATTGTCCTCATATCTTCTGACTACTTGCCCTGATTATGGAAATTTGGTATAAAAAGGAAAAGGCAAGGACAGATTATATCAGCATCATAACTGATCCTCCACACCTAAGCCTAAGGGCACAGATGACTCAACACATTATACAAAGATAGAATATCCTTAACTGTTTATTTTCAGGTAAGAGTCATCCCTGACACCAATTTTGCAGTAACAACCTCACCCCATAGCTAGATTCAGGAATAACCAAGTAGAAAATATTCCTGTTCAAAAGAAAGTAACATAATGGGGAAACGGAGCCAAGAGAATTCTACTTTTGGCTATGCTGAGGTCATTCTCTTTACGCCACTTGCAATTCAATACCACACTTCTTGTGAGTAATTTGTGGCATTTCTCTCAAATAATGGATTACTGACTATGGTCCATCATACAACTATACCTGAATTTAAAATTCAAAATAGTATCAGTTACAGTCCCAAGAGCTTTTACTTCAAATGGCAAGTTTACAAACTCTAGTATGTAAGTTGATTGGTTGGTTGGATGGGTGGGTGGGTGGTTTGTTGTCCTTCATCTTCAAAGAGGACCAAAATGCCATCACCATTGTAAAGTGAAATTTCAATATGTCCGACTGTGGCTGATCAGCCCAATACGAGTTCGGAATGCTCTACCACAGGTTGGGCACAGATAGTCTGTATGAATATTTGGTGTGGCTACCCCAAATTTGTGCATCCCATGTTTACTTTTTGCTGTCTCAGTTATGCTTTGCTCAAAGAGCACAACACCTTTTCTTATGTGGGCACACTATGCTGAGCAGTCCTGTGCCCGTATCTCCCATGTTGTACTGTCAAATCCAAAGTTCTTGAGAGAGACCTTGAGAGTGTTTTTGTATCATTTCTTCTGGCCATCATTTGATCACTTGCCCCATTCAAGTTCTCCATAAATTAGTCTTTTTGGCAAGCATACATTTTGCATTTGAACAATGTGACCAGCCCATTGGAGTTGTGCTTTCTGAAGCATAGTTTGAATACTTGGCAGCTCAACTCAAGCAAGTACTTCAGTGTCTGGTAACTTATCATGCCAGATGATCCTCAGAATCTTCCTAAGACAGTTCAAATGTAAGTGATTCAGTTTCCTGGCATGGCACTGGCAGACTACACATGTTTCACAAACATATAACAATGAGGTCAGCACAACAGCTCTGTAGACCTTCAGTTTGGTAGTCAGTCTAAAACCTTTTCTCTCCCAAACCTTTCTTCAGAGCCTCCCAAACATTGAGCTAGCTCTGGCAATGCATGCATCAACCTCATTGTCAATGTGTACATCCCTGCAAAGTACACTACCAACTTATCCACAGCATTCAAAACTTCTCCATTTGTTGTAATTGGTGGTTCCACGAATGGATGGTGTGGTGGTGGCTGATGGAACACTTGCGGATTTTTGGTGTTAATTATTAGGACAAAATTAGCACAGGCAGCAGAGAACTGATCCATATTTTGTTGCATCTCAGCATCAAAGGCTGCACTGAGTGCACCATCATATGCAAACAGAAAACTATGTACCAACATTCCCTCCACTTTGATCTTGGTTTGTAACCTTTTCAAATTGAAGAACTTACCCTCGGTAGGGTAGTTGACCTTGATGCCATGTTCATCCCCACTGAAAGCATTTGTCAACATGGTTGAAAAAATAATTCTAAAAAGCATGGGAGCAAGCACACAGCCCTGTTTCACTCAGTGGTAACTAGGAAGGCACAAGAGCTTTGTCCATTATCCAGAGCACCAGGCAAACATACCATCATGAAATTGATGTACAACATCGATGAACTTCTCCAGGCAACCAAATTTTGACATCATTTTCCATAAACCCTCATGACTAACAATGTCAAAGGCCTTGGTCAGATCCACAAACGTTGTGTACAGACCTCTATTCTGTTCCTGGTTGTCGGGCAGCAAATACCATATCAACTGTTACTTTGCCTTTCTGAAGTCATACTGGTTCTCAGGTATATTCCCATCTTCCAGGTAAAGGATCAGCTTATTAAGGAGAACTCTAGCAAGAATTTTGCCAGAAATGACTAAGAGAGATTCCCCCTGTGATTGTCACAGGACAATCTATTCCCTTTACCCGTATAGAGATGTTCAATGGAGGCATCCTTGAACTCCTGGAGGATAACCTCTTCTTGCCATATAATCTGGAAAATTTCAGTCAGCTTTTGTATGAGCAATGATTACCCTACCTTGTAAATCTCAGCTGGAATAGAATCAGCACCAGATGCTTTGCCACATGAAAGGAGCCTAATGGCCCTCAAAATCTCTTCTTCAGTTGGAAGTTTAGCTAAGGAGCGATTGACTGCAGGTAAATGGTCAATGACCTCAGCATTGACAGATGGTCTGTTGAGAACACTATGGATGTGCTCAGCCCATCTCTCTAGGATCATGTCCTTGTCACTGATCAATGTGGTTCCATCAGCACTAAGTAGAACCATAAGTTTTTGGTCCATAAATAGCTTTCAGGTAATCATAAAAGTGCTTTGGATTGTTACAATCAGCATAAAACTGAATTTCATCTCCCTTCTTATTGAGCCAGGAATCTTGCATCTCTCTAAGCTTTGCATGTAAGCTTTTCATGGAATTAAATGCTGCCTTCTTTGAGGTGGATGAACTACCCTGCTGGCAAATCCTGTGGAGTTCACGTTTTTCATTTAGCAGCTTCTGAATTTCCTCATCATTTTCATCAAACCAGTCTTGGTGTTTGTGGGTGTTCTGACCCAGATGAGCAAAGGCAGTGCTGTATTCCAAATCTCTGAAAGCTGCCCATTCCTTTTCTGCTCCACTGTTGCCGACTGTATGTTGGCTCAACTTTCCCTCCAAGTCAGCAGCAAACTGTTCCTGCTCAGAGAAGAGCTTTAATCTGTTGACATTAATTTTTCTGGTAGTCATTTTACCTTGGGGGTGGTGCTTTTGATGAATGCAAATATTTAGCTTGGAAAGGATAAGTCTATGATCAGTCCAGCCCTCTGCACCACACATTGCCTTAAGGAGTATGTAAGACGCCTTAAGGATCTAACTAGATGTTCTAATCACAATCATTATCTTCGGGTTGTTTCCTAATTCACACAAACCTTTTCTCTTTTTGTTAACCAGGAAAGGGGTAAGAATATAGGCAGATAGTTTCTAAGTGCCAGGTCTATTTTTTTTTTCTAATATTTCACAGACACGACCCTTAAACCTGTCTCACTATAAGTGAGATGACCTTCTCTAGCTGTAAAATAATAAATTTGTCATTCAGGTGTGGAGGTGGGGGTGTTCTTCTATCCCTTAAAAACAAATTCTAAAGGAAGTTCAGCATTTATAAAAAATAACATTTAAACCACATTTAGGGATTCACAGTGAGAATTTACATTTAATACCAAACTCAGTTGCTCATCAGTTTACATGTAAATGGTCAAAGGGAAAAGATTCCCTTCCTCCTTATCTGTCCTTCCCTGCCTATTTTCTGAACTTGGCATAGTTCAAGAATGTAAAGGGAAAAGAAGAATCTTTCTGAAAACTTAGAGATGTTCATATTCTTTCAGAAAAGGTTTAGTTAACAAGGCATAAAGTGATAGATTTGCCAGCACAGTTTTTCCTTCCAAACTATGTGTACAGTTACAGATTCTGAAAGACACACAAACACAGGCACAGAAAAGCACACAAACATACCAACAGCTGTGAGACACTGACCCCAATATTAGGCACTTTTCTTTGTCTGCCTTATACTCATATCTTGTGTTCATACTGTCAGTGCAAACTATGACTTTTTAAAACTTTCTACCCATTCTCCTTTCATTACTGTTTGATTCATCTCTCTCTCTCTCTCTCTCTCTCTCTCTCTCTCTCTCTCCCCCTTCCCCTCCCTTTCTGACTGCACATGTTAGAGGGACAGGAGAGAGACACAGGAGGAACTCAGTGAAGTGAATATTATTTGTGATACGATTGGTAAAAAGCAAGTAGAAGAAAGTAAGAGAAATGTTAGACCAGAATATAAAAGAAACAAACTTTCTTCTATTTGCTTTTGCCAATCACATCACAAATAATCTTCACTTCACTGAGTTTTTCCTCCTCTGTTTCTCTCTCCTGTCTCTCTGACATGCTCAGTCAGAAAGGGAGAGAGAGAATCTTTCCTTGTTCTATTTCCTATGGTACAGAGGGTAATTGACATTTCAAGGTCTCTCTTAACAATGCTAAAAATTCTCATGTTTGCTCAGCTATAAATCTTTCATTCAACAACAAAGACCATTAGCAGTATATGGGATTTCCCCAGTGGAAGACTGTAAAGGCACAAGGCAATGTGGATTTTCTAAGTGTTCCCACATTCATACAACTCAGGCAACCCCACCCCAATCAGTGCATCACCTCTCCCTCAGCAATAAGGTTGGTTAGGAATTCCCTTGTAAAGGCCTTTCACCCCAATTCTCTATTTTTGGTAGCCTGCCAACTATGCCAATATAAGAGGGCAGGTTCATTCCACTCTGATCATGCCAACTGTAGGGAGGCAGACCCTCCAAGAGAATACTGAGATATCAAAGAAATAGGAGTCCATGCCAGCTTGGTTGCTAATAAGCTTTATTAGGGTTAATTAGGTTAATGGGGAAGTTTACTCACAAGAAGCTGGTTGTCCTGGGTTGGCAGAAGGACAAAATGGTGCATGTATCCTTGCACTAACCCCAGGTCAGGCCAGGTACTATATAGAAATAGAAGAAGGAATAGTGCCAGTGATGGTCCAGGAACACATACAATTTCTCTCATGAAACAGTTGGATCTTCATTTGCAGTTTACATTTATTCAAGGTAGTTTACATTCTCTATAGAGTCATTGGTTGTGTTCTCAGGCTTTGGTTCCCACTGTACAAGAGACAGTGGGTTTCTGGAGATATTCGAAAGCTGACTGATTGTTTGATGAGTGTGTTGCAGAGATCGCTTGGATTACACCACTGAGGTCCTTCCTTCCCAACTCTAGCATTCAGTGCATTTGTAATATATATTGGTATTTTACACTTAGATAACATTTTTTGCATTTCCCTAATATTAATCAATAAAACTGATATAAATCAAATGAGATAATATTTATAAGATGGTATAAAATATTTGTGAAATATTTACATAGTGCCTGACACATAGTAGGTACTTAATAAATGCATGTTTCCTTACCCTCCTTCCCAAAGCACCTTAACAAAATCTATGCCACTCAATCCAGATGTTTTAATTTCTCCTCTAGTTCTTCCCATTTCAATGCTCCCCTAAGACCACTACCCTTGTTCTGGATTCACTTTCCTGCAGGCCAGCATCTACTCTGAAATCACGTCTCCTTACCCTGGTTTATTCATACCTGGCAAAATCCCAATTTTAGATTTCCCTTTAAGTTACTTCCTCTACTCCTACTCATTTTACTTGTACCTAATTGATTTTCTATCACACTCCATTAGATGGTAGCCTTCTTGAAGGCAGGAACTACTATTTTTTTGCCCTTCTTTGAATCCCTCTTGTTAACATCTAATGGATTTGTCAATGTTAAAGTAAAACATATTTTATAAAAAATGCTTTATTTTATTTTTAAAACTATTAATATGGTAAATATCACATTAACTAAAGCTTTTTGTGATCCTCAAAAATTCTTTACAGTGTAAAGGGATCCAAAGACTCGAAATTTTGAGAACTGCTTCTGTAGCTATGACTTTCCCTAGAATCATTTTAACAAAATTAGCTACATTGGAAAGTATAAGGACTATGAAGTAGAACCTCAGAGTTACTTTCATTTGAATTTCTCAAATGTTAGTGATTTGGATATTTTTTCATATGTTTATTGATATCTTGGATTTCTATAAATGAAAATTGCCTGTATATATCCTTTGACCATTTATCTACTGGGGAATGGTTTTTAACCTTGTAAGTTAAAATCCTTTCATTATATATCTTATATCTGAGACCTTTATCAAAGAAACTTACTGCAAAGATTTCTTTCCAATTAATTGCTTTCCTTCTAATTTTAGCTGCTCTATTTGTGCAAATACTATTTAACTTTTTGTAGTGAAAATGATACATTTTATCTTCCGTGATTCCTGTATATCCCTTATTTGATGATGAACCATTGCTCTATCCATAGATCTAAAAGAGATTTTTCTTCTTTTCTCCTATAATGTACATCACCAATTACGTCTATCATGTATTCATCTGAAGCTTATATTAACTTTTATCTTTTTTAAAAAATTTGGAGTATGTCCTTTTCATGCTTAATTAATAAGTTGATTTCCATTGGCTTTTAGAGCCCATAAGTGATTTTGAAATGAAAGATTATTGTTTTTATTAAAAGATCACTATATTCCAGGCACTGTGCTAGGTGATAGAGATACAAATACAAACAATCAAGACAATCCGTGCTCTAACAGAGTTCACCTCTAATGGGGGAAGACTATAGAAGAACTAGAGTTGGAAAAGGAGGTGGGACACTCAAGTGCAGGTGGTTTGAAGCTGTCTTGTAGCGGTCTCCTCTCAGACATCCTCTCTTCTCTGACTTTTTTGTAACAGGGCTCTCTTTTGGTTCTTCTCTTAGCTGTACAATAGGTCCCTTTTATTCCTCTTTGCTGGATCATCATTTATATCTGTGCTTGTACCCAAGGGTATTTTTATCTATCCTGGGTATTCTTATCTTCATATAAATAAATCGATACATGAATAGATAGAGAGATAGATAGATATGCCGCTAGGTAGCATAGTGGATAGAGTGTCAGGCATGGAGTCAGGAAGACTCATTGTCTTGAGTTTAGATCTGGCCTCAGAGATTTACTAGATGTGTGACCCTGGGCAAGTCACTTATCACTGTTTGGCTCAGTTTCTTCATCTGTAAAATGAGCTGGAGAAAACCACTCCAGTATCTCTGCCAAGGAAAAGTCAAATCAGGTCATAGAGAATCAGATACTACTGAAACAATTCAACACAAACAACATATCCTTTATACCAATTCTTCCTCCTAAATTCAAATCCTGTATTACCAACTTATTGAACTTTTTGAACTAGATATCCCAGGGGTATATCAAACTTCCCATATCCAAAAAAGATTTCCTTATATTTTCCCTCAAAATACTCCTTTTACAGATTTCTCTATTTCTGTCTTCTATTTACTCAGGATCACCTCAGAATCATCTTTGACTCCTCTCATTCACCCCACATATCCAATTATTTTCCAAATCCTGCTGATTCTATCTTATAATATTTCTCATATCTGCAGCCTCTAATCACAAAGTCACTTTGTCACCTTGACTTGGATAATAGCAATAGCCTTCTAATTGATTTCTAATTGTTCTCTCTTGTCCAATACCACCTCACTGAGATATGTATGTGTGTATGTGTGTGTGTTTGTGTGTGTGTGTGTGCGTGTAATGCATCAGACTGACTATATCACTCTTCTACTCAGCAAACTCCAATAATACCTTATTGCCCCTAGAATCAAATACAGACTCTACTGTTTGTGATTTAAAACCCTGTCTCCCTCCCAGGCATATTATACATTGTACACAGTACACACTACCATGTAACCAAACCATCTTTCTTTCTATTCCTCACATATGACATTCATATCTGGTCTTCAAGCCTTTGCTCAGGGTATCTCCTTCTCCTGGAATGCACTCCCTCCTCACCTACACCTTGAAAAAGCCGCAATTTCTTTCAAGACTTCAAATCCACAATTACAATTATTTTGAAGTGGAGGTGTTCCATGATCTGTAGCTATGTAATTCTAATATCACCTCTTACATGAAGTTTTCTCTGATCAGCTTAAAGTAAATTTTATGGATACCTAAAATTTCAGCCACATGTAGTGCCACACACCTGTAATCCATACTACTGGGAAGGCTTGGTGAATCATTTGAGCCCTGTAGTTCTGAGCTACAGTAAGACTGAAGTCAGCACCAGCATGAGGAGAGCCCCAGGAGTAAATGGCCACAAGGCTACCTAATGAAAGCCAAATTTGCCCAGGTTGGAAATGGAGCAGGTCAAAGCTACTGAACAGCAGTAGAATTGGACCATGAGTGGTGAGGCCACCAGTGGCTTCTGGCCTCAGCAAGATAGGAAAACCCAACCTTGAAAAAATATCACTAATTCATGTGTTGAATGAACGCAGGAATATTTGGAAGAGTGGGTTTAGAGAAAAACAATGCATTATAAGTATGTTGGGTTTGATATACCAAAAAAAAACATCAGGATGGACACATCTAGCAGGTCATTTAGTGATATGGGACTGAAACACAGAAGAGGCCTTACAGCCTGCAAACTTTGCATCTATTACTTGTTTCACCATTTCTGTCAACAATACCAACACTCACCTAGACTTCAAGATAATAAAGCCTTGATGTCATGCTTCCTTTCTTCCCCTTTTTTCTCACTTCTCACAGTTACCAAGTCCTGTCAATTCCAGCTCCAAAACATCTCTCACTTCCGTTCTCTCCTCTATATTCCCACTGACCCCACCCAAGTATAGGACTTTTCTCCTTTAATCTTCATTGCAAACTTTTCTGTTACTTTTACTAGAACTATTATTATTTTGCAATATCCTTTCGATCAGGTCACAATATCTCCTCCCTCAATTGCTTCATTCCTGAAAAGAATGAAGCAAGATTTCAACCTTGACCTGCTAAGTGAAATCAACATAGTGTTCCTCCAGCAGCCCAGCCTTGATCTCCTGGCAAAGTCTCTAAAAGAAATCTAATTTTTCTGTTAATACGAAGTTCATATCAAATTCCATACTTACTTAGATCTGAATGATTGCAAGTAAGTCATATAGGTTTATCCCAGTTATATTACTGATCAAAGTGCCTATGACATAACCTCTTGCTGGCTAGTTCCTCTTATTCTCTGCTAAATGTATTCTCACCACAAATCTTCCCATGGAAAAGGTCATCCTGCTATCCTCCTGTCAGAGAAACTGCAAAGGTTTTCTTATCTTCTCTCTTCCTACCGTCCTCCTCCCTTCCTGTAGCCCTTCTGGGAAGATAAAAAGAAAAACAAACCATCCTCAGTACTCATCCTAGATTCCCACTGCTCCATTTTCTGACTATAAGACATATTTTACCACGGAGTATCAACCCTTCAATAGTCTGACCCATTGCTTAAGGGATTAAATTTTAACATAGGCTATTTTTAGAGGCTTCTTACCCAAGACCCAACTTAGTCTATAAGAAGATCTGATCAGAGCTGAAAGCTGTCATGGCTTCAGGCAAATCTGTTCAACTAACTGCATATTCAGAAATGTTCCTGGGAGTAAAAGAGTTGTGAAATAGCATTTTCAAAAAGTAATGCATTATATTGGAAAGTCACTGGTTGAGAAAAATATTCAAATGTTCAGTAGTTTTATTCATTTCCTAAAATTTTTCAAAGGAGTAATCAAACTCTTAGAATATATAGCAACATATTTACTTCTGCTGGGTTTCTCACTGCTTCAGTGTGTTTCATACCATTCTCTGCTGTGTATAAACCCCAAAGAAAATTGTGAGATGCTATGTTTTTCACTTCACAATTTCATAATCCAGTTGTTGCTATGAATTAATATGGGGCACCAGGTGGGGAAGGAGACATATACCTGTCTCCCCAAAGGGGTTATTTCTCATAATGTATTATCCCTTCTCATAGAATTTTTTCATGGGTAAAGGTAAACTTTCACAGACATAAAATAAAGGAGTTAGGAATTTTATTAATTATCAAACTGTCATGTTAGGGCTTATCTTCTGAACTCCCCCAAAATTCCATTTCTGGAGAAAAAAAACTTTGAAAATTATAGGCTCCCAGATCCTGGTTCTGTCTTTTACATTTCTTTTGTATTCTGCTTAGGATCAAATAGTGATATGAAGATAGCTGATTCATAAACAATTATTGAATAAATAAATGAGCATAGTAAGATTTTTTTTCCTTAATGAATTTATTAAGAATTCATCCATTTGCATCCAACATACCAAGCTTCTACATAAGTAAAAGGTGAGTAATAATAAATATACCAACTATATGTCCTGGAAAGAAAACCTACTATTTACTTTAGAATAAAAGTCAGTAAAAAGCTATAAGGGAACCTGAGCTGGCAGCCACAGCAGGGAGAAGCATCAGTGGGTACTTAGTGAAATGGGGCAAGAGGGCTTCTGAAATTCCCACAGGTGCTACATACAGAAAATACAGTCATGCTGGTTTCACAACCAGTCAACCTTTGGCTTTGAAGGCAGTTTAATGTTTATGTGAGTTTCAGGTAAGGCGGAACAGAGATTTTTTTTTAAATCTAGGATCTTTATTCTAACATTATACTTAATTATTTTACAAGAGAATTTATGTAACATCCACATTAATAGCTACATTTATAACCATTTCTCCAGTAACTTAAAATTTAGTTTGGTCACAAAACTGGATGATTCCAATACTTATATCCAAGGCTGATACTTTTATACCTCTACCTGAGCTAATTGATAAGCCAGATTATTTGTCAGTATCCAAGGAATCACTGGCCTTCGTTCATTCCTAAACCTGAGCTTGTGGAAAACTCAAGCAGGCTATCAGCATTCTTAATAAACTTGTAGACCCCATAACTGAAACTCTGGATAAAAAAGAAGCTCCCTCTAAGTTACCCAGAACTTGTTGGACCAAGACCCCACCTTGGACAGGGGTTCTTAATCTTTTGTCATGGGTGTCATGAAACTCTTTGTCAGTCTGGTGATACCTTCTCAGACTGTTTTTAAATTAATAAAATACATAGGTTTACAGATGAAACCAATTACATTGAAATATACTTATCAAAATACTATTTTAATAAAAAAATGCATAGACCCCATGATATCTATAAACTTTCTTGGGGATCCATGGAACTCAAAGATCCATAAGATTTAATAAGTTGTGGTACTCAAACCTCCTCACTACTCTCTGATTGGAGGGTGGATCCATGAACTCCAAAATCTCCACTTAAGGAGGTGGCTCAGTACAGACATATTCTCATTTCCTACCTGCCCATACTACTTTGGAACTTCCCTTATACACTTTTTAGCTTCCTTTTGTATGTTATCCTTCCTCATTATATTGCTAGCTCTTTGAGGTCAGGATCTGTCTTTCTTTGTCTTATATCCTCAGCACTTGGCACAGTATCTGGCACATAGCAGGCACTTAATAAATGTTTATTGACTATCAATTATTGACTCAGTGTATTGCCAAGGCAATAATTACAGCATTGACAGTGATTATGAATAAGCCAGCGTAGTTCTGAATCACAAAGTATAACAGACTCCCCATATAGAAGACCGAAGAAAAACAAATCCCAGCACTAGAAAATCAAATTCATCATAGTAACAAAGAAGTTAACACACATTAACAATACAGGGGCCAATGCCATTCCCAAGCCTTCTCCAACCCCCCAGGGCCTTCCCACAAACAAGCACTCACAATCCTATCTGTCTGCTTGCCTGTATCTCTCCCAGATCTGACTGGTCTCCCTCACTTCCTATCAACCCTATTCCACCATTCCTGTTCCACCTATTCACGAAGGAATTCTCACCACAGGCTCATGTCACTCAGGTTTCCATGTGACTCAAGCAAGTCACACAGGCCTATTAATGGATGGGACAAATGTTCCCATTATGCAAAAATATATTAAAATACATTAACAATATACTCAGGTAAAAAAAAATAAAAACCTGCTTAAGGATTCAAAAAAAAGACATCATTCTGGTCATCTTCTCCTGAATGTATTCTGACTTGCCCATTTCTGTACGGAAATGTGGCAATTAAAACTGAACACAATACCCTAGATGTGGCCTGACCAGGACAGATTATCGCAAAACTATTACCTCACCCTGTTCTAGACACTTTGTCTCTTAATCCAGACTAAAATAGTATTAGTTTTATAACTAGGAATGTGCCTAGGCAGGAAAAAAAATAGATGTTCTTGTCTCCTGGGTTTACTTTCGTGAGAAGTGGAGCATGGATCAGGAGAGCCCTGATCAAATGAATCTCCCAGAACCTTTTTTTCAATTAAATTGTTTTCAATCAATGAAAATCCGCCTTTTCCACCTCTTACTATTTTAAATATTTTATATCTTCTTAGAATTTGTTTTGTTTCAAATTAATCATCGAATTAATCTATTTTCCCTCTTATCTTATCCCTTATCCCTTTTCCTTCCTATTTCCCTATTGAATAGAATGAATTTCTATATCCAAATATGTATGTATATTCTTCCTACCTTTGACCAGTTCAGTTGAGACAAATGTCACCTGCTACCGCACCCCTTCCTCCTTGTTTGTGTAGACTTCTATTTGTGTACTTTCATTATGTGAAGCAATTTTCATGATCCTTCTTGTCCCCTTCCCCACAATCTTTCCTCTTCCTCTCCCTTTCCATTCTTTTAAGATCATCAAAACAACAGACTTACTCCCAGACCTTCTCTTTAATTGTTGTTAAGTCTTGTCTGACTCTCCATGACCCCATTTGAGGTTTTCTTGGAAGAGATGTTGCATTGGTTTGTCATTTCCTTCTTCAGCTCATTTTACAGATGAGGAACTGAAGAAAACAGGGTTATATGAGTTGCCCAGAATCACATAGCTTATAAGAGTTTGAGGTGGGATTTGAACTCAGTTCTTTCTGACTCCAGGCCCAGACATTCTTGTGTCACCTAGTTGCCCCTCTGTCTAATTAAATTCCCTCAACAATCCCTGATGATGACAGGGTTCTGAAGAGATATATGTATTATCTCTCCATATTAGAATATAAACAGTTTATCCTTGTTTGGTACATTATGATTGTTCACTCACGTTTATTTTTTTATGTTTCTCTTCTTTGTTTCTTCTTCAAAGTTTCTATGCAGTTCCAGTCTTTTCATCACAAAAGATCAGAAGTTTTCTATTTCATAAAAGGTCCATTTTTCCCTCTGGAGAATCACACTTAGAATTTTAAGCCTATATACTTTGCATTAGAGGTGGTTCAGTGGATAGAGCATTGGACCTGGAGTCAGGAAGACCTGAGTTCAAATCCAACCTCAGATACTTCCTAGCTGTGTAATTCAGGGCAAGTCACCTAACCTCTGATTGGCTGAAAAAAATGAATCCACTAGAAAAGGAAATGGCAAACCACTCCAGTATTTTTTCCAGGAAACCCCAAATGGAGTCACCAAAGGGTCATAAACAACTGAACACCAACAATATGCTTTGTGTTCTGGGATATCATATTCCCAAATTTCCACTCTTATTTAATGGTAACTACTAAATCATGTGTGATTCTAACTGTGGCTCTCTGATACTTAAATTCTTGTTTTCTGGCTACTTACAGTCTTTTCTTCTACTTTGTTTTCTGGTTCTAAGAGATATGGCTCTTTGATACTTTAACTCTTGTCTCTTTTCCATTTTTTTTCCTGTAGCACTCTCATTTCATTTATATTAAGAAAAACATTTTGATACTTTTAAAGAACGCTCTTATTAACTTCCTCTCTTCCAGGAATTTTAATTGAACTTGAGCTCCTCTCATTTGGAGCTAGGACTTCTTTATGCCCTGGTATGTAACTTTTCCCTGTGATGAATATTCTCTTTTGCTGTTCCTACTTAGACCTGTCCCTAGTATTTGCAGACTTCACTGTCTGTCTCCCTTTTCCAACCATATCTGGAAAAAAACTGCTCACTGTGATTTTTTTTTTCTGAGATTTCTCAAACAGGATTTAGGCTAAAGTGTTTTCCTCATGAGTATGGAAGAGTTGTATGGTAGTGTTTGGCTGAACTTCCTGCTTCTCAGTCATGAGAAGTTGCCCCCAGGGCAGACTTTCTTATCTATTCATTGGTGATTGGTCTTAAGGAATCAATTCAATGGAGACTGTGTTTTAGTTGGTCTTGCATAAGAATTAGAGTGCGTGGAAACAAAACAAAATCATTTGCACTTAAAATGGAGGTCTATTCTAAAATGGTATTGTTCATATAATAGAATGGAAATTCCAGTGCTTCCCCTCTCTGCCACCACATACTCATTGGGTTGTTATTCAGAAAGTACCTTATAAATGCTACTTATAATAGTTTCTGCATTCCCACAAATCTACATTTTTAGATCCAATCTTTCCACCATTCTTATAATCCATCCTGAAAATCTCCAGTGGAAGATTTCCTTATTATGCACAATACAATATAGCAAAAACCAAGTTTACCTCAACCTGGCTGGAGCTGATGGCATACACAGTTAGACTGAAGAAAGTAAAATCCTGAGAATTCAATCTGGAATTATGTATGAAGAAAGAAACTCCCTGGAACACTTCCAGGGAGATGCTATTTAAAGGGGTGCTGACATCTAAAGAAACAACTGGAAATGTAGTAACAGTCACAAAACCAAGCCTGCCTTTTGACCCAAAACTGCATTGCTGGGATGTTCATCTAAAAATATTATAATAAGAGGGAAAAGAACTCCAATATTTTGAAATATCAAAAAAAAAGATAGGAACAACATCTACATGAAAAAAATATTCCTAGCTGTTAAAAAAAATTTGACTTACTATAATTATTAGTAATATGGTTAATAAATAACTGACTAAATTATAGTATTTTCATGTAATAAAATACTATGATGCTATAAAAATAGATACTAATGTTGAGGCAAATATAGAAAGACCTATGTGAATTGA
The DNA here is from genome assembly GCA_028658325.1 of Potorous gilbertii. Lineage (NCBI taxonomy): Eukaryota > Metazoa > Chordata > Mammalia > Diprotodontia > Potoroidae > Potorous > Potorous gilbertii. Next base: position 614,705,489 of record CM053770.1, read on the forward strand.
TAGAAAGTGAAATCAGACCAGAATTCGAGATACATTGACTATGACTAAATAACTACACTCCTTTTCTTTTTTCTTTTCTTCTTTCTGTATCTCTTTTCCTTTTCTTTAAACGAATGACAATTTTTGAATTATATAATTATGTTATTCTTAAGCTGGATCAAAGCAACTTTTCACTTCTTCTAAAAATTAAATATATCCTTAAAGAATAAAGATTTGAAAAGATAATGGAGCAGACTGTGAAGGTAGTTTTTAAAGGGTTTCCAAAACTGTTTCAGGTAATGTTAGCTTCACAAAAATAAGTGTGTGACCTCCCTAGAGGTTTTCCTTGAATGGCCTAACATTTGTTAGGATGTTTGAATTCTGCTGTTTCCTGAAATATCAGTCATATTATAGTAACACTTTGTAAAGCAGAAGCCTATTCACACCTTGCTTTCTAAGTATTTTCTCTTTCCCCTGTAGGAAGCTAGAAACTTCCTGGATTAGAAATGAACCTGCCCTTTCTTTAGATTTGTATTCTGTAGACAGATTCCTTTTTCCATTCCATTTGTCCATCACATTCTTCCGGTGCCCTACTCCTTGTTATATCCAATCAATTGATTGGGACTTCCTATGTGGGATATCAAGATTTGGGTAAACCACCCAAAAACTGTAAAACAATACTTCTGGATTTTAAAAGCCTGCCAGTTTACTTTTTGTAGAAAGGTGATGCTCTGATTATGTTTTGTTGCTTAATTCTGAAGAGTCATTTGGATTGCTTATGAGAACATTCAGATTGTATTCTATCCTGAAACAACCATTTACACAACAATACATAAAGGGTCTCTTTGACTGAACATTCACCTTACTGGTACATCCATACCTTTTCAGCTTCTACTAATTTCACAGTGATCTCTCAATTGCCAAATCTGAGATCCTTTTTGACCTCTCTGAATTATCCTCATCCTTTTTGACCTTTCTGAATTATCTGACACTGTTTATCAACCTCTCCTCCTAAATACTCTCTCTTCTCTTAGTTTTCTCTGATACTTCTCCTATGTGTTGATCACTCCTCTGTCTCCATTGCTGGTTCATTATCTGTAATACATCACCTACCTGAAATAATACTACAAGACTCTGCCCCAGGCCCTCTTCTCTTTTCTCTCTTCACCTTTTCACTTAATGACAACAGCTCTCAAAGGTTTAGTTATCATCTCTATGCACATGAATTCCCAGTCTTAATATCCAACCCCAGGTTCTCTTCTGAGTTCCAGTCATATATCATCAATTAACTACTGTATGTTTCAAATTGCATGACCTAGACACATTTCAAACTCATAATGTCCAAAACAGAATTTATCTTTCCCTGAAAACTCATCTCTCCATTTCTGCAGAGAGCACCAGCATCCTAGATTCATGACCTCAGCATACATCCTTCCCTCTTCACTATCACCAACACATCCAATTAGTAGCCAAATCTTATTGTTTCCACTACCATCCATCCCCTAGTGACCACTTACATTGCCACCACCTTAGTTCAGGTCCTCATTACCTCTTGTCTGGACGATTTCAATACTTCCTAATTTGTCTTCTTGCCTCAAGTCTCTCCCTTTCCTTATCCATCTTCCATACAACATGCATTTAGAAGAAGGTCACTATCCTTTTCAATAAGTTCCAATGCTCCCTGTTGCCCTTAGGATCAAATATAAGTGCCTATCATTGTCATTTAAAGCTTTTTACAAGCCTTTTACTGTCTCCAGCCTACCTTTCCAGTTTCATTAAACATTAATGTCCTTATTACAAGAAAAATGAGAGTTCTTGCTATTGACATACTTCATCTCCCACCTCCTGGACTTTATTCTGATTTCTCACCATGCCTGAAATACACTTTCTCTTTACTTTGACCTTTTAAAAATGCTTCTTTTAGTGAAGATTCATATGCAATACAACTTTCTACATGAAACCTTTCCTAATTTCCACAGCTACCAGTACCTGCCCTTCCAAAACTATCTTGTATTCATTTTGTATTTATCTGACATATGCAGTATGTACATATTTTTTCCCTATAGAATATATACTGTGAGGACAAGAGTTGTTTCATTTTTGCCTTCATATCCTTAAAATTTAGTGTAATGCTTAGCACATAGTAGGTGCATATATTAAGATTGAGACTGCATGTGAAATACATAGTACATATATATATATTAGGTTTCAGCTGCACAAAGGAAATTAATCCCTCTCACAATACAACAAGCAAGCAGAGAAGGTAATCCCCATGTCTTATCTCTTTCACATGGACTTAAGAAACTGAATTCAGATTTACATACAGTAAATGTGTGTGTTGGCATATATATGTATGTATATAAACAAAGACTATATTTACATTATATATACTAAATATATATGTTAGTATATGTATATATGCATATGCTAAATGTAATCAACAACATATATATAACAAGCATAAATATGCATATATACATATGCCAGTTTTCTATGTTTCCTATTTCTCATATATGTTAAACTATCGCAAAAATTTACATGTAAGGTATCCTAAGCCTTCCCTCCTGGATCACTGTCTTACCATGGCAGAGGGGCTTGCAAAGCTCAATGAAATTTTGGGCAATGCCTTGCAGAGTTACCCAGGATGGACAGGTCATAGTAGAGAGTTCTAACAAAAGATGATCCACTGGAGAAAGAAATGGCAAGTCACTCCAATATATTTGCCAAGAAAACTCCATGAACAGTATTAAATTGTAAAAGAGAGGACGTTGAAAGATGAGTCTCTCAGGTCGGAAGGTGTCCAGTAAACTCCTGGGAAAGAGTGGAGGACAGTGACAAGTTGCTCCAGGACTAATGAAGCAACAGAGCCAAAGCTGAAAGGAAGCTCAGCTGCAGATGTGTCTGGTGACAAAAATAAAGTCTGATGTTTTAAAGATCAATATTGTGTAGGAATCTAGCATGTAAGATATATGAACCAAAGTAAACTAGATGTAGTAAAACAGGAGATAGAAAGATTAAACATCAATATCGTGGGAGTCAGTGAACTTAAAGGGATAGGAATGGATGAATTTAATTCAGGTGATCATTGCATATACTTCTGTGGGCAAGAGTCCCTTAGAAGAAATGGAGTAGCCCCATAGTCAAACAAAGAATGATAAAATCAGTACTGAGGTATAATTTCAAAAATTACAGAATTACATCTAATCAAATCCAAGGCAAACCATTCATCATCTCAGTAATACAAGAGTGTGTTCCAATTATTGGTGCTGAAGAGACCAAAGCTGTTCATTTCTATGAAGACCTACAACATCTTCTAGAAATAATGGGGCAGGAGGGAGGAGAGAAAGATGTCACATTCATTATAAGGGATTGGAATGCTAAAGTATGAATTCAAAAGATAATTGGAACAACAGGCAAAGTTACTCTCAGGGTACAAAATGAAGCAGGGCAGAGACTGACAGAGACTTGTAAGATAGCTCACTAATCATAACAAAGAGTCTTTTTCAACAACCCAAAAAGTGACTATACATGAACATCACCAGATGGTCAATATAGAAATCAGATTGATTACATACTTCGCAGGCAAAGGTGAAGAAATTCTATGCAGTCATTTAAAACAAGACCTGGAACTGACTGTGGCTCAAATCATGAGCTTCTTATTGCAAAATTCAGGTTAAAATTGAAGAAAGTAAGGAAAGCCATCAGGCTATATATGACCTAAATAATATCCCTTATGAATATGAGGTGGTGGTGATAAGTATGTTTAAGGGATTACACCTGGTAGATAGAGTGCCTGAAGAACTATGGACCCAAATTCACAATTCTATTCAGGAGTCGGCAACAAAAAAATATTTCAAAGAAAAAGAAGAACAAGCAAAATGGCTGTCTGATGAAACTTTACAGATAGGTGAGGAAAAAAGGAAAGGAAAAGGGAAGGAAAAGGGGGAAACATATACCTAACTGAATGCAGAATTCCAGAAAATAGCATGGAGAGATAAGAAGGTATTCCTAAATGAGCACAATAGAACGGGGAAGACAAGATGTCTTCAAGAAAATTGATGAGATCACGGGAATTTTTCATGCAATAATGGGAATGATAAGTCAGAAATGGAAGGAACTTAACAGAAGTAGAAAAAGTTAAGAAGAGGAGGCAAGAATATACAAAGGAAATATGCAAGAAAAACCCATCACTGATTACCACAATGGTGAGTCAGACATCGCAAAGAATGAAGTCAAGTGGACTTTAGTAAGCGTTGCTAATAATAAAGCTAGTGGAGGCAATGGAATTCCAACTGAGCTATTTAAAATCCTAAAAGATGGTGCTGTTAAAGTGCTGAACTCAATCTGCCAGCAAATTTGGAAAACTCAGCAGTTCAACTGGGTTAGAAAAGATCAGTTTACATCCCAATCCGAAAGAAGGGCAATGCCAACGAATATTCAAATTCTCTGAACAAGAGAGCTTGTTTCACATGTCAGCAAATAATACTTAAAATTCTGCAAGCTAGGTTTCAAGAATATGTGAACCAAGAATTACCAGAAGAACAGACTGATTTTCAAGAAGGCAGAGGAATACACAATTGCCAACATTGACTGGGTTATGGAAAAAGCAAAGGAATTCCAGCAAAACATCTACTTATACTTCATTGACTACACTAAAGTCTTTGACTGTGTGGATCATAACAAAATGTGGTAAGTCCTCAAAAAGATGGGAGCATCAGATCATCCTACTTGTCTCCTAAGGAATCTGTATTCAGGCCAAGAGGCAACAGTTAGAATTGAATATGGAATAATTGATGGTTTTTGGAATAGGAGTAAAACAAGGCTGCATATTGTCATTTTATTTAGTTGATTTCTATTTAAAGTACATCATGTGATATGTGAAACGTGAAAGAGGAGAGTGGAAGGGTTGACTTGAAGATTCACATTATCAAAATGAAGATCTTGACAACTTCTCCCATTACTTCCTGGCAAATAGAGGGTGAAGAAATGGAGATAGTGTCAGATTTTATATTCCTGGGCTGACAGATCACTGCAGACAGCAACTGCAGCCATGAAATCAAAAGATACTTGCTTCCTGGAATGAAATCTAGGGACAAAATACTAAAAAGCAGAGATATTACCTTCATCTTGCCAAGACAGGTCCATATAGTCAAAGCTATGGTTTTTCCAGTAGCAATGCATGGCTCTGAGAACTGAACTATATATGGAAAGCTGAGCACTGCAGAATCAACGCTTTCAAACTGTGGTGCTAGAAAAGACTTTTGAGAGTTCCTTGGACAGCAAGGAGATCAAATCAGTCAATGTTTAAAAAAATTAATTCAGACTATTTGCTGGTAGTTCAAATACTAAAACTGAAGCTTAAATACTTTGGTCACATAATGAGAAGATGAGACTCATTGGAAAAGTCCCTGATATTGGGAAAAATTGAAGGCAAAAAGAAAAGGGAATGATAAGAGTATGAGATGGATTGACGGTATCATGGAAACAACAAACATGAACTTGGACAGACTTCAAGAAATAGAGAAGGATAGAAGAGATTAGCATGCTGTGGTCAAAAGGGTCACAAAGAGTTGGACATGACTAGATGACTAAACAACTACAATATTCTAATATTAAAACTGCACTAACAATAATAGTTAATACTGATATAGTGCCTATCATATGCCAACCATTGTGCTAAGTATTTTAAAAATATCTCATTTGATACTCCCACCAACACTGACAAATGTGTCATTTTTACCCCCATTTTATAGTTGAGAAAACCAAGACCCAAGGTCACATAGCTAGTAAGTATCTGCAGCCAGATGTGAACTCAGATCTTCCTGACTCCAGACTCAGTGCTCTGTCTACTATACCACCGAGCTACCACCAAGAATTTTGTTTTTTGTTCTCTTTTTCTTTAAATACAAATTTATTTATTTAACTTTTTACATTCATTTTCACAAAATTTTGGGTTCCAAATTTTCTCCCCATTTGTCCCCTCCCCCCACCCCAATATATCCAGCATTCTAATTTGCCCTATCACCAATCTGC
>CM053770.1:614712000-614753888 GCA_028658325.1 Potorous gilbertii
TTGATTTTCAAAATCCTTTTTGAGCTCTTCCATGGTCTGAGCCCATTGAATGTTTATTTCAGATGTTTGGGATACAGAGGCCTTGATTCCTATGTCTTTACCTGACGGTAACATTGTTCTTTCTCATCAGAAAGGAAGGGCAGAAACATCTGGTCACCAAGAAAGTAACCTTCTGTGGTCTGATTTTTTTTTCCCCTTTTCTGGGCATTTTCCCAACCAGTTATTTGACTTCTGAAATTCCTCTCCACCCCCGCCTAGATCCCCCCATCTAGTGCTTGGGGTCTGAGTTTCAAATGCTGCTCCCCAGCCTCAGGGCTTTCAGCAGCAGGCCTGGCTGCTATTCATGGTAAGATTAAATTCAGATTCTCAAGTCAGGGCAGGGCTGCCTCCCAGGCTCAGTTCCCTCAGGGGGTTTATGCAGAGACCTTTTGTAATGGAGCTGCTGCTGAGCTCCTGCTTGCTCTGGGAGCCTCTGGCCACCCGCTGCCTCTGCCGCTGCCTCCCAAGGGGGCCTGAGTTATGGAGACACCCCGCTCCCCTCTCAGCCAGCCCAGAAGTGTCTCTCACTGACCTTCACTGACCTGTAGTGCCTGTAGGTGGAGGGACTTTTGCGGCCACCAGAGATTCTGTCCCTGAATCCTGCTCAGATCTGCTGGAACTGCTCCTCTCGAGGCCACACGGCCAGGGAAGGGCTTGGCTCCACTCCCGTCTGGTGCGCAATGGACCTTTGGGGTTGGTTTTTCAGGGCTTTCTGGAATGGAAATCTCCTTCACTGTATTGCTGTGTGGCTTCCACTGCTCCAGAATTTGTTGGGAGTTATTTTTAGAGGAAATCCATGGGCTGTGGGTTCGGAGTTAGCATAGGTGATTCTTTCTACTCTGCCATCTTGGCTCCTCCCCCCACCAAGAATTTTGTGACATCTTGTATACACAGATAATATGCATGGCAGGAAGGAAGGAAGGAAAGAGAAAAAGAGGTGACAAATACAGATTTACATATGAATACCATAGATATAAGTGATAGAGAAATAGAATATATATGTAGTTTCAGAGTGCTGGACTTGGAGTCAAAGAAATTTAAGTTTGCCTCCTGTCTCAGACATGACTAACTGTGTGATCTCAGGAGAGTCATTTATTCTCTCTCATTCTGTTTCTTCAACCTCAAAATAAAGATAATAGTAGGCACCTACTTCCCAGAGTTTTTGTGAGGACCGAATGAGGCAATATACGTAGAGCTTTGCAAACCTTAAAGTACTATGTGGAATGCTATTAAACTTTAAAAAAAATACATACATGCACAGCCACACATTATGCGTAGACAAATATTTCTCTCTGCCTAAAATAAATCCCTTACATTTCTTTTCTTTTGGTGTTGCTATATGACTATGAGCCTTGGAATATCAGACACTCCAAAGATTTAAAGCTGAAGGTCTCAAAGAGCAGTGGAGGTGGACATGGCAGTAATGCAGGCCACAACACATTACAAAGGAAGAACTATGTAGTACAAGAAACATAAAAATATCATCAGAAAGATGTATGATTGTTTAAAAAAATGTACCTGTCACATAGCAACGATATAGCATAGATATAGCATAGATAACTGATGACCAGCCTGTGTGCTCCATTCGTATCCTCACAATTTTGAGATAACTATAAATGAAGGCCTTTAGTTCATGTAGGAGATCCCTTGTGGAAAGTTTATGTGAGCTAAGGAAGAGAACAGAACAGGATGGCTTGCAACCTGTATCACTGGAGGTACCAGTCACAGTGAAGACATCGTATAGCCAAATGTATTACTTATGTAAACTAATTTATAGTTTTATATATGATAATCAAACTATCAAGATCTATTTTAAAACAAAAAATAATGTTAATTAGGAGGAACAAAAAGTCTCGAATCTTAAGAGAAATGATGGAAAATGTAGGAATGAATAAGGAATAATACTTTCATGCCTTACATTATGTTATAGAGCAATAGTCATCAAAACTATTTTGGGACTGATTTAGAAAATCAAAAATTAAATCAACATAAATACTTGCAAAGCAAAAATAAGAAATAATAAAATCAACAGCTTAGCCCTCAGTAAATCAAGTTAATAAACTTCTTGGGTAATAATGTTATTCAGTAAGAGCTGCTAAGATGAAAAGCAATTTGGGGAAAAAACGCATTTTCCAACATGTACTCTAATAAGTTGTTGTCGATTGAGCTTGAAACATCTAGAACAAGATTCCACACTCCATTGCGGTGCTGTGTAGGATTATACGTACCAATCAGATTTATTAAGGGGGTGCAGCTCTAAAGAGGTTTACATTTTTCACAGACTGGTAAAACTGTACTTCACTTCTGGATTAATAAATAGAGAGACCACCTATGTGATCAGAAGTTTCTCCTAGTTGTTTCACAGCTAATTCACCAAAGGCATTATTGAGACAAAATCTGTAACTCTCTTTATGACTGCCCTTGAGACCACAAGACTGTCTTACATTTCTATTGGTTATAACAACCCAATGTGACTCCATGAGAGAGACAGATCCTATTGGGTCCTTGAGGTTAAGCATTTGCTCTTTCCCTATGCCAGTTTTGAGAAACAGGCAGATAATGGGAGATAGAATGAAGTGGAAGGCATAGAGGAGGAAGGTCTACCACCAGTCAACCTACAACATAGAAACAGGGTGGTCTGGGAGGCTTATGTTTTGTTTTATTTAACTCTTAAGAATGGGAGAGAACACGGCAGATACAGACAGCTAGGATCTACAGGGAGAGCTATGGGCTATATGATTACATTTAAAATATATAGTTATTTTCTGGGAGAAGCACTAGCAGTTGAGATAGAGTAGAAGCCTCATGCAAGAGATGCTTTTGAGCTGAGCTTTAAAAGAAAGTAGAGGTTCTAAGAGATGGAGGCAAAAAAGGGGTGAATTCCAGGGATTGGGGTCAGATAATAGAAAGTCTCATTTAGTTAAACCATAAAGTATATGAAGGGATTAATAAATAATAGAGTTAGAAAGCTAAATTGGAGCCAGGTTATAAAGGGCTTTATATGCCAAGAAATTTGTATTTAATAAAAGAGGTATTATAAAGCCACTGAAGTTTACAGTACTGGGGATTGACATCTTCAGGCCTGTGATAGCACTTTATCAGGCATGTGGAAAATGGAGTAAAGAAGAGTTAAAATAATAAAGTCAAGTTAACAAGAATTTACTAAGTGCTAAGCCCTGTGCTAAGTATTAGGAATGCTTTAAAAAAGAGAAAATTGATCCCTATTCTCAAGGAGCTCACAGTCTGATGGGACAGTCAACACGTGAGCAACTATGAACAAACAAGATATATACAGAATAAATTGGGATTAGCCACTCAGAGAGAAGTTACTAGCATTAAGGGGAATTCACAATAGCTTCTTGAAGAAGGTAGGATTTTAGCTGGGATCTGAAGAAAGTCAGAGGATCCAGGAGGCAGAAACTAGAAGCAAAGGAATTCTGAGCACAGGAGAGCACCAGTGATTGGGAGAGTGTCTTGTGAAAGGTATGCAAGGAGGCCAATGTCACTGATACTTAAAAGCAAGTATACCAATTAGGAGGCATAGTATATGAAATCAAGGAGACTATTGTTATACTATGGTGGCCAAGAAAATATGGAGAAGGGTATGTAATATAGCTATAGAATCAGACACTTGACAAGTGATCAGTCATAAGGAATTAGAGAATGTGAAGTCATGAATAAGTCCAAGTTTGTACATTTTGACAAAAATAGAGCTATTCAGAAGAGGTATGGATTTTGAGGGGAAGATAATGAGCTCTCTCTGTTTTAGACATATTAAATCTAAGATATTTATAAAACATCTAGTTCAACATTTCCAATTAAGAATTGGTGATTTGATACTGTATCTCAGGAGAGAATTGAGCTGAATACAAATCTAATATTAGATCCAGTATAGATCTGAATACAGATCTATTTATATAAAAATAATAACTAAACTCATAAAAGCTAATGATGCCACTAACCACAAGAATGGAGAGAGATTAGAGGGACCGGGACTGAAACTGATGTTGCACGCAGAAGAGATAGTATATGGATGATGGTTGAGCAAAAAAGATTGTAAAGGAGTAGCTTGACAGACAGGAGACAGAAAGTGATGTCATGAAAATCCAGGGAAGAGAGACAATCCAATAGGAGACTGTAGTCAGCAGTGTCAAGTACTGCAAAGAGGTTAAAAAGGATGAGAACTGAGAAAAAGCCATAAAATTTGTCAATTAAGAGATTATTGGTTAATTTGGAGATACAAGGTTTAGTTCAGTGACAAGAAACCAGATTAGAAGGAGTTGTGAAGAGGGGAAGTGGAGATAGTGAGAATAAAGATTTTTCTAGGAGTTTGATTGTGAAAAGCAGGAAAGGATATAGAACATAACTTGGGAAGATGGCAGACTGAAAGTAAAAATTTTTTAAGAATGAAGGAGACATGGGTGTATTGTATGCAGCAAGATAGGGGGAAAGTAGCGAAATTGAAAGTTAAGGGTGGAAAAGGAGTGTGAGGGCAATCTGTTGGAGGAAATGTAAGAGAATGGGATCAAGGATACATGTGGGAGAGTTAGATTTGCCAAGGCCTTACATAAAGGACAAAAAAATAGGGGAGAATGTCAGAAGGTTTCAAAGATATCTTTCTAGGTAAAGTCTGAGATAAAGTCCCTTGATGAAAGAGTAGGAGGAAATGTTGGTGTGCTTAGGCTGAGAAGAGAAGAAAAAGTTTAGAACCACTACTATAAGAAGGGTGATAGAGAATTACTTAGGGAGGAATAAAATGAATGTCTTACTATAATGAGAGTCTAGTTGAAATTAGCTAAGATTAATTTATAGTGGACCCAGTCAGTTCAGGTGGGAGACCTCATCTAGTATGATACAGCAGACTCTGGGTAGTAGTCAGATGGTAGAAGTAATTCTAAGTTAGAGTTAGCAAGGCATGGGTGGAGTTAAGACAGGGGGGCAAATAACTCCACAGTAGTAGGGAGTTTAGTAACTTAAAATAGTTAAGGATGGGGTGAAGGTTGAGAAAGAAAAGGCCTTTTGTTATTCTCCGAAGGAGAGATAATTTCTTCCCCTTTCATTATGACTTCTACAATGCTTAATAAAATTCTCTGTGCTCACCAGACACTCCTTATTGCTGATAGATTTACCATTTTGAGCAAAACTTTTAATTCATTATAATTAAATTAATGTTCTTTGAACTCCTGGAAGCCCTGCTCAGAAGATCCAGTGGGGAATTCAAAGAAACATTTGCTATAGTCTTGGCTTTCATATTACTTACAGCCTTGCGTGGGAGCAAACAATTCTCCAGTGTATCTTTTAACCTGCTTGGCCTCCAAGAACAAAACAATGCCAAAAATAAACTAGAACTCTATCACATAAAGTAAATCAGAATGTGTTATCTTTTAAAAATCTATATTCTAGCAGAGATTTCACATTTTCTTCAAGAGTTCTCAGTGTTCTAGCTTGTTTATTGACTTAGCTGATACCACAGAGTTCAAAACAGATTAGAACACAGTTTGAAAAAGCCATATTTGACACTAAATAGTTCTCTTTATTCCCTAGTGTAAATTGGTCTTAAGTGGTTAGAGATTTACCTTGGCAAAAACAAAGAACAGGCAATTTTTGGAGTCAGAAAATTACTGAGTCACACTTAGGCCATATGAGATGAAGACTATATAGCTGACAAGCTGCAGAGCAAGGTGGTGAGTCATTAAAATAGTAATGTCCTAAGAAGTATCCAAGGAGAACCAGTGAAGGACATTTTACTTATAAATGGAAGTTAGTTCACAGCAGCCTTGACTCCCAAAAGGCGTAAATGCCATATCAGGGTGGTATCCAGAGTCAAACTAGCTCTTTCAAGCAGGCTAAGTATATTTTCATGAAGATAGACCACAGTATGAAATTTCTAGCACAGGAGGAGACAACCTATAGTTGGGATTCTATATATTCCCCTAGAGCAACTCTCACAGTGTTTACTATGTTACATGATGTCAACAAATACCAATTAGTTATTCAAAGGATGAATGAGTTATGAGAATTATGGGAATATTATGGGTGACACTCCCACATGGCTGTCCTCTCTCATTTTTCCAATTCTCTCTCAACTCATTACTCTCACAAAAAATTATTTTTAATAATTAAGTTTAAATTATTTTTAATAATTAAATTTTAAAAATTTAAATTTATTTTAATAGTTAAAATTTTATTTTATTTTTAATTCATGGAACAAGTAGTTCCATAATACAGTACAATAAAAAAGATGATTGCACATCTGTCATATACAACTTTCTATTTTCTGCAAATATACAACAAAGTTATCATGTAAATTTCCTTTTTTTCTTTTTTCTTCCCTTCTGCCATTAAAATGGTACCATTAAATAGACAGCTACCATTAAACACAAATAGATATATGTATGTGTAAGTAAGGTAGATTTTATTGTGTGTAAGGTGGATTTTTGTTATTCTTTCATATAGTTTCATTCCCAGGATCCATAGCCATAGCAATCTCTTGTCCCCAAGGTGCTGGACATGAGTTCTCATGATCAGGGTTCAAAATATCTCCATTATGCTTGCACAATGCTATATAATAATAAATCATACAACATTTGTGTTTAAAATTGTAAATATTCACTACAACTGCACAGTGAGATATAACAGTGAAACAATGTAAACTTATGAAGCTCTTGCTTCTTTGTCTGTTGCTATATAAAGTAAGTGGGCACTGGTCATTGAGTGGGGAAACCTTAGGGTTGAATGCACAAGCTGGAATGCTGTGCACTTACTGGCCCCCATCAAGGCTTGGGGGGAATCTGTATTTGCATCAACCAGCCCCCATGGAGGCTTGAGGGGATTTAAGGAAGTGCACAAGCTGTGCCTGTCTCAATTGACCCATTCAAGACATAGGGGTAGCTGCCCCCCTTTCATGGCAACCCCTGTGAGAAGGTTGATTAGGAAATGCTGAAGGAATTGGCACTCCTATTATCAGCAACCCTCTTGTGAGAAGAATAGACTAGAACAAAGTAAGATTATTAACCCCTCCAAAGCTGTCTTTCTGTCCTTCCCATCTGACCAGATCAAGAGTAAACCTGTGCCAGCCACCCTCCCGTGTGTTTGCCTGTCTTAAATTACGTGAAATTATTCTACATTTGCTTCTATTAGTCAATTCATTGTCTAGACACAAATATCATCTTTCTTCATATGTCCTTTATAGTTAATTTAGATATTTACAATAGTAAAAATGACTTGGTCATTCTTAAAGCAGTATTTCTATTACTTTATACAATGTTCTCTCAGTTCTGCTCAGTTTGCTTTTACTCATTTCATGCAAATCTTTCCATGTCTTTCTAAGATCATTGAGCTGATCCTTTCTTATAGCACAGTAGTATTCCATCACAACCATATACCACAACTTGTTCAGTCATTCCTCAATTGATAGGAATCCCTGCAATTTTCAGTTCTTTGCCATGACAAAGAGAGTTGCTATAAAAATTCCATTTACATTCAAAGTTACAGTTATTATTTGTGAATTTCCCTCCATATTATTTTTACTCACTATTTTCTTTCATTGACTCTCTTTTTTAACCTATCCTTTTACCTTATCTTTGCCCCCCACCTTCCAACTCCCCCTGCCTCCACTTCACTCTTACAAAATTGAAATTACTGTATCAATGTGAATTTTGTTGGGTTTTTTGTACCTCTCTCCTTAAGAGGCAAGTGTTACAGTGGAAATCATCTGGAGAAAAAAATGCCTCAGTCTTCTATAATCACTGAGAACCTAAAGAGTGGATTTGGAGACTTCCTTGCCCTAACATGAATGGCCATGGAAGGAATCACTGCCTATCCATCCCACATTTCAACACTGAACTATCAGAGAAAATGACACTGTCTAAGCCTCCATAGCCATTGGTTCCAAGATGGGAACCTGAGACATCAGATCTCTTATCTCTGGAAACTTTGTCAGGTATTTCATATGTAATTCAATAAATAAATGTCAAGCATTTTAAGGATTATTCAATAAAGTAAGATCAGATACACTGATACACAAAGAAAAATATGATTGAAAACAGAAATATTAAAAAGTTCAGGATTATTCAAAGGTCACTAAAGAGGCATAGGGTACTGATGAATAGCAAACAGCACATTACAAACAAGAAATTAAATTAGGAGAGGCATTGTAAAAGAATTAAATTAAAGAAATGACTATAAAAAAAGAGTACAGGTACCCACTGGAACCCAAAATATGAGGAAGACCCCAGAATATTACACTGGATTCCTACGATTAATTTGTGGTATGACTACATAGTCTGTAAGCTGTTTGATGCTTCATCATTTATATTTATAGCTATTGTATCTGGAACAATATACCTGGCAAATAACTGGTGCTAAATAAGCATAAGATTTGCACAAGATGAATCAGAATGGATGGGTTGAAATCTGCATCATTAAAAGTGATAACCGCATCAATCATTAAATCAACAATAATAGTTAATCAATAAACATTCCTTAAATGGATCAATTTATCACATCAATAGGATCACTAGTTCATTGGAGGGCTATTTCTTAGTTCCTCAATCTTCTGTAATCTATTAGCTATAATTTTCCAAGATGACTCCAGCCCTTGGATCACAAAATCAAAAAACTAAGCTTGCTAAAAACCACACATAAAATAAGAGTCAATAAATCTGAAAGAGTAGATTAGGAGTAAAATGAATAGCTGAATGGCAGTTATTTCAAGAACTTCTCCCAATTTCTATATCTTCCACATTCTTCAAATTCATCCCACCCTGTACTTCCAGATAGGATGTCATGTTCAAGAGGTTTAAGATTTCAGAAAAATTGACCTATAAGTAAGTGTAGTATTAATATATTTTGGCTATAAGGAATATTTCAAAGTTTATACTGTTTCTAAAAAAGCTTTTCTCTACATCATGTGCCTCTTAGAGCTTTATAAGAACATAAAAATAGTTGCTGTACTAGAAAAACATGTTTTCATTATTATAGGAAATGGGTTTTATAAGCTGGTTATATATATTTTTTATTTCTGTCCCTTCTGTCAGGAACACAGATTTTATATCCACAACTCAGGCTTATGTCTAACTCTAAGTAATAAAACAGAACAGATTTCAGGGATTCAATAAATATTAAATTTGAATTCACATAAATTCACCACTTAATTACAAATATTTAACCAGAGAAAACCACAATGATTATGGGTTAAGCATTTTTTCAGCTTTAAAAACTTACCAGTTCATAAAATGCCCACTTTCTCTTTGTATCCTTATTAAGACCATAATGATGACATCATTAGAGTAACTTTAAAAATGTTGAGGCTAGTGAGATAGGTCTGATTTTTTTCAAATTTTATTGAATTTTTTGCTTTCTCAGAGCACATATTTGGAGTTCTGATATATTTTTTTTCTAGATTTGGGTAATGAGACTGGATTGGTTTTTTAAATAGACACATCAAACTTGTCCTTTTATTCATTCAAAAAGCATTCATTAAGACCCTCCCATCAAGCCAGTAGTATGGGGGAGTTGGAAGACATACAAAAAAAGAAATAATATTTTCTATTTCTATCACTGAAAACTATCATTTTAGAGATCACTCTATTAGTCCTTTTAGTCTAGATTACCAAAAAGTATTTAGACTGGCCCAGTAGGCATTTAGATATTTGGCCAATGGTAGCCTCCAAGTAGGCTAAATCACTCCAGGGAGAACAGATGGCTACCAGCCTAGCCAAGTTCTTGCTTCATCCTGCTCCCAACTCTGTCTCTAGTAGTGTTGGGCAAGGTATCCCAGAGTCCTAAAATACAGCCCCAGAAATTATATCCGGTGACCTAATATTGTTGGAACAGATCCAGTCTGCTAGATAAAAGTAATATAACTCATATACAGTCATCTGATATGTGTTAAGTATAAAGTGAATAAAATATTACCTTTCCGTATACGTATATATGGGGGGTACGTGTATATACATATATATGTGTGTGTGTATGTATATAGAATATGTGTATATGTATATATATACACATATATATGTGTGTATGTAAATACATATATATTATATATATATATATATTATATACACACATATATATATGTGAAGTAGTCAAAAGGAAATTTCAAAGGACTTTAATGGGGATAGTCTAGCGATGGAGAACCTGAGGCTTTGCAGATCCGTGTGCGGCACTGTGAGTCCAAGTTTTAAAGAACAAGTCCTTTTATTAAGGGGATTTGTTCTTTCAAGTTTGGATTCAATCGAAGGGCTGCACTTGAGGACCTGGAGGGCCACCCCTGGGATAGTCTATGGTACAGGCATTCCTGAGGGTAAGGTGGTAACTTCAAGTCAACTCCAAATCCTGAGTCCTTTTGGAGGTCTCCATATGGTCCAGAAAGTTCTGTAGGGACCAAGTTTCCTACTGAGATAGGAAGCTCATTTTACAGATAAAACATTCAGATAACTACAGTTAAGTGGCTTGCCCAGGGCCATAAAGCTAGTATGTGTCTGAGGTCGGATTTGAACTCATGAAGATAAGTATTCCTGATTCCAAGCCCAGTGTTCCATCCACTACACTATCTAGGTGCCCTAAAAAGTTGTTTTGGAGTCATTTCCAACTCTTCATAACCCCATTTGGGGTTTTCTTTCCAAAGATACTGGAGTGGTTTACCATTTCCTTCTCATTTCACAGATGTGAAATTGAAGCAAACAGGGTTAAGTGACTTGCCCAGAGTCACACAGTTAGTAAGCATCTGATCTAAACTCATGAAGATGCATCTTCTTGATTCCAAACCCAGTGCACTATCCATTATTCTATGTAGGGTGAGCAAGCCACATATAATTCCCCAATTTCCAGGAAAAAAAAATATGATGTGGAAAAGGATGACTGTGCTCCACAATTTGGAATATATATAGACATTCTCTATCTTTTAATCACATGATGAAGAGACAGACTATTAATTGGCAAAAAAATTGGCAAGGCAAAAACTGGGGTACATTCAAAAGGCATTAATGGGTCAAAGCAAGACCTTGTCTTCATTTTGACCTGCCTATGTTCTGGAGAAGAAGTAAGAATTGCTGAAAGCCCTTGGTGGGAAGAAAGGTCTCACATCTCTATCTCCCCATTAGAACTGCTGCAGTGTGAACCATGAGTATGTGGCCCTGCTGTTGCTTCCATTCCTTCTAATTTTAGATGAAGGAAAGTTGAGGTGGCTATGATCTTATAAGCTTTAAAAGGTCAAAATGGAGAGCCACCAAAGATCTAGGAACTGAAAATTTGTCTAAAACCTAACTAATTAAGTTTGAGCCCACTCTCCTCAGAAACAAAGATGGTATAGGGGAGAGTATATTCCCAACTGTTGGGAGGAAATGTCAATTCTGTGCTTGCTATAGCTTCAAAGAAAATATATCTTTGTAAAAGTTAAAAATAAAGATGGTGGGATCAAGTGAAATTATTTTAAGGATAGGGAATATCTTGGAGTGGGCAAGGAATGGGAAAGTTGCCAATAGATTAGGAAATATTGAAGATGGGGGGATAGTATGATCAAAGGAAAAAATTCCTGGAGGAGATAAAAAGGGTTAGATCAAGAACTCAAGAAGTGAGATTGGTTTTGGCTCAAGAATGAATACCTTTTTTCAAAGACTAGGCAAAAGGAGGAGACAATAGAGGCTAATGCAGGAGGAATGGCATGAGGGAAAGAAAAGTAGAGCACTGGCTATGAAGAACTTGACAAGATGCTCAAAATCACATTGACTTCAATGAGAAAGTGTGCACAGGGGAGAATAACAAAAACTATGTTGTAAAATATGATTCAGAATCAAGATATAAAAAGGTCAAAACCTTGAAGACTGTTCGGAAGCTTCCATCCTATACATTATGAATATTTTCTTCTATAAAGTCAGAAGATGCACTATGAAGAATACCTAGGGATATAATTTTTAAAGTGAAATCGACACTTTTACCTGACAAGAAACAATTCCTTCTAGATGTAGTAGTCATTTAAGAATCAGTTTGTGTGCAGTCAGCTCATTGGCAATGTCAAGTAAAGGTCAAGATAAATAACATTTTTTTAATAGAGATGTGTATGACTATAGCAATTTGAAGCTGGCCCGGTTAAACAAGCTGTGGTTATCTTAAAAATTAGAAATGGACAAAAGTAAAGATCTATCACCATTTCTTAAAGGTATTGAACCAATATTAATTCAATCCTTAGACCAAAAAAAACATTAAGAAAATAGGCAACAAATAAGTCAAAGATGGATGTAGTTTCAGTTGGAATTAAACAGAAACGTTTGAACTATATTTGTGCAAAATTGTTTCTGGTATAGAAAAAGGTGAACAGGTGAATTTTCTTTTAAATGTGTTGCTCTTAAAATGGATTCTGTCATGCCTCTCCTTTTGTTGACACCATAAAAAGACAACATGAGTAGAGACTGATACCCTAGACTTTGACTTTCACTACTGTAAGAGATGTGTGTCTTTATATTTGGCAAGACAATGGTCTTTTCCTGTACACTTTTTTCTATCACTACCCTTTAGTCAGGATAAGCAAACTGTCCTAAACGCCAACAAGGACCCAAGGGCTTTGATGGAATGGTAAGCTAAAATAAGATTATTCCCCAAACTCATTTCTAGGTCACCGAATCGTTCTTTGACCCCTAGGGTTCTGAGCACAAGAAAGAACCTTAAGAGGTTATCTCATAATGGCACCTTCCAAGTAGGACTGCAGCTAAGTCAAGAAAGACAGGTGTGGTGACAAGTAAGACAGACTTTCTGCCATGATTTTCTCCACCAGAAAGCCATAAATTATTTCCCTAGAATTCCCCCCAGGTTACAAGCTGTTACCACTTTGCCCCATATTTTAGGGGATTCCTTAACTTGATATCCCATGCAAGAGGATAGTTATATGGAATGTCTATGCACCTATATCTACCCTGCTCCTTAATAAAACAGACACCAGTCTTATATCACTCAAAGATGATTTAATATAAAGATGGGGGGCAGGCAGAGGGGGAGAGAGGGGAGAGAGAGAGAGAGAGAGAGAGAGAGAGAGAGAGAGAGAGAGAGAGAGAAATACATGCAAAATCTAACATTTGAGCTTACAAAGGCTCTTCTACTTGAATCCTAGTACTTATGAGAGATGGGATATTAAACTACTTTCCTTTTGTCTGTCTTACTTTTTAGGAACAAGGAATGGAATTTGCAAAGGGACAGACTTGGAATTGATATAGAGAAAAACTTCCTAACAAAGTACTCCAAACATGTAATAAACTGCTTTAGGAGGTAGTAAATTCCCTCTTTACTTGAGGTCTTCAAGCAAAGGCTAGATGAACATTTGTCTGGTGTGCTATAGAGGAAATTCATGTTCAGGTAGAAAAGGACCAGATGGCCCCAGAAGACCTGTCCAACTGCTAAGTTTCCTCAACTATAAAATGAGGAAATAACAGCACCTACCTCACATGCTGTAAGGATAAAATGAGATGTTTGTAAAGTGCTTAGCACAGTGCCCAATTCATAGTAGGCTCTATTTAAATACTTATTCTCTCCCTTTCACTTCTCCTTTTCCCTACCCTTTTCACCCTAAAGATGTTTTTGAGATCCCAACATGTAACAGATCCACTGCCCAAGACTCAGGAAAACATCATATTACTCCAAATTTTTAAAGAGAAAGATATTAAGTACTTACTATATTACAGGCACTATGCTAGGGATACAAAGACAGAAGTGAAATAATTTCTGCTCTCAAGAAGCTTATATGCTAAAAGTTTCCATGCTCCATACCCTTGGGAACCTTCTCATTTTCTCACCTCATAGAATCAAAATCTAGAATCTAAAGAAATCTTGGATGCTATGAAGCCTGAGTCCATCATGTACAGAAAAGGAAATTGAGTCATTGAGAGGTTAAGTGACTTGCCGAGTATCAGAAAACTAGTAAATGTCTGAGGCAGGAGTTGAACCCAGGTCATCTGGACTCCAAATCTAGCACTCTGTCCAGAACGCCACACTGCATATCTCTGTTCTGGCTACTTATCTGAAGTCAGTTCTACATACTGAATCTTTCAACTAGTTCAACCCTTCACAGTTCTATCAAAAAATCATTTTGGTGCCTGTGCCATGTGGATTTCATAGTCCAGAGACAGGGTCTGACTTTCTTTTGAGTCATGGACTCCTTCGGCAGTCCGATAAAACCCCTAGACTCCTCAAAATGTTTTTAAATGCATAAAATAAAACACGCAGGATTAAAAATTAAATCAATTATATTGAAATATGGTTATAAAATATCCTAAACAAGTTTATGGACCTCATGGCATTAATTTACTTTTTTGTCGAACCCTTAACATCCTTTATCCACAGATGCTTTTCCCAAAGCTTTCTGATATTTAACTCTGAACTTATACTTCTAGATGATATAGTCTCACACAGGCCACCCCTAGATGATATATTCCCTGCCAAAGGCTAATGAAAACTCATACCTCTCTTTTCTCCTCAGATAGTGATCCAACAATTCCCCCACCTAAAAGTAATGAGTTACTAGTTCCCCTTGGTCCCTTCCCTCCTAGACATGGAACTTGGTGACTACAAATTGTTACAATAGCTACTTTAATACTCAGTGATCTGTGATTTTATTTTTCTGGGTATTCCCTTTATTGTTGCAGGTTGAAACTCTCATCACCTTAGTAGACAGACTTTGTGTGTTATTGAGGCCAAAAATATTCCTCATAATATGCTTTTCTAAACATAGGTAGGCTGGCTGCCAGGTAACAAGCATATTATTTTGAATGGGTGAATGAATGAACAAATGAATGAAAACACATATAATAAGTGCTTACTATGTACCAAGTACACAATACAAGCATACACATAAAAGCAAATACTTGTATTCACCTTGCTTTTACTTGAAGTCTTTCCAGCTTGGTGGTACCTGCCAAAATGTTCATTCCATTATCAGATTCTTTAAGACCCCAAGCTATCAAGTACCTATCACGATGAGAAATTAGAGTAAAAAGTCGGTGGAGATTTACAATATATGCAATAGCAAAAAAATGACCTGTGCAGTATTATTAACATATTTTCATGCAAACTTATACCCACACCATCATCCAGTAATTGAATGGTCATTTCAACACAATTACTGCTTCTCATATTTATAGAGATTCAGAGAAAACAGTCTGACATAACAGTCCTTGGAGTTAGGAAGACCTGAGTTCAAAACCAGCCTCAAACATAAACAAGTTGTATGACCATTTAATCCTAAGCAAATCTTTAGTACTATTAATTACAGAAAGTTATATTCTGCAGAAGTAAAGGAAATTTCTGCGTTAGGAGTTTCCTAAACCAATAAATCACAGGTCTGAACACTGTGCCATACACAACAGCCCCCACTCACTCACCCCACCAAAAAATCCAGTGTATAACCCTCATCTGTGAAGCAAATACCTTCACTTAGCCTAGCAGTGCCTTAGAGGAAAGCTTTCAGGGACTTGGAACACAATCATCTGCTTTAACCCTGACTATTACCCTAAACAATACTGAAGTTTCCTTAACATCCCCCATTACACTGCATATGATTGTTTAAAAGTGTCTTGTCAGGTTCATGGCCCACATTAATTCTGAGGGCTCTAAGTTTAGACCTTGGCACAAGCTCGCCAGGATTGGATCATGTTTGAATAAGGAAATGGCATTTTTCCAGGACCAAAGAGAGAGAAACAACATTTTTTAAAAAGACTTATGAAATACTTTGGATATAAATGCTCTTCATAGACAAGCTTTGGATGGATTATATGGAAATGAGATGGCAGTAGATGGAACAGACTTTCCCTTGTAATATAAGAAATATAATTTTTCTTCATAGAGAAAAACATTTAACAAAAAAAAAACTGGTACCTTGCCAAGATCCAATATTTTGAAAATTTATCCAAGTTGCCATTTTATTGAATCTCAATTTTTCTAGCTCCTCTTATTCAAATTTAGAGCTGCCTCAAAATGGGCAAAAGGATACTGTTAATCCTTCTTAATGGAAGCAAATACACACACATAATCACTGCCATTTGCTATTTAGAATATTCAGACCACAGACCTGACCTAGCTCAATCAAAATCTAGGGTCCATCAGCTACAGAGCACTGTACCAGGTACTTGTGCGGAAATAACAAAAAGGAAGACCCTACTCTGGCCATCAGAGAGCTAATACCCTTTAGGCTAATTCCCTATTACCAGCAGCAAGCAATAGACAAAGTGGGGCAGTATGTGTGCTGGATAGAGTGCTGAACTCAGAGTCTAAAAGACCTGGCTTGGAATCCTTCTCAGACTCACTAGTTTTGCATGACCACAGGAAAGTCACTTAATCTTTCCAAGGTCCAGTTTCTTTTTCTGTAATATGAGAGAAAGAGTTGGGCTCAATGACCAATAAGATCACCTCTCAGATGGAAATCTATGATCATTAGATCTGGCATGCCTGTCTTCACCCATTACAAGTGTAACACAATTCCATCTGCCCTGATTCCTGGTGGCATCTATTTCCCACTATTTTAACTGGGTTCCCATCCCGAAAGTGAAACAAGAAAAATTAAACTGAAAGGAAGGTTTTATGCTTAGCTAGTTAAGAAAAGAACAGGACAACCATAAAATCAACTGTAGGTTGGATTTAGTTCAAATAACTTGCAGAAGGAAAATGTTGCTTACTTATAACAAACATTAATCAAAAATGAACCTTTCTTTTGAAGAAAAATTTGCTTCAACTTGGTTTTCACAGTCCAGATTACACTTAAGATTTTTGTTTTCATACATCCTTACTCCAAACTTGGAGTCAGGAAGACCTGCATTCA
This sequence comes from Potorous gilbertii, assembly GCA_028658325.1. Lineage (NCBI taxonomy): Eukaryota > Metazoa > Chordata > Mammalia > Diprotodontia > Potoroidae > Potorous > Potorous gilbertii. The sequence goes on from CM053770.1 coordinate 614,728,844, forward strand.
AATTCATCAGATGTGTGGCTATAGGAAAGTAACTTGCCCTCTTTGAGAATCATTTTACACATCCATAAAATTGATATAATAATATAAAATGGTATAATAAAATTAATATAATAATGTTGATTGCTCTTTGACTTAAATGAGGTAATGTTCAATATACTTGATGCCCCAAAAGTCTTAGTGTAGTTTTAAGTTTTAGTGAACTTAGTACCTTAAGTACCTTAAGGTTTAGTACCTTAAGGCTTAAGGTACTAAGACTTTCAGAATATCCTGCGTAAAGAGCTTCACAAACCTTAATGTGCAGTATAGATGTCAACTATTATTTCCCATTCAGGTGGGTACCATTAAATTTGCCAGTACTTCCATAATGTCCTGAGACCAGCAGAAACTTCCAAGAGAATATAAAATCCTACCTGGTCAGCCTGGGAAGACCTAAATAAAATAACAGTGATTGAAATGATCAGAAACAGGAAAAAAAATTATATCACAACATCAATGCTGTGTAACAAACAATTTTGAAAGACTTATGAAATTTGATCAATGAAGTGATCAGCCATCATTCCTGAGAACTGATGAATAAGAGTCCTGCATATTTCATGAAAGAGGGAAGTTGGACAAAATGTAGAATGAGGGATGCATTTTTGGATGTGTCCCACATGATAATTTGTTTTGCTTGTCTATGTCTATATGCTACAAAGATTTTGTACTACTTTTTCCTTCTTTCTCTTTCTTTCAGTAGTTGGGGGTGAGGGGAGGGGGAAGAGAAAGAAAATAAATGTTTGAAAATTTTTTAATTATTTTAAAATATTACCTCTATTCCAAATTCCCTAGTCACAGTAATTTTCCTTCCATAATTTACTTTGAGGAGGGAAAAGGATATTCTAAACTTCTACTTCTCCCACCCACCTCCCTCTATACCCTATCCTTTTATTCATTCCTCCATTTTCCTGTTTAAATGATATTGGGTCATGGCTGTAGACCATAGGATTTAGAGCTGGAAGGGACCCTGGAGACAATTTAGTGGCTACCCCTCTCCCCTCATTTTACTAGTAAGGAAGCTATGAACGGGAGAGACTTTCCCAGGGTGCCTTGGCTAACAAGTGGGAAAAAAATCTAGAACCCAGCACTTCTGACTCCAAATCCAAAATTCTTTCCATTGCTTTCCCCTCCATCCCCATCTTCCTGATTATTTATTTGTCCTAGAATGAGTTTAGCTACTCATTTAATAGTGTAAACAAAGTTTGTACTTAACTCTAACTTGGTTAGGAGGTAGGAGTGGGTGAGGGGAGAGGAAAACATTTTTAAAGTTAGAAGTCCAGATTTAGACCAGACAAATTGACCAGGATTTTAATGTTTTGGTGGATGTAACTATTCACAGTAAGTAAGGAGAAGGCTTGTGGTTGCAACTGCCGGCCACGATGCCATGATTCCCTCTGCATTGAATTTCTTCAAACCACAGAGAGGAGGGTATTTTAACCTACCTCACCACAAACTATGTTTAGGCTCAAGTAAGTGTCTTTAAATACTTCACAAATTCCTATTTTTAAAAATGGATTTGTTCTCTTATGTTAAAGAATGAAAGAAAAAGCAAACTCTAATAGACTATAGGACTTATCAAGGAGGTAGAAAAGGGACAGTTCCAAATTTGTAAGCATCATAGAAACATACAGACAGACTCAATATTTTTCCTAATGTTCATTGCTGCAATAACTATATAGACCACTTTTTTAAAGGTTAATAGTCAAATATTCAAATGATCTGTCACTGATATGAGTATTTCTTTCAATGATGAAAACTGTAACCCATTCATACCTGGACATTACAAATCCATGTTCCTCCATAAGTTCATCACAGGAAGTGATGTTAGGGTCTTCCTTACTGAATATACTAGAGACTTATACAAGAATAAAAATAGAGCATATGGTCTGTCCATCTCTTTCTCTCGTTGCATGACCAACTCATCATCAAAATACATTTTAAGTGGAAATAATCTACATGCCCACATAGGTCATTAAGATTTGTTTTGTTTTGTTCTTAATCCTGGTTGATTCCAGATTTTTAAAGCTTATATAAATAGCACTTATTTTAGTTGGATTTTCTTTTTTTTAATCTTTTACTTTTTTGATCTTAAGACTACTTCTCACTTCATAGAGTTACTATTTCATACTTTAAAGAAATCAGTTCATCGCTTTCATAATATTTCTGCAAATGCAAGTGTCATTTATAGTCATCTATGTATATTGGGCGTCTAGAGTTGATAAACTTGAGGCTAAAGCATAAGTCTTTCAAATGGGTGATCCTAATCAAGCCCCAATTTGTAATTTCAACAGAGTCATTAATCTCTGACAACAAAATATGTTGTAAGACTAAGTGGGGCCATACACAGTACTGATGTCCACTCTAGGCAGATGTTACATGTGTTACAACTATCCAAGAAAGACTCTAAGCTTTTACTTTACCTTGCACCATTGGACATCACAAAATAAAATACTGGGACACTATTGGAAGTATAAGAAATGCTTTGTAACTCCAACATAGCACCCTTTCTTGAATCCCATTGCCCAAGATTCCATTTCTGGGAAGAGAGTTCTCAGAAGAAACACTACGGTGGTTGGAGCTACAAAGGCCATTTTGCTCCCAAGATCCCCTCTGGAATGAATCTGAGCAAAACAAAATAAAACAAAAAACCTGGCCAAGAATGTCATTTTCTTCTGCCTTCCAGATCCACATTGCTGCCTACATTTTGTACATATTTGTCAGCATAAACCAAACAAAAACCCCCTTTTGTTCTTTATTTGAGCTCTCTGACTATCCACATGTGTGTTTAGAAAAAAGTAATATTTAAAAATGTACTTTATTATAAACAACCTCACTGAATGGTATGCCCTAGGTGACTTACCAAATGTAAGTTCTGGTTCTAATTCTAACAACTGTATGGTAAAGCTAATTGCAAAAGAAAGAGTAACACCTGGAAAGAAGGTGAAGTTAATTATTGCAACACAAAATTGTTGACAGATTCAAAGAATATCCGAGTAAGAGGAAAACTTGGAGATCCATCTCATGATTACAGGATTGCTCAGGAGGTCAAAGTTTCTAAATGAGATTGCATTCTGAGTTTTCTTCAAAATCAGCCTTACAGAACTTTAGGATCACAATGTTTGATAAAGAGAGTGTTAACAGACTGGCCCCACAAAAACAATCATACATACACAGATCTCTTTGAAAGACAGAAGATATATTAATACACACCTGAACCTAATATACAGCTTGAGGAGCTTTGAAGAGCTTTTAGCTCAAAACAAATAGGTAAAGTACCTAAGATGACATATGAAAGCAAGAAAATTTACTATGTAATATGAAATATTAAAAATTCAGCTACACACAAACACACACATGCACACACATACAGTCACCACACTCATAGCAATGTGTTATATAAATGTCAGTTATTCATGCAAAGAAGGTCATTTGTAGTTAATTTTTCCAGAATCCTAAAACTTAGACAGTGTGCCCCAAAGTCCTAGAAGCTACAAAAATTGTGAAGTTCCATTGAAAGAACACAAATCCTCAGCTGTCATTTACATATCCCTCTTCAATTTATCTCTCCAGGAGAAAAAAAAAGACTAATGGGTAGCGCATTGTTTTTAATGTCAATGTAACAAGATCAAATTCTGCCTCATACACTGGCAACGTAACTGTGGGCAAGTCACTTAACCTCTCTTTGCCTCAATGGCCTTTAAAAGGTCATCTAACATGAAATATATGATCCTACACTGACAGAAAGAGGCCAAGAGAAGAGTCAGCATGGTGCAATGGAAAGAATACTGGATTTGGAGAGAGTTTGAATAAAAGCTCTGCTACTTACTAATTGTATAACATTAGGAAAGTCATTTACTTCTCTGAGGCTGGGATTCTTCACCCGAAAAATGAAAAAAATTAATTATATGATCTTGAACAACTTTCTAAGTCTAAATCTTATGATCTTTAAAAGGTAAGAATAAATTCTAAGGCTTAGCTTTCACACCTCTTATATGTCAAGGTCATATCTGTATGGATTAAGTGGCATATGAATCCATAGATATAGATTCTTCCTCTATGTCCTGTAGTCTCTTTAACCTGATCTCCACTTTATGTTTGAGCCATAATGTCCAACTGTGCTCTCAACATTCAACACCGTTTTCTATGTCATCATCTCATTTGTATCCTTTAAGACATAGACCAACTGAGTTCAGCTAGGACCTGTCCTGTTACCACTGCCCTTCCTCTCCCAACTCTCTCTACTGGACCTTCAGAATTCATGCTTCTGTTCCCTGGGGAAGTTAATTCACTCATCTCTGGAGCATGTGCTCTAAGACCAAACTCATTTGATTGGTGGCTGAACACAAACTAGCCCTTAGTTCTTCATCTGCAAATAGAAATAATGACATTATTACTACTTACCTCATATGATTCTTATAAGGAAAGTCAATTCTAAACAAGAATGTTACACAAATGTGAGCTATCATTCTTCTCACCTAACACTAGCTGAGTTCAATCTTTAGCCAGCTATAGCATATTACAACTAATGTTCAAGAAATAATATTTGATATAAACTGAAATACAAATAAACAAACCTCCCCTTGCTCCTTGAGATGTGAACAGTACAATACGTCTAGTCAAAAAGAAAAACATAATACTAAAAATCAAATTTCCATTCACACCTTAAGTAGTTATTTTGGTTTACATCAAGTAATATATAACCATTGGACTAACATTGGATATTAGCCTGTTGAATATTTGCTCTTAACAAATAATATCTTTTTCAAATTTTAAGTAAATGATTAACTTTTTTACTTTTGCAATAATCTAGTCAGTGTAAGAATTAGTGGCCCTGTAAAAATATCTTCTTTGAGTAGAAAATACTATACTTATTAATTATATTAATTGTAGGATGGCATATGTTTCATTATCCTCGATGGATAGTAAAATCCTCCAAATACTCATATTTGTGAATGACATTATTTTGTTTGCATTAAGACCTCAAAATTGCAAAGCCTCCTAAATAGATGCCATCATCATTAAAGAGTTTATTCTAACTATTCACATATGAAAAACCAAACCAATGAAGAGCTGTGCAGACTATGGCATAGTTGGGCAGCCTATAGAGCTCATCCATTAGCATATGTTTCTTACACAAACACTGCAAGTGGACAGTAAGTTAACCCCAGAATTTAACAGTAGGAGAGCAGAGTAGATTGCCTTGAGGAAACTGGACAGTGTTTTTAATAGCCCCATGCTTTTCCCTAGAACAAAAAATCCTTTTTAAGTTTAATATGTTAAGATTGTTATCAATATTCTTTCAGAGATGTTACATGACTGCAATTTATAGTGTCTTGGAAAGATTGAGTTTAGTATCACTCAAAGGTCAATGGAAGTATACAAAATGGAGGTAGTCAGTTTGCGATATATTTTATATATAAAGAATTACACAAGAAAAGCTGAGTAAAGTATGACATCAAGAAATGTACAAACAGACAAATAGATGGGCTCATAACACAGGAACAGTGGGATGCCTATATCATTGTTTTGCTTGCAATATCAAGAGGTCTAGAAGAAGTCTCACCAAATGATGGAAGGACTTTCTCTGGCACATTTAAAAGGATATGGGCAAAAGCAACAGAGGATAGTCTGTGATTTACGCTGATGAAAGGAGTACCTGCATCAGTAATATAAAAGCTCCATTTAAATATCAAAGTACTGGAATGGTACAATAGAATCACCTTGATTTGTTATCATTTTATTAAAAAGTAGAAGAATAGATGTAAATAATATTCCCATTCTTCCTATTGGGACCAAACAATCTCCTGGAACCTAGTTAATTCAAAGTAATTCTAAAAAATAATCATCTTCAAATTCAACCCTAATGACATGTTAATAGTGAAGATGAAGGGGCATTCTCTTCCTCTCCCACCACTGCTACTAACTCATCTGAGTAGTTAGATTCACTGTCTGAAGGGCTAGATTAGCTCAATATTTTGTACTTTTTCAGTTAAATTATGAGATCATGCCAATGCCTTTCAAGTTATTATTCCTGCTTTGAATTTTTCTAATTTCTGTGATTTTGAATTTCATTAACCAATAATTCTATTGTTTATGCCTTTAGATGTAGCTGGGAATAACATGTTAAAGTCACAATGAATCAAAAGAGGTAATACCATGAAAGATAACATAGGACCACAAGCCAATGAAAGCCTAAAGAAGCACTACACTAGGTAAAGCTGATCAGACCAAGACAAACCTTTTTAGGGAGTGAAACCATCTTTCAGGAGTTGAATTTATCTTTCCTGACATTAAAGGCAATTAAGTTTGAAGTCTTATATGAAAAAATCAGACATGATTGCAAGTTGAGCATCTGTGTACATGTGTGCACATTGGGAAAAAAGAACTTTTTAAAAAGCTCCAAACAGATTAGGATCACACAGACAAACCTTATCTGGGGAATGATACTTGCTATGGTACAGATATTTCAATAGCAACATGGTTATATAAACAAGAGTAGATGTAGCAGAGATTAAGCAAGTGACTATGGATTTGTGTATAATGAGGAAAAAAACTATACCAAAATGAAAACAATTTCTTCTCTAGCAAAGGTTGAGACAAAGAAAAAAAAAAAGAAAAAATGTGAAGGGAAAGACTGATTTTAATATGAAGATGCAAGAGCTGCTGAAACCTCCAGAGATGCATTCCTAATTTTTCTCTCATTTTTGAAGTTGGTGTAATGATAATCCAAATGACAACAAGCTCACTCCTCAGTTGTTCTAGTCAGGGGAACTATTAGATGAGTTACCCTGATAGCAGAAAATTAGTGTTCCTTAAACTAACAGATACTCAAATGAGTTGTGGAAGTATGGCAAAGGGACATTTATGAATGCCTTGGCAAAAAGAAACTATTTTACTCAACCCATTCTGTTTTGGGTAATGCAGCTCAAAATAGCTGAATTTTAGCAAATGAATAATTTATAAAGGCTCCAATTCTCCTTGGATAATCGGATTTAAACTAAATTCACTGCAACATATGAAGCAAAAGGAAGAGTTAACTACAAAATCTCCCTAATTTAAATACAAATTATTGTATAGTTTTAAGAGAAGGTAATCTAATAATCATTTTTGTTTATCACACTATTTTCAGCTAAGCTCTTACACATATCAGTCAAAATTTAAGTCTTGCTTGACTTGGGTAAACACTTAGAAGCTAAATTAAAGTTCCCCTTGTGTCTCTCCTATGCAGTCAATCAACTAGTATTTATTAATCACCTACTGTGTGTCAGCACCATGCTAAATCCTGGGAATACAAATAAAGGCAAAAGATAATCCCCGATCTTTAAGACCTTATACTAAAATATTATCGTGTATTATAGTCATTTGTTTATGTGCCATATGTCCAAACTAAAAGGTAAGTTTCATGAAGACAGGGAAAATACTTATCTATACTTCATATCTACCTGAGCAACCAGTAAGGTACTCTTCCTACACTAGGTATTTAATAAATGTTTGCTGAATTAATGCAATTTACATTTATTTAAAAAAATAAATTCTGCCATAATTTTTAAGTTATTCTAAGACAATATTCTTCAGGGGGAAGAATGGTCATACGGAAATAGAAGGTAATAAAACCTGCAGTTTATTTAAACTATTTCATTTTCATGTTATCAAAAGATTGTTTATTATTTTTATTTCACTGATATTTTGTTTTATTTAATTTTATTTTAAATTAATTTGTTTTCAGTTTTCTACAATCACTTCCATAAATCTTAGATTTTCTCCCTATCCCTTCCCCCTCCTTCCCCCATTCCTCCCTCCTCTTTCCCCTTTCCCTCCCCAAGACGGCATGCAATCTTATATAGGTTCTATGCATACATTCTTACTAAATACATTTTCACCTTAGTCATGTTGCATAGAAGAATTAAAATGCATGGGAAAAACCATGAAAACAAAGCAAAACATAACACAAGAGAAAATGGTCTACTTCATTCTGTGATCCAATTCCATAATTCTTCCTCTGGACCGGAAGGTATTTTGTCTTATGAGCCCATTGGAAATTTTTTAAGTCCTTGCATTGCTGTGAAGGGCTTAAGTCTACCAGGAAAATTCCACGCACACTGTGCTTGTTACTGTGTACAAAGTTCTCCTGGTTCTGCTCCTTTCACTCAGTATCAGTTCATATAAGTCTTTCCAGGCCCCTCTGAAGTCCTCCTTTTCATCATTTCTTATAGCACAATAGTATTCCCTTACATGCATATACCACAACTTGTTCAGTCATTGCCCAATTGATGGACATCCCCTCAATTTCCAGTTCTTGGCCATCACAAAGAGAGCTGCTATAAATATTTTTGTACATGTGGAACCCTTTTCCATTTTTATGATCTTTGTGATATAATCCTAGAAGCAATATTGCAGGGTCAAAGGATATGCACATTTTTGTAGCCCTTTGGGCATAGTTTCAAATTGCTCTCCAGAAGGTTCCATCAGCTCACAGCTCCACCAACAATGAATTAGTGTTACAACTCCCCCACATATTCTCTGGATAACAGTGTGGCAGAAACTGGGCATAGACCAATACCTGACACTGTACACAAGAATAAAGTCCAAATGATACATGATCTAGGTATAAAGATTGATACCATAAACAAATTGGGGGGAGCAAGGAGTAGTGTATTTGTCAGATTTAGGGAGAGTGGAGAAATTTTTGACTGAACAAGAGATGGAAAACATCAGAAGTGAAAAATGGATTACTTTGATTACATTAAATTGAAAAGTTTTGCACAAACAAACCCAATGCAACCAAGATTAGGAGGGAAGCAGAAAACTGTGAAAGAATTTCTGCAACTGGTGTCTGTGATAAAGGTCTCATTTCTAAAATATATGGAGAACTGAGTCAAATGTACAAGAAGACATTTTGATTTTCAAAACAAAAATGAAAGACTCTTGGTCATGGATGGAATACAACTAATAAGGACTGGTGTGTGTGTGCGTGTGTGTGTGTGTGCGTGTGTGTGTGTGCATGTGTGTGTGTGTGCATGTATGACTAGAAAATTGTAAATTTTAAAAAGAGGACATTAAAATGAAGGTGGAGCTCAAGAAGAAAATTATCTACATACATATTCTAAGCTAAATACAGTGAAAAGTAGCAGGTACAATTCAGAAAGAAAAATAAGTTGAGAGTATTATTAATTCACAAAATACAGCATCCAAATAGGGTAAAATGGTGGGACAAATAGAGCACAATGAACTTGATAAGAATGCACATAAAGTTCCTTTTGGATTCAGAAAATTGATTTGACAAGTATAATATGGGGAGAAATAGCAAATAAAAAATGATCTAGACATTTTAGTGGATTAGAATGTCAATATAACTCAATAGTAACATGGCAACCAAGAAATCTAATACAACCTTAAGTTACATTGAGTCATAAAGTATAGAACGAGAAAAGCAATTGTCCTTCTTTACTTCATTCTAATCAACAACATCTAGACTATAATCGTCTGTTCTGAGCTGTTGTTCATCCTTTTTTTTCTGAAGAAAAATGAAATCAATGGATGATGTCTTGATTCATATGTGAGTTGGATTTAAGTGAGGCTGAATTGTACAAAGTCGTGTCAGCCTCATTCTCTTCTAGAGTCATCAAAGTCCAGTGGTCAGATAAAAATCAGGATGACTGGCAATAGCTTGTGATCCAGTGAATGACCTTGACATCTTTGACGTGTGACCAAGCTCTAAGGGCTCCACAGTACCTGCTTCAGCTGCCTTCATGGCTATTATAACAAATTGTTCTCATCTGCCGATTCTACTAGAGAAAGTCTTCTCATACTTGGGGTAGATATTTCCCTAATTCACTGACAAGTTTAAGGCTTATCAGTTACTGCCAACCTTGTTTAGCTAACCTACTGAGACAGTTTCATCAGAGGGTGGTTGCCATGCATGCTACAGCTTCCTGGAGCCACAAGTGAGTATAACATAGATATAGAAGGGTATTTTTTTTCCAAAAGGAAGTTAGATTTAAAAAAATTAGAGTAGTATATATATCAACAAGATATATTCATTCAAAGGAATCTACGGAACAGGTGGAAAAAAACAAAGTAGAGAACATGTAAGGGAAAATCATTGGAGGAAGAAAAAGAAGTAATATTGTGATAAGATCATACTAACAGTCACCAAAGGAGGAAAAAATGAGTAAGTCCAGGAAAGAGATCAGAAATTCTACATGGACACTAAATAAAAGAGTGAAGAGAGCCTTCAAATATCAAGGGACGTGCTAGAGATCTTTTCTATTAGAAGCAGAGTGACTAATAAATTCCTGACTTCTTAAATTCTGAAAAGTAATTCAGACCAAGAAGGAAAAGACAGTTTCAAGCATGAAATAATAGTGATAAATACAAACAATTCCAACAAGGAAGAAAAAGGGGAGCTGATGAAGAAGATGAAGGTGGATGCACAGGGAAGTGACTAACCATCTTAAATGCTAAACAGATGAGTAGAGTAGAAGGAATCATTAACAGACAACAGAATATGAGTTTGGTACAATCCTGAAAGAATAATGTCAGAAGTGCTGACTCTTAGAATCAGCTCAATGAGGTTTTTTAGCTATGTTAGAAGCAAAACAAAGATCAAATAAGGAATGAGTTATAGAATAATTAAAATGTAATGTGGGCAGGCAGACTTCAGAAAATCCTGAAAAGACTTATGTGAACTGATGCTGAGAGAAGTGAGCAGAACCAGGAGAACGTTGTTCTCAGAAACAGCCACAGTGTGTGATGACTGATTTTGATAGACTTAACCCTTCTCAGCAATGCAAGGACATAAAACATTTCCAAAGGACTCATGGTGGAAAATGCCATCCATATCTAGAGAAAGAATTATGGAGGTGGAATGCAGAGCGAAGCAGACTATTTCCTTTTTTGTTTTATTTTGTTTTGTTGGTTCTTTCTCATTATAACTCTTCTATGCAACATGACCAATGTAAAAATGTGTTTGATAGGAATATATGTGTAGAACCCATATTAGATTGCATGCAGTCTTGGGGAGGGAGGTGGGAAAAAGGGGGAGAAAATTTAAAATTTATAGAAGTGAATGTTGAAAAGTAAAAATTAATAAATTGGAAAAAAGAAAAAAGATGTAATATGAAGAAAAGATGAACTAACTTCAGTTTTGTTTTTGTATTCACTCCTCAGAGGGCAAATTTCTGAATGAAAGAATAAAATCAAAATGGTGAACTAAAACCCAAGATAAATGAAGAAATATTTTGAAAGTATATAACTACCTCAATGAATTCATGAATGAATGGCCCAAGGACTAAAAGGATGGTTTAATGTGACTGTTACTGCTGCTGCTGATCTGTGAAAACTTTTGGAGCATATAAGTACCTCAGGCCTTAAAAGAAAGAGAGTGGGTTATATTGTCCTATTTTCAAAATAAAGGAAAAGGGTAGGATCTTCAAATCACAGGTCACTAAGCTCAACCTTGATTCCTGACAAAATTCGAGAAAGTTATTAATAAAGGGATACTCTGTAAGCATTTATAAAAAGAAGCTATGGTTACCAATTACCTGTAGAGAATGAATGAGAATAAGTCTTGAAAGACTAATCTCATTTCCTTCATAGAAAGGGCCACTAGAGTGAAAGATGAGGGAAATGCTCTAAGCTTGGTATACTCAGCTTTCAGCAAGACACTTGACAAAGTCTCTCTTGTCCTTGGAGAAATGAACAACTATGAACTAAATGAAAGCATAGTTAAGCAAATCAGGAATTAGTTGAATAACCAGACCTAGTGATTAATGAAATCAGTGTAATGTCCAAGATAGATATGTAATGGAGTACTCAAGAGATCTATTCTTGGCCCTACTTTAATCAATATTTTTGTGAATAACTTGATGAAAGTGTGGGTGGCTTATTAATTTATAAATGACCCAGTACTTAAGAGCTAGCTAATATATTGATATTAGTTAGCTCATAATATTGAATGACAGTTAGGATCCAAAATGTCATACAGGAAGTAGGAAAATGTTGCCTGGACTTAACATAGTGCCTGTGTATTAAGCACATTAGAGGTCTTAATAAACATTTATTAATTGCCTGAGTTATTGTAGGTCAGTCCATTCTTTTGCATCCCCACCCCAGAGCATCAGTAACTTGACCATTGTTAGAGCCACCTTTCTCAATCTTCAACTTGAGCCTTGCAACTTGTACCAACCTACCCTGACCCCAAGTAAAATCCAGGGCCAGTCTATACCCATGATGGAAATATAGATGGAGGTCATATCCCTCTGAGATAAAAGTGGGCACAGCTCAGGACAGGTTTAAACTATTCACTATACCAGGGTATTTGAATATGCGAGAAAATCTGATACTTTCGTTGCCAGAATTAAAGCCCTTCAAATTTGTGATGGAAAGCAAGGAGGTGATTCTAGGCTGGAAAGGAATTGTCTATATGAGTATTGAGGGCATTGTGGGAGTTCAGTAAGCCATACTGAAACCATCTTGTGACTCAGTTCTCAAGCTATCTCAGTTCCCTTTCTATTCAATTACAGGTCTAGTCCAATTTCCATCATGAAAGAAAACTTTATTCAATTATGGGAACTGTGAGAAGATTTTATTGCATTGTTTGAAAATAGCCCTGCATGGCTGGGAAGTTGGACCACCTCTACTTGTTGCTTAGAGACCTTTAACCTTATTTGAAGTAGATTATGCTGATAAAAAACCTAGTCGGAACCAAAAATTGATACAATTAGTTTTCTCACAACTTTATATCTCAAGAAACTCATATGTCTTATCTGAAAACTGGCCTTGTGCTGGTCAATCTGTTATTGTTTCCATGTTCCTTTGCCTGAGTACAGTCACTTGGCAGGGGTAGGATAGCTGTTTTTCTGATTTCAAGGAATTGTACCTGCTCACTCTTCCCCCTCCAAATCTCAAAACTCACTCATCTCCCTTCCACCACAGGAACCCTTGATCTGTCCTCCAATTAGAAATATGGTTTATATCCTATTCATTCTTTGATTTTAATGAATAAAAATTTATCTCCCTTTGGATTCAGGGTCCAGTGCCAAGCTGAGGAAGACCTGGTCCCAATGTGTTATGCGATTGACATGCATTACTTACTAAATCAATACATTTAAAAGTTTGAAACTTTGTCTCCTCAGTCATTTCAGATTTTACCTACTACAGTATAAGCCAGGGAGAAAAAAAATGACATCTCTCTAGACTGTGTGTGTGGCTTCCTTGGCTACCAAATACTTCTCTCTTATTTGATTGAGGAACTTTTAAATTGGAATACTGGGAATAGTTTCTCCCCCTAGTTCCCTGTCCTTGAATTGAGCACATGGAAGAGCCTAGAATCTCACTTCAAGAAGAATGCACTTGAGTTTTTATGGAGCATTTCCTCAATTTTCTACTCTTCTTATTGGGGAATATTATACATGTATATCCCAAATGAATGCTTTAGACTGGACCTTCCTTCCAGGTCTTTCTTCTTCTAAATATGTTGTCTCTAAATAATATTTGGTAAGCTTCAACTTCTCAAAATACTCTACTTCTTTTGTTTTATGAGGTATAAGATTGTGAATGCTAAACATTAACAGCACATCTAGATGTGTTAACTTTAGAAAAGAAATCATCTGGACAGAGAAAACATGTGTCCCTTTTAATTTTTTGGATGAAATGTATCTAGCAATTGATTTATTTTTTTTTAATTTTCTACTATAATAAAGCCATAGCAGATCAAGTGGCTATTGAGGGCTGACATGTCTTCTGATGAATGATATCCTTGGAGCTGTATCAGTGACTGTACAAAATAAAGGTCGTGAACGAGAAGCTGCTTCAATCAACCAAACAAAGGTGTGCTTGTTTGCATCAGTTTATACTAGCTCAAGTCAACTGTTAAATTTTCAGTTAAAGTATTTACACCTCAGAAATCAAAAATGCCATAGATTATTTACTTTTTTGTGGTTCTTTGTCTAAACTTAAAAAAGTGATGGAGATTAATAATGTAGGTTAAACTTAAAAGTGTGACACGCATACATTTTCTTTTTCAGAACTGATTGTTGGGTAACTATCAGCACATCATTGCACACAACCTTTTTTGCTACCTCCCCATCCCCACCATCCTCTCTCTTGTAAAGGTAAATATTTCTTAAGCAGCATTTGATGTCTTATCCATATGACAACTTGGGGCAATTTAAACCTACTCTCTAGATGCCTGATTTCTTTGTATCATAGTTTTCTAATGGATTTGGAAGAATTAAAATAAAAATCCAGTAGTCAAAGCTCCACAACTAACTAAATTCTAAGACCTTGAATTGATTGACAAATCAAATGTGTTGTTGGCAGAAATTTCCAATACAATGAAAGCCCCGTCATCATCTCAACAAATTTGTCAATTTTCTCTTAAGAAAAGAAAACAACAAAAACTTAATGCTGGTCAACACAGTTTGAATATCTCTTGTTTTTGATGCACAACTCCCCCATTGTTAATATTCCCTCTCCCACAATCCACCTTCCTTCTCTCCTCATCCCACCCTTCTTTGTTGTCCTGTGTTATGATTTAGAAAGATAAATTTCTATCACCCACTCTTCCTCTAGCATATGCAAATTTCAAGTTTAATTATTGCAATTAGATGCTTTATGTTGACTTTATTTTTAAATGTCACTTAGGATAAGATGATAGGTCAAATGAAATAAGGTTGAAACAGATAAATGTAAAACTATACAAATGAATTTTTAAAATCAGCAGTATAGAATGTAGGAAGTATAGGCAGACAACAATTTATGTGAATAAAAGGAATCTTAGTATTTTAATGGACTTCCATGTGAGTCGAAAGTATGACAGAGTAATTATGTTCACAGAAACATAGCATCTAGAAGAAAGGGACAGATAATTTCATTGGGCTCTACCTGGTCAGATCACATCTGAATACTGTATCAATTCTTGGCACCATAACTTATTAAATACATTGCCAAACTATAGCAAGCCAGAGCAACCTAAATAGAGAGGACTGGAAACTATGTCATATGAGAATCAATTGGCAAAATGCAATTTGTTTAGCTTATAGAAGAGGAAACTTACGGGGGACATGACAGGCATCTCCAAATACTTGAAAGTCAGTCCTCTGAGAAGGGAAATTGGTTTAGAATTCAGAAGGAAAATCTAGCATCCAAAATGTCAGTTAGAGTTTAGTTTGATATAAAGAAAAACTTTGTAATGATGAGAGCTATCCAAAAAATAAATATCCTTGGCCATCTCAGGAAACATTTAAGAAAAGGCACAATGATCATTTTGCCACAGATGCTAAAGAGAACATTTCTTTTCAGGTACAAGTTGGACTAAGTGCTCTTTGATTTACCTGCCAGTTCTAAGATTTTATTTATGAGTATGAGCATACCAACTTTTTCCCTCACATGTTGGGAGCTGGGGATTACTTCAGAGTTGTACTCTCAAACAAGGAAAACCAGTATAGACTGGGGTTGATTCTTTTCAATTGCCCCTTCCCCTGACTGAATGAGTCCAACTTTCTAGATTCTTCCCAACTCTCCATAAGGAAACACAGACAAAAGGATTCAACACAAGATCCCTATTCTCCTTGGGATGACAAAGATGAGCTACTATGGGTTTTACAAGAATAATATTTGTACTTATAATCCTTATAAGAAGAATATTGATGAATGCAAGAAGGCAATGTGGTGATATGGGAAGAATGCTGGACTTGAAGTCAGAGGAACTGGGCTTAAATCCCAATTGTGCCACTTAATAGCTGTGTGATTTTGGACATTACTCTCTGGGCCAGTTTCCTGATCTGGAAAATGAATATTTTGGACTAGAAAGTGGACTATAAATCTAGAATTCTAAGGGGAAAAAATCTTCCAAAATGCTATAGTTTTAGAGGCCCCAGAGGTCCTTGGTTCATAGGATCTGCTCTAACATGCAAGTAAAGTCTTGCTTATTAATAAATCCAAGAAGATAAAGGAGTCACCACCTGATTAAGGCTCTTTTCAACTGTATGACTTCCACTATTATTGTTGTTCAATTTCTGTCTCCCCCCCCACACACACACACATACATACACATCTACCAATGTAGTTATAAATTTCTGGTTCAGATTGTCTTTTTTTAAAATTTACCCTATTGTGCATTTTACATGAAGGTAGGGATACCCCCTGCACAGGTGCCTTAGTTTAACAGCCAGTTCCACTTTGGATCATTGTGTGAGAGGGATATGTTTCCCTAGGTGACTGTAGTATTTTTTCCCACTACCTGTCAAACAACTTTATGGATGCACCAAAATATATGGCAGATATACATCGCTAACACTGATTAGAAAGCTTGTGTGTGATATATGCTACTCATTTCTTGACGGGAAGGTGATCTCAAGATGCAGAATAAGACAGAGATTTCTGGATATGACCAATATGGGAATTTGTTTTACTTCACTATGCAGATTTGTTATATGATTTTGTTTTTCCTTTTTTCCCCCAGCGTGAGGGGGTTCGGGAAGAAAAGACAAGAAATACTTATTAATGGGGAGAGGGGAATTTAAGCAAAACTTATGTATCTCCCAGTGTATTGAAGATTCAGTAAATTTCATAAGACAAAACGGCTCTAAAGATGGAAGTAACCACAGCAGAGCAAAGTATAACACTTTTACTCACTCTACCATATGATGCATACTTATGACTGAAGAAAACAGTGCACAGAAATATTTAATTCTCCTGCCATTTTTTAGCGATATGAAATAGAGAGTAGATTTAGGGAGAAAGCCAGAGGAATGATGAAGTCAGCTCTATCCCAGCACGAGAGATGATTGTTAAATCTTCAGTATGAACATTATTAATACCTCAGAAATTGACATCACTAAAAATAAAGACTTGATTTACTGTTTTATTGATGTCAAGACTTAAGAAATTGTTAATAATACATATTAAACTAAAAATATAATGCATATTCCTGTTTTTCCCAGACAGTCTAATTGTTAAACATTTACCAGAACTATATTGCTCTATAAACATTGCTTGAGTTCAGCTAGAGAGCAGTAGCAGGCTCAGACACTGAAGTCAACATCAGACTGAAGATTGGTGAATGAAGGCTTATAAATGATAATGGTGATGACAATGATGACAGCAACCCTTTAAGGTTTGCAAAGTGCTTTATACCCTTATATCTTCATTTCATTTGAGTTTCACAACACCCCTAGAGAAGGCAACTATTACATTCCAGTAACCTGAAAGTGATTTCAGGCAGTGAATTCAAATACGCAACTCCTCCTAAACCAGAAAAATAGCTAATCTTGTCTCAGCAACCTCTTCTTATACAACATGTGGTCATGCTCTAGAGCCATACAACCACCCAATCCCAGATCTATAAAGATATATAAGGAGAAACACATATACTCACATTCTTTCAACTACTTCTCTTAAATCAGCAACCAATGTAGAGATGGAGGGAAATACAAAGGAGCCCCACCTAAACCATTGAAAATATGCCAGGCAGCTACTACTCCAAATTAACCTCATCCAACTTTAGTTCTTTACTTTCCACACACAGCTTCTCCTTATAAGCTACACATATAAGTCAGTTTAAAGATTATAGCAAAATTGTTCTCCAATGCTTTCCCTTCATAAACACTATCCCTAATGTGGAAAATTACTATGGCCATCTCCAGAATTCAGTCCTGCCTGCATGTCTACTTTAGCCCCAGCTATTTTACTGCTAATAGTTACAGGAGAGGAATGGGTGCATAGAGTAAACAGTGAATAAAGAAATGTATAAATATAGAGAGTACAGTGATTTGGTTGCTGGAAGAAATAGGGAAAAGTTCACTGGTCATTTTGTTTCTCCACCATGTTTGTGAAACATGACTAGCCTCAAGAAAGTAGAGAGTATTTAAAGGTATTTTCTCATTATGAATCAAATACAAGTTTGAACTGAAAAAAATCCAAATGGTAGCAGAAGCAAAAGAGATCAAAAGACAGGTTTAAAATTACTGAAGTCTCCTCTAAGTGACTAACTGGTTGTATATAACCAGGTTTTGTCACTGAAGTTTGGGACCTAACCTGCCAAAAACTTCTAATTACATGTCAATCTGTTCAAGGGTACCTTCCTTCCTTCCTCCCTTCTTCCCTGTTTCCAAAACCTTAAACCCAATGTACTCTGAAGCCCAGTGGTTGGACAGCAATAGGTCCTTGCCCAAGCTCTACTTAACGATTGACTTAGAATGATTATCAATAGTAATAGTTTCTCTTTCCCTCCTACTTTGATTTAGTTATTTTTTTCTTTTGCTCATTTAAAGGGTCATTCCCTGCCTACTTCTTAAAGAGGCATATTCACCCAATGGGTGTTACTTTCCTCTAAAGTGAGTACATGAAAAGGCCTAGCCTAAAAAGGCCAAGGTCTCCCATTGCATCCTGGGCCATTTCCAGTCATCCTGATGAATATCTGGTCACTGGATTCAGATGGCTCAGGAGGAGAAGTGAGGATGGTGACATGCACAGCCCTCCCTCACTCAAAGCAAAGTCAAGTGCAAGTCATGTCATTATCTTGACGTCATGGTCTTCTTTGAAAATGGAGGACAAACACAAGTTGACTGGGGCCTGCATCACAAAAGAGAAAAAATAGTCCCTGGGTTAATCATCAGATCAATAACATTGTAACTGAAAACCAAAAGATGGCAGTAGAGAGCAATAGAAGTACAGTGCAGACACCCATCAGAGACCATAAAAAGGGCATGGGTACTCCTGAAGCATCAGAAGCCTGGGCTACCCCCACCACACAAATAGCTTTGCCCCAAATGTTTCCTACTTACACATCAATTCATGTGTATTTTCTGTCTTTCTGTTTCATGTGCATGTATATTATGCATATGCCTCTAGCTGCTGTGTCTACATACATTTCTTTGTTCACACATTTTCTCTGTCTCCTTCCCCGCCCCCCCCCAGTAGTATCATAACCACTAGGACAATGTACTCCTGGGTGTAGGGAGAATCTTCCTTGTCATCATTTTTACTATGCTTTTCAATTATATGGTGTTTGCTGTAAATAAATGGGTCCTCTGGCTGGTTGGGTAAAATGAACATATCATGGATTGTTGTTTTATAAATGGCTGCTGACCTACAAAGTATCTTGAACATGTGGTAGATTAATTGGTGCCCATGCGTGAGGGAGATGTTTTGGTACATTATTTCTCATTTTTCCAAATGACTCAAGGCTTGGGGAGGAAGGGTGGAGAAAGAGTCCACAGAAATTAGAAATAGAAGTTGATCAGATTTTCCAGTTTATATTGCTTCCTACACATTTAGCTTCAATTGCCTTCTAGTGGAATGATTTTGTAATAGACATCTCACATACCAAGAAAAGAAATACTTTGCCACACACAAATAATTTACTAATCCTAATGAGGCTTACTGAAAGATATTCTTTATGGGCAGTAAAGTTCTTGAGAAGGCTGAAGATGAGAAGTTTTCAGTTCTGTGTCTCAAATTAGGACTTCATCAGCTTTCTGAGCAGTGCAGAAGCCTATCATCTGAGATAAAGTAATAGGGGAAAAGAGTAGGAGTGGCAACATTTGGAATTCTCAGAAGGGTTATAACACCAAAGATGGCTTTCCATCAGCTACCTAAGCATTGCAGAGGCCTATAGTGTCAGACCATTAAGTTGCTGGTTAGAACCAGGAAAGGTATCAGTTCCTGACTTACTCCCAAGTATTAGCATTGGTATCCCCAGGTGTTACCCTCCAAGTGTTAGCACCACTGAAAGCTAGTGGGAATGTCAGGGAAGATAGGACCTTACCCCCAGCTGGCTTGCAAGTTTTCTCCTTTTATACAAAAATGATCCTATCCAAATATTAAAGTTGGTCTTATTGACTGACTTCCAGAGATTCTGGAAAAGTGATTGCCTAAGTAAGAAGGCAAGCACGATTTTAAGACTCTTTTTTTATATCTCCTAAGGACACTGAAATCCATTGTCTTTTTTTAAAAAAATTGGATAATACCAAAATAATTTACTTCATTTAAATCGAGCTGAGCATTATCACAATTTTGGAAATAGAACAAGATCTTCCCAATAGTTTTAGAATTATGAGACAAATAGTGACGTTGCAATCCATTGGACAGGTAAGAAGAAAACAAAGTATCTCAAAGTTGTTCTCTTTGCTAACTGAATTGACCAATGCTAAGGCCTTGAGAAAGTTCTTTTAGGTAAAGAACAATAGTGCTGTAAAGAGTTACAGCTTTCCCTTGATACATTTCTAGCAAGTAATATCAATGAATTCCCTAGGGTAAAATTTGCAACTGTAAAAGTACTAAATGACACACACATCCTTTCACACATTATGAACAGAGGTTTAGAATTATAGAGACATAATGAAATATGACGCAGAACTTTTAGTGACCTAGCCACAGAGCAAAATGGTGCTAAATAAATTATTAGGTGGCTGAGACTCAACCAACGTCCTTATTAATTTGTCTTTTTTTAATTAATTTATGGGTCTTGGTGTTGATAAGTGTTTCTTCCTACTTAGAATTCATAGTACCAAGTTCTTTAGTGCTAGTTTCCTTGATTTACCCCTCAGAATCTTTAAAGGTACCCATAGTCCCTCAAGTTTTTCATATATTCTTAATATAGGCTCCTCGAGATTTCTACCAGGACCCAGCCCCAGCTCCTAAGACCAAATTTATATGTACTTCAGCAATACATTCCAGGACTATCAATGTTAATTAACTATGACCAATCAAAACTCTGAAACCTAACCACAAGTTATTTCCAAAGTGTATTCTTGAAGTTAGCAAAATAACTCCAGTCTTTAGTTCTTTCAACTCCCACTTGTTTATGATGAGGGCACCTGGGTGGCACAGCCAATCTGGCCTTAGACAGCTACTAGATGTGTGACCCTGGGCAAGTCACTTAACCTTGTTTGCCTCAATTTCCTCATTTATAAAATGAGCAGGAGAAGGAAATGGAAAACCACTCCCTTTGCCAAGAAAACCTCAAAAGACAAAGAGTCAGACATGACTGAAAAACAACTGAAGTTGGTGAGATAAATTATGAGTTTTTTAAACAAATATGATGGAGTGAGAAGGGAAAAGAAAATAAGAAAAGAAAGGAAGAAAAAATCTAATTTAAACTTTAACTTCCTAACCATGTATTTTGCTATGCCTTTTCCTCAGCACACACAGATCCTCCTCCCAATTCCATCAGTTTTCTCCAACCTAAATATTCTTATTTTCTTTAACCAATCCTCATTTGTCATGAACTCAAGGCTCTTCACCATCCTGGTTGCATTCTTCTGGATGATCTGCAATTTATCAATGTTCTCCACTATTCTGAAAACAAGTAAGGATTGCAAAGGTGAAACTTTCTGATAGGAAAAAAAAAAAGACTGGCTTCTGTTCCCCTGGTAATGAAATATGGGAGCTACTAAGGGGGGAGGAAAGATATTAAAATGTACACCCATTACACTAGCTGAGAAAGCAATTGTGCTAACCAAGATTACCACTGAACTGACTTTACAGATTCTGTCTTCAATGTCCACACCTAATCATGGAGTTTCCTTTCATTTCAGTCCCCCACAGAGACAAACTCTGATTACACTAGCATGCATGGCTTTGGAATTTTGAAACCGAGCTACTTCTGTCAGACAGCTATTTCCAAAGTCAACCAATCAACCCCTCCTCTTATGTTCCTGTTCAGAAATAGATAGGGCAGTGCCTCAGCGGGCAGTTAATTGACCCAGACTCTCCTACATTCTGTCCCCTACACAAAGACTCAACAAGAATCCTCCTCTGGCAACTGCAGGGTGGATATCAATTTACCTCTAACTCAGCACATTTCAAGTTAGTGTACTTGGCTCTTTAGAAACAAAGCAAAATGTGGACATATATTTACAACTAAGAGATTACCTTATTCATTAAGGTATTAGTTGAAAGTTTCTTTAAAAAAAAACAGAACAGGGCTTAAGGAAGATTTATGGAAGTTAGCTGCTTCAAGTTGACAAATGAAGGTCTTGGGGACATGGCAGCTGGCAGCAAGATACACAACTTCTCATGACAGCCCTGGAGCTTTTTCCTAGAGCCTCTCCAAAATCCAGACTTTCTTCCTCCTTTCTTCTAGCTTACATTTCAGAGAGCTATTTGTTTCCCTTTCATTGCTCTTTATGTAGGAGTTTTATTGGACTAGAATATG
The DNA here is from genome assembly GCA_028658325.1 of Potorous gilbertii. NCBI lineage: Eukaryota > Metazoa > Chordata > Mammalia > Diprotodontia > Potoroidae > Potorous > Potorous gilbertii. The sequence goes on from CM053770.1 coordinate 614,751,042, forward strand.
TCAAAATTCTAATGAAGCCAATAAGGACATATGTGTATATACATCTTCTGTTCCTTGAGGTATGTATATATGTATATAACTACATACACATGGGAGGCAGCTTGGTAGAATAGTGAGAGAGCTGGAATGAGTGGAAAGAGCCCAGATTGTGCAGTCAGGGTGCCTGGTTTCAAATTCCACCTGGGATACTTAGTGCCTCTGTGACTTTGGATAAGTCATTCAGTGTCTGGGCCTCAGTTGACTCATCTGTAAAATAAAAAGGTTAGACTAGATGGTCTCTGAAGTCCCTTTCAGCACCTTTCTCTCTTGTTTCTCTTCTTTCTCTGTCTCTCTGTGTGTATACATACCTAAATATACATATGCTTTGGACTTAGTGTATATATACACACTTATGTATGTATGTGCCAATGAGTTTATGTCTCTATACATACATATGTATATATCTACACTCTCTACATACACATATATGTATGTTTGTGTATGTGTATATATCTACTTTGGTGAAAGTTGGTGGATTTTCCACATCTCAGGCCTAGACCAAAACCAGAAATGTATATGAATGTATGTATTATGCATGTATAAATATATGATACTTGTTTATATTTACCTAACATTGTCTTTGAGTCATTCATCCAACTTGCATTATGTTGGCAGGTTAAATTCCCAGAGGGGAGAGCTGTTGGTTAAACTGTTAGTTGACTCTCAGAGAGTTAGGGTTTTCTACTAATGTCATTTATAAGCCCCAATCCAATATGCCTCCACCAATACCACTCAACCAGTTGGTTTTTATTAGTTTTATGTTGTTGCTCAGTTGTTTTCACTCATGTCTGACTCTTTGTGACCCCATTTTGGATTTTCTTGGCAAAGATACTGGAGTGGTTTGCCACTTCCTTCTCCAACTCATTCTATAGATGAGGAAACTGAGGCAAAAGGAGTTAAATAACTTGCCCAGGATCATACAACAAGTAAGTTATAAAAATATTCCCCAAACCAAGGGAAACTTTCGCTCTTCACACAAATGGCCCCTGAGGAAAGTGAATGAAACCTAAAGTACAAAAGTTGAGACACACATGGAGGGAACCTTAGAGATCAAGGAAGAGTTCTCAACTCCTGACAAGGGAGTCTTTTTCTCCTTTTACAGAATCCCCAGGTTCATTTAGGGGTATCACATTGGCATTGGAAGAGTCACTCCCTTGCCCAGCTTGGCTGACTACTTTTTAGGCATGATACTTTGTTGCCAGATCCATCTACTGTTGGTCTGAGTCAAAGAAAGGGCTTCACTCTTCTGTGTAGCTCCCTACCAGCGACAACTGCTGCTATTGGTACTGACTCTAGTTGCTGGCTAAAGCTCTTTGATCTCCCAAACTTGCTGGCCCCCTGGGAGCTCCTCTCAGAATGCTCATTCACCTAAGACCAGGAAAGAGAAACAAAAAAAAAAATCAAAAGTGCCATGTGCTTAGGGACACATGTTGACTGAATAAGAGACAGGGCAGATGATAGTTCTTCCCCACTCACCACAGTTCTTACCTCAGCTGCCTACACAAAAGGGCTCAAGAAGGGGTGAATCTGTCTTTTTGTATATGAAGGCAGTTGGCTCTATGCCTCTTGAGTCATCAGTCCTTTTGGCTCCTAAGTCAGGTAGAAGATTTGTCACCATATAGTATGAACCATTCAGTCATTACAATTGAATTTGGCTTCTAAAGTTCAATATGTTGAACTTTTAGCAGGCAGATAATTTCTGTACATGTTTCAAAGACTCTGCCCTTGTCAGCCAGTCTCTCAATTTTATATATGTATGTGTGTATGCATATACAGGTAGATATATACATATATATATATATATAATATATATACACACATGCACATAAACATCATATGCAGTGAAAAGTAAAAATACAAGAAATAGAAAAGGAAGTAAGATTTATATTTGCTATAAAACATACCTCCCAGATTTCTTTCTCTAGCATTAAGGTCATTATGCTAAATGGAGTCCCAGAACATCATTTTGTCAGGGTTTATTTTTTTCATTTTTTTTGCAACTTGTTCTTTGACTGTAATCCATCATACCTGCAAAGCTCATTATGTGCCATGTAGTTTTGATTCAAACATAAATACTTCACATGTCTCCAAGGGAAAATAGAATATTCTTGCATACTTTACTAGACATCAAAGTTCAAAAAGCTTTAGTCAGGACTCACCTACTTTGCTTAGATTCTAACAACCTTGAGGAACCTTAGAAATCAGCTCATCCAACTCCGTCGCTGTATAGATAAAGAATGTGAGACCCAGAAAAGGTAAGTGACTTGACTTAAGCCACACAGCTAGTGGCAGAGGTGAGGCCAAACCCAGGACTTCTGACTCTTGTTCCACAGTGCTCCCTTCATTAAACCACATTGTCTGAGGTTCTATTTCTTCATTTGCATATCATGGTTTGTGTATTTATTTTGTAGGATATAAGAAAAATTGCATAGGAACTTTTTTCATGTTAGAGAAGGTAAGGGAAAAGTGCTAAATACCTATTTCACAGTTACTCATAATACAATATTCAAAAAAGAGTAATATTTAGAAAAATGGATATTTTCTAGTTGGTCAACTGAGTTACGTATACACTTGTGTACTCTCTGAGCTGGTGAATAATAGAGGTAAGTCACATTGTAGTGACAGAATATCTTTCATTTTTTTTTTTACATTCAAAGATATTATTCTGCTAATATAATAAAAATGACAATTCTACCTAAATTAATTTACCTATTTAGTGCCATACCAATTAAACTATCAGATAATTATTTTCTAGAGCTGGATAAAATAATATCAAAATTCATTTGGAAAAACAAAAGGTCCAGAATA
>CM053770.1:614754388-614799867 GCA_028658325.1 Potorous gilbertii
AAATATGCTCAATAGGAAAGTATATGTCGAACCTATACAGAATTGTATGCTGTCATGGGCAGGGAGGGGGATGGGGGGGAAGGTGTCGGGGTATAAAATCTTAATTTTAAGGAAGTGATTGTAGAACATTTATAAATAAATAATAAAAAAATAAAAAAAAATAAAAAAAAGATATTATTCTGATGATGTCACTGAAACTCAATTTCAGAGTTGCATCTATAGGCTATCTTTTTCAACCTAAAAAAAAGTTCTGCCAAAATACACCCAACAAGTAGTCATGCAGCTTTTATTTGAAGACCTGCAATGAGGATGAACCCATTGCCCTGCAAGGAAGCCCATTTCATTTTTTAATAATTCCAAGTATTAGGAAATGTTTCCATACTTCAAGTTTGTTTGTAGTTTCCAATTGAAGTCAACCAGAATGGGTCTACTGCCTCTTCCATGACAGCCCCTTAATTACCTAAAGACTTAAAGAAGTTCTCCTTGAAACTTCTCTTCTCCCTTTTCCCAATCCTTGGGGAGTTGTTTGCTCTCCTCTGGACAAGACTTTTCTTCCCTAAAATGTGACACTCAAAACTGAATAAAATACTCCAGATGCAGCTTTGACCATGACAGAAAACAGTAGTACTAATATTTTCTTATTCTTGAAAGCTGTACCTATTGACTAAGTTCTACATATGTGTGTATTTGTATCAGGTTGAAAAGATCCATACATGAACACTAACTTCACATTTAATTCCTTGTGGTAAGAATTATGTTGTTATGCTATTGCTTATAGAGCTTATCTCTGTAAACATCTATGCTCCATTTAAGTCACTTGCTGTTGATGAGACAGAAAATCTCAAGAAAATCTAAATATTTATCTTCAGTTCCAACATTCCATAGTCATAGCACATAGCTGAAAGTGGTACTTTACTATTCCTTTTATATTGGTACTTTCCTAGCTTACTATTAAAAACTATTCATGCAGACATTTCTTTCATCTATCAAAATTTCATCAATGTAGATATGCCCTCCAACAATTTCATGAACTGGTCAAAAACATTTATTACCTTGGACCAAGTGTCTAGTGATAGTCTCTCAGTCCTCAGAAAACTGATATACATTCTACCACCAAGCCCATACTCACAGGTCGCCCAATTTATTTTGACCTGCCAGAGTTTACACTCTACTTGCATAAGTTTTGAAAATACTGTTACCTCCATGCCACAATGAGACATCAGGCATCAGATCTTATTTGAATGAAGATTTACATGAATATCCTATTATTTTTCTATATCCTATGAGTGCAAAAAAAAAAAAAGAATGGCAATGAATGGCATTGATATCTCTATATTTGATGTTCAATACAGAGCCTGGGTGACATTCAGGATTGGAGTACCACCAAAAAGAAATTAAGTGTAAGGAATATTACTATGTTTTGCATATGTAGATTATGTGTTTGCACACAGGTCTGTTCAGATGGGGCTTTCAGAAGGGAGGCAGGAATGAAGCTGTCCAGAGTTTCCTCTCTACCCAATCTTCTCCAAGGGGGTCTGATTCCTGCCAGGAGGGAATCAGGAGGTTGAGACCAGAAGCTGGCTACTCTGTTCTCAGAGGAAAAATAGTACTGGGTTAGAATCACATTTATCCCTAAATATTGTTAGTCTAAGAAAAATAATTTTTAGGTCCAAGCTAAGCTCCTGATTCCTATCCCTTACTGAAGAAGTACTCCAAACTATATATGCAGAGCTTGATTCCCTTTAAAGCAAATATCAATTCTACAATGAACACATAGTGAATAGTAAATAAGCCCATTTATCCAAGATGCTATCATAAAAGGTTCACAGATGAGAATATACACCAAACAATACACAGAGTGAATGAGCTCTCCCATTGGGAGTGAAATATCTTAGTTCAACCAAGAGACAGAGTCCCAGATCTCACCCAAAGGAAAATTGCCTGAAACTGAGGATATGATCAAGATGCTGGTTCTTCTATGTGTTGGCTTCTTCACAGAGTCTTTCTCTCCTTTCAAGGGCCTGAAGAGAATTTTGAAACTATATGTCTTTTTCTCAAAGCTGGAAATCAGAAAAGCAGGATCTCTCTTCTCCCAGGGCCTCACCAACTCTGCCCCTCACGTAGGTGCGGAGCTTTGAGTAATCAATCTCTACCAGTGAGGAGAATCTTAAGCAAATTTAAGCCAAGGGTTTCATAAATACTTTCTTAATGATCTATGTAATAATACACTTTGTTCACATTTTTTTTTCTGAAGAGTACAACAAAGACCACCTGCAGACTTCCTCTCCTCTTACCAGTTGTAACTGGTCATTTATTCATCAGTACCAATAGCAGAGAGCCTCCTTCACTGCTCTGCAAAAGTGCTCCTCTTTTCACCATCCTCTTTGCCTCCTAACCCTCCATCACCTTCCTGCTCCCTGACACTTTGTTTAGCTCTCTGAGGGTGACCTCTCCCTCAGAAAATAGTGCCAATTCCAACTCTGCTTTTTTACACTCATTCTACTGGCTGCTTCCTGTAGTTCATCTCTTCTCCAACATAAGGTGTTCATTCCCTTTATCTAGAGAAAAACACATCCATAACTCTTAGACTTTTGTTTGTGCATGGTTGCTATAGACCCAAGTCTTCCTAGGTTTCTTTATTACTATTCTTTATTGGAATACTATTCATATCTTTAAATGAGGGTAAAGGAGCTGAGGGTGAAATAACATGGTACAGTGTAAAGGGTCTTGACTCTAGACTCAGAGGTCATAGGTTCAATCAAATCCAATTGCTGATGCTTTGTGATTTGAGGCAAGTTGTATAACTTTCCTAGGCTTCAGTTTACTCATCTATACAATTAAAAGATTCTACTAAATGATCACCAAAGACCTGTCCAGCTCTAAATCTCTGATCCTATAAGTGGATCTTGTTGTAGGCAAGAAGAGATTCATAGTACCTGCTACAGTTGAAACTAGGACATGATGTAAGATATGAATTCACCCTGAATCACCACTTGTGGTGAAGACCTAGGAGCACACCTTTGTGGGTATGCTTACATGTTCCTGATGTGAAAATATGCCTTAGAAGTCAAATGTAGTAGCTGTCTGGGTGGGATAGAGAGTAATCTGCTTGATAATAAAAGAATTATTCATATGTTCAGAGTGAGCTGGTGTGAGCTTTCAGGTGAAAAACAGCTGTTCACAGGTTCAAAATAAATTTAAAACCTTATTTACAAGTAGAGTGGGCAAAAAAAGAAAGCATGCTTTTCATGTAGCAGGCTACATTAAGTGTATTTTCCCCATTGAAGTCTAATAAGATTATCAGAGCTCCCTTTGCAGCCAAGACTTTATAGCCCTTCATCTCTTCAGCTCTCTTTGTGCTTTTAAACAAAGAAAATAAAACAATAAAACATTTTTATCTGCTTTTATAACCTGCTTCTATGTGAAAATCCCCAGAGGGGATCTCGATTCTCTTTTTGCCTTGAAATTCACTAGTATTGCTTCTTTCTTCTTTATTTTCCCTTCTTTGTGTTCATTTTCTGTCTCTCTGACTAGTGGTGTCAGATAATCTCTATCCCCCAGAGAAAGACAAAGGTCAATGCAGAGGAAGTTGAGTATGCAAGTAAGAGAAGTCACAAAAGGTCTCAAACCAACCTTAGCAATATTTTTTGCAGGGAGTCAGAAGAGAAAAGGAGGAGGGAGTCAGTAACACAGAATCTGATATAATCTGGCCCCAGCATTTTATCTAGCCCCAGATTGAGCTGTGCAGTTCTGATACTGAGACCTTAGGAACCGAAACTACATTTTTACTCTATGCTTAAATAAAAGAGTTATTATATTGAGACCTTATACTTGAAACAGATCAATGTTGGAATATCCTATTTGATATGACCATTATGTTAATTTATAATAATAATGTATTACATATAATGTCATTAAAAAGAAATCATTTCCAACCAATACAGAGTCAGAGGACCTAGGTTCCAGATCTGCCATAGATTTCCCAGGATTTCAATAATCACAGAATCTCAGAACTGGAAGAGAACTCATAGACCCTCTATCCACAATAACCCAACAAGTCTTCACTTGCTGATCTTAGTGAAAGACAATCCACTACTTCCAAAGGTAGCTCATTCCATTTCTGAATAGTTTTCATTGATAGAATGTTTTTCTTAACCTCAAGCCTTAATTTGTGTCTCTGAATTTCTACCAATTACTCCAACCAATTCTGCCTTCTGGGAAATAAACCTAAAGAATAAGCCTAAACAGAATAAGTCAAAACTCTGTTCCATGTGACAACCTTGGGCAAGTCACTTCATGGGAATCAATTCTTTTATCTGTTTAAAAAAAAAAGAGAGAGGGGGTGGGTATTGGACTAGATGATGGCTAAAATTTCCTCTAGCTCTTAATCCTATGATCTCTATGAGTAAGCTATCTACATTTCACTTCATGACACTCTTCATCAGCATTTAAAAGCAAATTTCTCCAGTACCTTAGTGGTCACTTGGAACAAAACCTCCTTGTAAATGGAAAACCAATTTACACATGAAATGCTAGCTACATCTCATCTCCCAAAATCTGTTCACTTCCAGAGCATCTTTAATATCTACAGGTAGATAATATTTAAATAATTTCCATGGGAGCTACCAGCACTGAAAACTCTACCTCAAATTCTTATTTAGACACTGACCTTATACCTATCTCCATTTTTAAATCCACTATAGAGAAATGGACAGAATATCAGAGTCATATTGTGGTCAGTGATAAATAAGATTGAGCTTCTGGGTGAATGCATCCATGTCTGAGACTTAATTTCTAAATAATACTCTACTATTCATTGTATAGTGTTAGAGGTATAAGAACAACTGAATTAGATAGAAATCTATTATACTATTTACTATTTAAGATAATCTACACTGATGAGATAGATTTTAAAACTCATATACATAACATAAATCCTTAAAGATATCTTCTGCTCCACAATCCCCTACAAAGTCAATGAGACATTTTCCCTATCACTTCTTTCAAATTCTTCCCATTTCCATAATATCCCAAGTCACAACTAGAAACTAGAAATTTTCCTACCATATGTTTACTTTTTGGCAAATATTTCCTGAGCTCCTGTTGAAGCTGCTAAAATTATGAAGGTTTTCTTGTTTACTTCTGTGCTAAGGGTACCAGCCTCAGCAATAACATTGCAGCATTGCTCTGGGAATATGGTTTATAATGCAAATATTGCTGTAGGACCAGAAAAATAGAACTCAGGTCTAATTGGTAAGTCTCAAACATAGCAAGAAGAATTCTACCTGGTCTTTTAAGCTCTTCATTTCACATTACTCTTTTTTAAAAATAAAATAAAGATATTCAGACAACATTTTAAACTAGATTATGAAAGGTATTATTCTTCCAACTCATTGAAAGGCATAAAATCTTTGAAGTCGAGAATAGAATTTGGACTCCAACCTTCAGTTACCAACTCCCTATGCCAGTTATCTTTTACTTTAATTTCCCAATTATTAACTTTTTACCACTAAACTTCTTCAAAATTGTGTTTCATTTTATAATTGAAATGGTTCTTTTTCAGGATAGAAATAAGACCATTAGAATGGAATATCTATTAGCATCCTATAGCATAATTTTGTGGCTCTAGCCTGAGAATATTCCAATTTTCAATGTAAAAATTCACTTTAAAAATTACTATTCTTAAGATATTACCATGTAATATCAGGCATCTGATTTTCAATGCTTTTTAATGTGTATTGCTTCGGCTATGATTGTGCACTGATTCCCCAGGTGGTGATTCCTCAGAGTGATATCTCTTTTCTTGAATCCTTCAGGTCATTCTTTTTCTAACTTGCCATATTGTCATCACTGTACATAGTGTCCAATAATTAGAGATGGAATGAAACTCAGAAGCCATCTTCTCCATTTTGTAGATGAGGAAACTGAAGCCCAAGAAGTGACTTGCCATGGGTCACACAGGTAGTAAACATCAGAGGCAATTTGAACTCAGGTTGTTTGCTAATCGAGCCAGTGCTGTTTCCAATATAGCACACCAATTCCATGTAAGTAATCCTGATAGAATGTTATAAACACTTTGAAGGACTTCATCCTTCAAAGAAATGGGCACTCTATGCAAATTGTCAAATCGTTCGTTTATTGCTAGGCCCATAGAGTCTTTTGGAAATCAGTTCTGAAACTCTTCGTAAAATAGTTTGTAATGGTGTAAGCTGAAACTGTTGTTAACGGAGTTCAGCTAAAGAAGAAGGCTGTATTTAAATGTCATGTCAGCACTTACGCCAGAATGACCTGTTGAGAGGAGGAATGTTTCCTCATTTGAATTGAGTGGAAAGTTACTACCTACTGATTAGATAGACAAATTAGTCACAGCTCTCAATATTTCATGCTGCCTCGGGACTGTTTCTCTCTCCCTTTTTTCTGCTACTTGAAAAAGTATAAAAAGAGAACTGAGATTTCCAGTTAAGTTAACAACATGCAAGATTGTATAGGATCTCAAATCTCCACATGTACTTCAGTAAAAATGTAAAAAGAGTACCACATCAAATAATGACCAACAAGTCCAAAGAGCCACAAAAAAGTAAATACTTCTATCTAGCCCACGACTAAACAAAAAGACAACCAGAAGCCTGGGGAACCTCTCTACCAAGAAAGTCGGTGAGAATTCAGATAAATTTGCTTGAATTCATCCAGTTAGCTAACTACAGATGTACCAAGAGCAATTGCAACATACAATTCCATGTTCCTAGGGGGCAAAAAGCCTAGTAGGGTCTAATGGAAAATTCCAAAAATGTCAGAAGTACAAACTCTCAACTCTCTGACCACTTTGACCATAAACACAAGATCGAGTCAATGAATTGTACTCTACTTTAAGGTGCTTCCAAAGGTTCTGAAGAATAGTGTTCTAGATATAGAATCTCCAGGGCAGCCAGCCTGAGTTTGGACACACCAGGAGGAGAAGTCAGTGACTGGAGGAAACAGAAGTAATGGTACCTGGTTATTCAATCTATGAATGAAACAGATATTATTTCAGGCAAAAAAATTCCAAACCAGAAAATCAGACTAGACATATGAGTAAACAGAAGAATGTACTAAATTCTATGAAAAAAAATGGATCAAAAAAGGACCAAAAGGCAAATCTATAAAAAAGAGTAAGTCCACAGCAAGAAGCATAGCCTCTGCTACACTCTCTTTTTATGAAAACAAAAATGACTACAGCACTTAGAGGAAATGAAGCAAGAAATGAAAAATGAAATTATAAGTGAAATAAGAGCTTTTCAGGAAAGAATTAGGACAATAAATAGCTTAAAACAGAAGGTGGAAAACCTTATCCAAGTAATGAATTCTCTGAAAATAAGGATGAAACAGCCAGACCTAAGTGATTCCATGAAACATAAAGAAATATTAGAAGAAAATTCAACTTTGAAAACAAATAGAAGAAAATGTAAAATATCTATTACATGAAAATGATCTAGAAAATAGGTGAAGAAGACATAATTTAAGAACATTTGGACTCCCTGAAAATCATGACCAACACAAGTTCTAGCTGCCATATTTCAAAAAATCATAACTGAATAGTGTTTAGACCTATTAGAACTAGAAGGAAAAATGAAAATAAGAAAAAAATCCCTACTCATCTCTTGATAAAAAACCTCATGATGAAAACAAGGAATATCATAGCCAAAATATTGCAACTTGCAGGTCAAAAAGAAATACTTCTACTAACCAGAAAGAAGAGTTCATGTGCTGAGGATTATACAAGACTTGGCATCAACTAATGCAAAGAAGAGAAAATCTTAAAATACAATATTTCAAAAGGCAAAAGATAAGGGCTTATGATCAAGAACAACTTACCCTATAAGGCTGAGTATGCTCCCACAGAGAAAATAGTAGTGTTTAAGAGTAAGTAAAAAATGGTGAGGAGAACTGACGCAGAATAAAATGAACAGATTCAGGATAACTATATAATCTCAACAGTACAAAAAAGAGCTTCAAAAACTTTAAGAACTTTCATCAATGCAATTACCATGATTCCACAAGATCAACGACGCTACTCATCTCCTGAGAGAGGGGTGCAGTATGACACATATTTGTTTTTAAATGACCAATGTAGGAATTTGCTTTGCTTCACTGTGTGGATTTGTTACATGAGTTTCCTTTTTCTTCTTTCTCCCAAATGGTGAGGTGGAAGAGATAAAAAAATAATTTCTGTTCATTATCTCAATTTTACAGTTGAGAACAGAAGCAAACAGAACTTAAGTGACTTGCTTAAAGTCACACAGCTAGTAAATATCTGAGATCAGATTTAAACTCTGATTTTGCTAATGCCAGGTCCTGTGCTTAACCCACTGCCCTACCTAGCTTGTCTATGAGTTCAACATGATGAACAGAATGTTGGAAAAAAAGAGGTCAAGATTAAAAGAAAGTTTATTACTGATAAAAGGCAAATCCAGAAAAGACTATGGAAGGAAGGGAAGAAGACTGGGGAAGAGAAAGGCTGAGTGGGATGGGAATGAGAAGTTAAGTTGTAATAGCAAAAGAGGAGATCTTTAACCTTAGGAGATGTTGCTGCTTAAACATAGGAATTGGGGGAGCAGGAAAATGGGAGTTTTATAACCATAAGATTGAGGAAATACCAGTTAACTGGATTTACCACTCTTCAGGGTTCCTGTAATGGCAGAAGGTGTTATCATTTTGTGTTCTCTCCAAATACAGGAAAAGATGGGTGTGTTTAATGAATAAATCCATCAGTATAGACAAGGTCCTCATTATTTTCTCCAGGGTCTTGAGTGATGTGAATAACAATTAATGAATAATAAATAAGTGAAAATGATTTTAAATTGATGAAATTAATTTTAAATAAATATAACAGAACTTATCAATTAACCAATGAATAACAATTTTTAAGTGCCTATCATATACCAAATATTGTGTTAGGCACCAGAGAGGCAAAAACAAAAATAAAACAGCTACTGTCTTCAAGGAGCTTATATTCTAATATATATCCAAGTGAATGTCATTCTTCCAAATAGTTTCACATTTTGAGACATTTTTGGCACCAGTCTTTTGGAATTATCTTCAGAGTCAATTTGTGAACCCCACAAAAAATTGCATGATTATTTTATAAACATAATTCATAATTTTCTTAAAAAAAAGCAATGTCCCCCAACTTGATCCTCCAATTTATTTATAAAAATTGGTTCCAAATTACCCTGAGCTATTTCCAAAACCCAAATTCTCCTTCACAAGATAAGGATCCCCAGGGAGCAGATTGTGATTACTATTGACAAACAATCACAATAATTCATATTTATTACTTGTTTGGCAATTTACAAACTTGCCTCCTTATATTCTATGGGATATGTAGTACTTTTGCCCTCAATTTTTAGAGGACACTGAGACTCAATGAAGTTGTTATTTACCCCAAATCACACACTAATGACTGGAACTTCAACCTAGGACCTCTGATTCTGCTACACTATGAATGAAAGAATGTATCAAAGAATAAACATTTACTAAACTTTTACTAGGGATAGAAATACCAATAGAAAAGCAAAGTAATCCCTCCTCTCAAGGAGTTCACTTTCTAATGGAGGAGACATGTATAGGAGGTTTCAGGTTTAAGGCAGAGGTAAAGACCCCATGGTCATTAGGGTACATTGGCAAAACAGATGGTAATGCATATTATATAACATTCTTTCCAGTGACAACACTTCTGATATTGAACTTTTTGATAGTACCTAGAACTGTAACATTAGTAACTTTCTTTTCTGGACCTTTAGTACTTTCAGAATGATGAAGAGGCTGCCACACCTGGAGAAGTAATTAATAGGTCACATCTTCACAACAATTTTTCCTCCGGATGATGACCTCAAGGTCTGGGTAGGTAGCAGATGCTACTCTTGGGCTTACTTGCTTCTTGGTGGCCATTAACAAGTAGTCAGTGTTGGCTGGTGGTGGGGATAGAGAAATCCTACATAAGACTTACTCCCCTTTGATGATGGATATGGAGGCTGAGCTGAAAGTGGTCCTATGGTTTGGAGTACACTGCAGTTCTTAGGTCTCTTGATCTCTGGGACCTAGGTTATCTCCAGTAATGCCCAAGAAGAGGTGATGCCAGTGGCTTAACAGATCAAATCAGAACAAAAAAGTTTAAAGGATTCATTAGACCCAAATTTAGCACCCCTTCTAAGCTCACTATCCTAACTCCCACTGACAGTGGCAGGTTGAATTAGTGTGCCATAGGCTCTTTTAATCCCATCCTCCTCAATCCAAACCTACCAATGTCCCACTTTAAAGCTACCAATCCTTTTCAATGGGTTCTTTGGAATGTCTGGTCCATAGGTAACAAACTATTCCTTTCTCATTTCCTCCATCATCTATCACTTACTGAAACCTGACTCCGTTCTGATGATACAGTTTCCCTACCAATGCCCTACTTTAAAGCTACCAATCTTTTTCAATGGGTTCTCTAGAAAGTCTGGTCCATAGGTAACAAACTATTCTTTTCCCATTTCCTCCATCATCTATCACTTACTGAAACCTGACTCCATTCTGATGATACAACTTCCCTGGCCACCTCATCCAACACTGGAAGCACTTTCATTCATGCTGCTCATGGGGGAGTTGGAATATCCCTTGCTTCCCATGGCTACTTCTCAGTTCTCCTTCTACCATCATCACACAGTTATCTCTCTTCCTTTGAAATTCTTACAATCTATATGTATCACCCAATAAAAATTCCATCGTCCATTATCAACCAACCTCCTGGACAATCTTCTTACCTCCTCAATGAGTTCAGTGCCTGGCTTACAATCTTTCTTTCTTCCTTAGCTCTTGCCTTCATGCTAAGGGATTTCAATATCTATACTGATGCTCTCTCAAAGTCTAACCTCTGAGACCACTAATTCATTTTCCATGATCTACTCCTCTATCCCTCCTCAGTTACACACAGAAATGTTTATACCCTTGATGTTGTATTACCCACAAATGCTGAATTTCCGTGTTCAAGAACTCTAAATTTATCTGATCTATTTATCACAATCTACTGTCATTCCACCTTTCCCCTCTGCCTAAGATAAAGAGCTGGGTCTGTAGTCAAGATGACCTGAATTCAAATTCAGCCTCAGATGTTTACCAGCTATGTGACCCTGGACAAGTCACTTAACCTCTGTCTGCCTCAAGTTTCTCATCTGCAAAATGGGAACAATAATAGCAACTTCTTCCCAAAGCTGTAGTGGTGACGAAAAGAGATAATATTTATAATGTGCTCAGAGCATGCCTAGTACATAATAGGCACTTATTAATTCTTGTTTTCTTTTATCCTCCCAAAATCTGTTCTTCATTCTCACCATGATCTCTAGTCTGCTCGCCTCTCAGTTCTTTCCCAGACCATACGCCTATCTATATACTAACTTTACTCTCCTTCCTTCCCCATGTTGACCCCATGGTGAACCTAGTTCAAATCTACACTTGTCCTAATGAAGATGTTTCCCTGCCAAGCCTTAGCCCTGGATTACTCCTACCGTCTACTGTGGCCTTTCCTCCTACTCATATATTATTGAATAAAGCAGCAGAAAATCATGAAACAAAACTGACAGAGTCTATTAAAAATTTGTGTTGTGTAATCACAACTGGGTCCTCACTGTAACACCACTCTCATTGACTCACTATCCCGCTGACCACTGTGGCTTTTCTAAATATTTTCATTCTTTCTCTACCTCCCCCATTCTCTCAAATGAGAACCTTGCTTCATAGTTCAGTGAAAAATAATGAAGGTCATTCCCTGAACTCCCTTTTCTTCCCCTTCTTGTTTCACATGTCTCAGATGCCTTCTACCTTCTTCGTTTCTGTTTCACATGAAGAAATGGTCCTTCTCCTAATCAAGGACAAGTACTCTCCATGCATAAGTAATCTCACTGCCTTAAGTAAGCGATTGCTTTCTCTACCATCCCCACTCTCTCACATCTTCTATCTCCCCCTGTCTAATAGCGGCTTCTCTCCTTTCTATTACCTACAAACATGCTCATAACTCCCCCATCCTCAAAAATAAATCCTCATTTGATCCACCCATTCCTGCTAGCTATCATTCTATATACTTTCTCCCTTTTATGGCTAACTTCCTTGAGAAGGTTATCTACAATCAATGGGTCCCCTTCCTTTCCTCTCACTCCCTTCTTAATTTTCTGCAGAATGGCTTCTGACCTCATTGTTTAACTGAAACTACTCTTTCCAAAGTTATCAGAGATCTTCTCATTGCCAAATCTTTTATCGATTCTCATCCTTCTTGACCTCTCTGCAGTCTTTCATACTATTAATCACTTCTTTTATTAGACACACTCTCTCTAGGTTTTCACAACACTAGTTCTAAAAGTTGTCCTCCTAACTACATAACCACTTCCATTCAATCTTCTTTCATAAATCTTCATCCAGATCCCCCTGGCCCTGTCCTGAACCCTTTTGTCTTCGCTTTCTATTCTATTTTTTCACTTTGTGATCTCTGGCTCCCATGGATAAAACTATCTCTATGTAGATGATTCTCAGATTTACTTGTCTCTCCCTGACCTTTTGTATCACATCTTCTATTATCTATTGAATATTTCTAAGTGGATATCTTGTAGACATCTTGAGCTCAACATTTCAAAAATTAAATGCATTCTCTCCACTTTTTAAACCCTTATCTCTTCCTAAATTCCCTGCTACTGTGGAGGGCATCACCATCCACCCAGTCACTCAGACTTACAACCAAGGTGCTAGCCTTGATTTCTCATTTTCTCACCCTTTCCCACATCCAATAAGTTGCCAAATACTGTCATTTTCATCTTTGTAAAAATATATATTTCCCTTTCTCTTCTGCAACCACCTTAGTACAGGCCCTCATCACTTTACCTAAGGACTATTGCAATAACCTGTTATTTGCTCTCCCTGCCTCAAGTCTTTAACTATCAGACTGATGTTCCCAAAGCTCATCTGACCATGTCACCCCATTATTCAATAAACTCCATTGGCTTCCAACTGCCTCCAAGATCAAATATAAAATTCTTTGTTTGACTTTTAAAATCCTTCATAAACTGGTTCCTTCCTTCCTTTCCAGTGTTCTTATACCTTACTTCTTCCTTTCCTCCCTCCCCCACTCCAATATACTCTGAGATCTGGTTACACTGGCCTCCTAAGAAGGAGTGCTCTAGGTACTCCATCTCCCAAATCAAAGCATTTTTATTTGCTCTTCTCCATACTTGAAATTCTCTCCTCCTCAACTTTCTTCAAGTCTCATCCGAAGTCCCACATTCTGCAAGAAACCTTTCCCACTTCTTAACATCAGTACCTTCTCTCTATAATTATCTCCTGTTTATGCTGTATACATCTTTTTATACATAGTCACTTATATGGTATCTCCTCCATTAGACTAAGTTCCTTGAAAGCAGGAACCTCTTTTTTTGCTTTTCTTTGTATCTTCAGCACTTAGCAGATTCTTAATAAATGCTTATTGACTGGTAATTTCAAAGGTTAAATTCCAAACATTTTAATTTCAGTGACAGGGGCACTGTGATAACTGAGAGAATAGTCTTCTCCAAGTAATTCCTTCAAAGGATACAAGACTCATTAAAATGCTCACACTCTGGTGTATTTGTTTTAAAAATTAGCCTCATTCCCTTAAAGTTGGTTCTTGTCCTTTGTTCTTTAAGAGGAACACAATGACATCACTGTTGAAAT
This sequence comes from Potorous gilbertii, assembly GCA_028658325.1. Classification (NCBI taxonomy): domain Eukaryota; kingdom Metazoa; phylum Chordata; class Mammalia; order Diprotodontia; family Potoroidae; genus Potorous; species Potorous gilbertii. The sequence continues at coordinate 614,768,099 of CM053770.1, forward strand.
CAAGATACAACTGTGTCTGAATGTGGCTGATCAGACCAATACAAGACTGGACCCTGAATATATCCTACACCCCTCCCTTAAAATCACAACTCGTGCATAGCTCAATGAATTAAACATGTTTTTTGGAAGACTGAATAAAAGTAATTTTAAAACTTTTAACTAGGTCTCAAGGCCGCCAGCATAGTTTCCATGAAATAAGTCTAATGCAACTCATCTTCAAATCAATCATTTCAGGTAGTGCTGCTTTGCTGTCTTGATGAGAAATGTGTCAATGTTGTCAATTAGGACAACATTAATAGTTATTAAGACAAGTGGTTAGTTCTCAATTAGGGCACTACTGTCCATGTCAGCTTGGCCAGAGATGGACAATTGAAGGGCCAGATCATATAATTGTGACCAGAGGAATTTTATTCTCAAATTTCACAGACTGATACCTTTTTCCCTTGACTTTATTTGTGACATCAACGAAGGAAACATGAAAGGGAAACCACATGGTGGTTAGGAGGGCATTAGCCAATCACTTGAGGAGAAGCTCTTTTGAGGAGCTAAATCATACCAGGGATTTTATAGTGACAAGAAACTGGGAACTGGGGAAGAGAACTGGGATGACATCTTGTCAGCATTCAGGATATAATATATGAGATTCAGGGTAAGGGAAGGATTGTTCTAGATGACATTTGAGATGCCTCTAAACTCTGGTATTCTATCATTCCTTTCCAAAAAATTCAAATAAGGGAGAGCTAGAAAACATGGGCCAAAAACTAAGGAAATCTAGACATGAGGTAGGCAACTGTAGCAGGAATTCAGGCACCAGCTCAAGGTATCTTTTCAGGGGGATTTGGAGATTTGAAAATCAGAAGCCAAAACAAGAAATTAAACACTGGGAAACCACTCCCAACAGGGCTCAGGATATGAGCTTTGCTAATGCCAGTGGCCGATTTGCATATCCAGCATTTTGCATTTCTGACTCTTTCTTATATGTAAGTTTACTGCTAGCCCCCTGGTGCCCCTCTGCAATCCTCTGTACATGTCCATTGTGAGACTAGACTGTATCTCATTTTATATTCTCTAGAACAGCCTCCCATCCCTCCTACACTGATACCCACACTACCCTCAATTCTTTTTTTTTTTTTTTCAGAGAAAGGAGAAAGTAGATCTTTTATTAACATTTGTCTCTTCAGCCATCGCACTAGGTTCCTCCTAAGAACACTTCCTGAAAAGTTTGGCTGACTCAAGCTGTCTTCCTACTTGGCAAAATAGAATACAAATGTTCGAAATGTTACCCTATATGACTTACGGTGAAATAAGGCTCAGTGCTATCCATGTGACTGGAATGGATCAATACAGCAAATGCTCTGGGAATACTTGCCTTGGGAAGCATGGTTCTTAAAGAAATCAGATCTGATGAGTTACAATGTTTAATCTAGCACCTCCCTTATAATATATTTCTGTCCTTCTTATTGGCTCTGGTTGTCTCATTTTCTAAAAATTGTTTTTCATTCCTGCATCATAAGGAATCATTAAGATAGGTTCTAGATTGGTGATTTCACTGGTACAGGGAACTTTCAGGTAAGGAAACTCCCTCAACTGTTCCAGGTCAGCGTCTTCTGAAGTGTATATTATTAGAGTTGTCCAGAGTGGCAAGAGGTTAAAATGATGTGTCCACAGTCACATAACCTGTATGTGTCAGAGTTGGAACTTTATCCCAGATCTTCCTGTCTTCAAGGCTAGCTCTCCACCCACACTGCCATGCTTCCTCTCAAGAAGTAATTAAAATGAAAAATGTAGAGAAATATAGGAAGACTTGCATAAGGTCATGAAAAAATGAGAAATTAGGGCAAAATTATATACTTATCTCTAACAATAAAGATATTAGAAAGCAGCTCAAGGCCTGAGAAACCTCGAAGCCAGCAATAGAGAGTTATCTAAAGAAACAAACATAGTAATTTTATAGAAACACTTATCTAAAGGCAAGGATAGAGACAGAAACAGAGGTACAAGTAAGGGTAAAAGTAGAGGCAGAAGCAGAGGTAGAAATAGATGACCAAGTGTGTTGCTAGGCAGAAGGAAAGCAATGAATAGACCCTACCTGGTCTTAGTTTTTGGTCCTATAATTTTTCCCTTCTCTCTCCCATGCATGAGAGAGGGAAAGGACTAAACATGTACATGGGGAGTGCATGAGTAAACAAATCTATTTATGTATGTATGTGGCGTTTTGCTGGAAGGATAGCCTTTAATAATACTGACTGATCATATTTTAATATTTTTTTAAAAATAAGCAGGAAGTTGTAAGGCATTTCAAAACCCAAGTCAGAGTAAAGATCCACAATGGATAACCTGCCCTTAATGACAAGGAATTCTGGTTCCAAAAAATAGTATTAATCCTAATAGTTGTCTAGAGCTGCTTTGTATTCTAATGAGTTTGGTGCCTGGAACAAAGAATCTCCTTCTATAGAGAAAACATATGTTTGAGCCATGTCTGAGGGAAAGAGAAAGATTCCTTATGGAACAAAAAACAATTTTGGTTTCAGGTTTTTTTCCCTCAAGTCTGATAAGCTGGTGTTTTGCTTTTATTTAAAAATAAATCTTTGGGATATTGACATAGAAAAGGGCAAAGACAGAAACCTCTGGACATCTTATAAAAAAAAAAGCTAGCTTGACTAACTTGACTGAGGACTCCAGCTAAAGTCCCAAACTGGAAACAGATAAGAGCCTTCAAATTTCATGTACATGAGACTAGAAGGCTAGACTAACAACAGTCAGACATGAATGATCTTCCAGGTCACATGAGCAATGCTATGATAAACTAGATGTTTTCTTCATGCCCTCACAAACCTCCTCAAAACAGAAATTATGTGCCTAAGAACAATCAATAGTTGCCACAGTGCTAGTGGTAACATGTCAACCAAGTCATTCAAGATCAGGGAGCAATATCTGGCAAAGACTAGATTCTACACCTACACATCTGGAAGATTTTGGCAATGAATGCATGCCATATAAGACTAGCAGGGAGAAGACGTGGAGGGAGCATCATAATATAACTTGAAAGACATGATCAGCCTTACAGTATCAAAGGCATGGAGTCCCCCTCTATACACATGCCTTGACCACAGCTGTTCTTTATGTGTGTACTTCTCCATGTTGGTTCCCTATGTGTTCCCAGTAAGATGACTCCTTCTACCAATAAAGATGAGCAATTGTTTTGCAATTTATAGACTTAGAGAGTATCTGAAGGAAAATGAGAAGTTAACTGACTTGCCCAGAGTCACACAATAAGCATGTGCCAGAGATGGAACTGGAACCCAGGTCTTTCTGACTCCAAAGACAGTCTTCTACACCATATTATCTCTCCTTTCTGTTAACAATCCATACTACAAAAATAGAAATTGACTGATGCCATCAGGGACAATTATTCTATTAGGTCATTTTGCTTAACTCTTTTCAGGGAAAGAAATCTATACTTCTGGGGAGTGTATTTGTAGGAAATGCTTACCTGTTATTCCTAATTTCAAACTAAAATATATCAATAACTTTTTTTAAAAACTTTTGTAAATTTATTTACCTTGTGAATTTCATACTTCATATAAAATAACTGAGTTTAAAATAGTGATTTTTCCTATAACAGAATTCAATAGCTGGTTTGCTAAGTTATTTTTTTAATTCCCCCTAACCCGGAAGCTTGGGGGTGGGAATTCGCCTAATCAGGTGAATCTTTAATCAATTTGATGAATTCCCCTTCTCTCCACCAATCCTATGATTTTATGGTATGGTAGTTATTTGTTTGTAGCTAAGAGCACTTCTAAGGAAAGTCTAGGCAAGTCCACTAGTGCCTTGTCAGTAGGACACAGAATTCAACACATTTGATTAACTTTTATCAGCTGAGTTACCTTTCTTCATGGTTTATAAAAGCTGACCAGGGACTAGTATTCCCATCCCTTCTTTTGCCTTTTCTTTCTCCCCTCTGACCTAGAGGGTAGTTCATGGAAAATGTGTGTGAATCTAAACATGGAAGAAGGGGGATTTTTGATTGTCGAGTGTGCCACCAGATTTATTGTAAACATTTTGGTATGGCATTTCCATTTGGATTGTATCATTACTGCAGGGATCTATTAGAGAAACTTTGATTTAGAATAATTTGGTTTCTCACCTAATGAAGTGGGGTTGACTTCCAATTGACCTCAAATTTCAAGCCCCTATTGAAAGAATCACATGCTGTAGGAGTTCTTCTGGGACTAGAAAATCTTTCTGAAAATAGATGCTTTTCTTCCTTTTCTTTTATCTTTTTTATTGGTCATTGTTTAACTTTTATTAAGTTTTTTCATTCTTAATTGTTTTTTTATTGATGTGACCCTTATAAGAATCAAGGTAAGTATAATCTATAGGAAGTTTATAAATTTAATTTTGGGAACATGTAAGAATTATCACGTGGATTTTGTTGAAAAAGGAAAGGGAAGCTAAGAAGCATTTATATAGTACCCACTATGGGGCAGGCAATGTGCTAAGTACTCTTACAAATATTATCTCATCTGATTCTCAAAACAACCCTGTGAGGGAGGTGCTGTTATCACCACACCCTGTTAGTTGTGTGACTTTCCCACAGTCACATGGACAATAAGTATCTGAGGTAGGATTTAAACTCAGGTCCTTCTATCTCTCAGTTCTCCACCTACTTCACCACCTACCTGCCTCCATTCTTTTGCCTTTCCCCTTTATGGCATGGATTTTGTGGTGATTCGGTGCAAGACCCTAGGGAGAATCAATGAGAAAGGAGCCTATGTTCCAAGAATAGAGAAGATGGAGTGTAATCCAGGAGCACCCCAGTTTGAATTACTGAGAGAACAAATATTTAACCAAGGCAAGATTATAAAGAGGATAAACAGAGCAATCCCTCATCAGTTGGATGAATTCTCCCAAAGAAGTGGATGAGACCACAGGTCATGGGCCTTTCTTTGGAGAATACCTCCTCAGCCCAACTTAGAGACAGCACAGACCATTCCAACTATTAGGGCTGCCTCCAAAATGGTTGACTAACCATTGCTGTTGTGTTTGTCCTTCATTTTCAAAGAGGACCATGACATCAGAGAAATAATGACAAAACTTGCACTTGACTTTGTTTTGAGTGAGGGAGGGCTGTGCAAGATCATCAGCCTCACTTCTCCTCCAGAGCCATCTGAATCCAGTGACCTGATATTCATCAGGATGACTGGAGATGGCCCAGGGTGCAAAGGGAGGCCTTGGCCTCCTTAGCTTTAGGCCTATGAAGATACTCACTTAGGGTGAGGTAAGGCCCATACAGTGAATAGGCCTGAGACTGTCTAATATGAATTCAGTATATGAACTTTTGTTGGAGAAGCAATCCTGTTTCATGTTCTATAGAATTGAACTACTAGACGGGTCCTCTTACACCTCTTCTCCCTTTCACTCCACCTCCTCTTTTCCCAGGTACCCTCTTCCAGAGTGTGGTCAGGGTGGAGATGAGGGACAGTATTTCTTTCTCTTCCTCCCCACAACAAGAGCAGGTGACGAAAATTTGTAGCATATGAAAAAGTTAGTTTTAAAGAAAAGATTTTGAAAAAAGACTTTACTAGTTCAACAAATAGTAGCAACCAGGACACTAATGGATTTCATGCAGCAGTTTTTAGAAACAGCAGATGTGGGCAAGCCATACTTGACCTGAAAAGGTAGTTTGATTAGTCGATGAACTTTTAAGTTCCTACTCTTTGTTGGGCACTAGAATAAGCTTTCAGGATACAAAGTTGAATGATAGTCCTTGCCTTCAAGGAACTCACAATCTAATGAAGCAAGATAACACATAAAAAAAGAAGCTGAAGAGGAGAGTGGAGAAAGAAGATGTATGTGGAAGTCTTAAAGTTGGATAGTGCCCTGACCCCCTCCAATGGAAGATCTGGGAAGTCTCTAAAGTCAGCCCTGTATCCTCTCCAAAAAGAAGTATAGAGGGGTCCCAGGGGCAGGAAGGATTGAGGAGGTGTGAGTTTCAGAGCTGATTCAATCTTGAAAAGAGATGAGTTTCTGGAGACCATGATGAAATTCAAGAGAGCAACCAGGTAAGAAATAACAAGGTGACTGCCCGGGACCCCTTCCTAAATGGAGAGTCTAAGAAGAGCTCTCTAACGTCCATGCTACAACCTCTCCAGTTAGAGGCAGGAAGGCGCCCCAGAAGCATGGGGGGAAATTCACGGAAAATGTTCACGAAGACAAACTCATGTGAATGATGGAAATTTGTTAGTTTTCTAGGCAGCACAAGTTCAGAATCTCGCCTTTTAGCAGAAGAAAGGAGGTTTATTGAGCAGCATTGCATGGGTAATCCCAAATTCAAGAGTTCAAAGATCAAACCTGAAAGAGAGAGAGAAAGAGAGAGAGAGAGAGAGAGAGAGAGAGAGAGAGAGAGAGAGAGGGAGGCTTCCTGATGAAACATGCTTCTTGGAAAAAGAAGGGGATTGTTTACATAGTTCCTTCTGAGGCAGGTAAGTGTGAGAGTGGATAAAGTGCTGACCCTGGACTCAGAAAGACCTGAGTTCAAATCCAGTCTCCAGCACTTACTAGCTTTGTGACCCTGGGCAAGTCACTTAACCTCTGTCTGCCTCAGTTTCCTCAACATAAAATAGAGATAATAACATCACCCACCTCTCAGGGTGGGGAAGATCAAGTGAGATACTAATAGAGCACTTAGCAAAGTGGCTGGCATATAGTAGATGCTATATAAATGATTATTTTTTTCCCCTCCCTCTCATGCTGTTTTAAGAGCAAAATGAGTTTTCTGGATAATGCAGATTCACTAGTTATTTCAGCAGCTCCAAAGAAGACTCTAAAACATGATCACACCATAACTCTTGGGTAAGGAAAAATGAACTCATAATGTCAAAGGGTTCTATTTTGGGGCAAGGAAGGAACATAATTCGATTTCCTTATGTGTTTTCTGCATCTGTTGATGAGTTCCTCTAACTATTTTGACTAATCTTTTTTTCCCTTATTGTGAAATAAAACCTGTTGGTTAGCCAATAAGAATATATGTCTTCAGTATTTATTTGGGAATTAATGACATCTTTCTACCCCAGGTTCAAGGATCTTTGTGGGTCCATGCTTCTAAAACTGTGGTTCAAGAGTCCCCATCAATGAGTTTACATTCAATAGTCAGTCATAGGACACAATTAGCTTAAGGCAAAGGTATTTACTGAAATAATGTATTCAGAAACAACAACTTCCCCTATAAACCTATAAACAGTCCAACAAATAGATATGGTATCAGTGTGAAGCTCACAAGTAGGAAAGTACTAAGGTACTGCAATGCAAGGAGGGGCAATTCAAATCTCTAGTGCTAAAGGGCTGCTGATATCCTTAAACTGCTTTCATTGACCTTGGTCAACAGAGTACTCAGTGACTGATGTTTCTCTTCTTGTCCGTAATGACCACTGCCTCCAACTTCTGTCTCCAGGGAAGTGCAAGTTTAATTTACTGCTCTGCCATTTTCTGGAAAAAAAAGCCATACTCTGGTTTCAGCAAGAGACTCTGGTGCCTGCCATATAAAAGCAGAATCTTCTCACCAGCCTGATCAATTCCACTCCATAGCTGGACTCTCCAGAACTCCACAACTCTTAATAGTCTACATAAATGTTTGGGATTCAGGAATCAATGTCCATGAATTCCCTTTTTAGGCCACATAAAAGATGCCATTGTCAATGTTGGGGCTGGTGTCTCAAAAAGGAAGAAATAAATTTCCTTCTCTTGTTACACTTTATAAGAAAAATGATGGGAAGGACAAAGGACCATCTTGAGGGTTGAATTCTCCCTCCATAGTTGACTTGCTTCTCAACTTCCAGAGTTCACTGATTTGACAGGAATCAGCTTATCTTTTTATATAGGCTCAAGAGGCATGACTAATCCTCTCAGCCAATCACTGAAAACACCCTATGTGGTGTCATTTGCTTCCTTCCAATGGCCAAGGCCCTCTGATCTCATGAGATCAACCTAGGAACTCCTTCACATTTTACTGTTGGGTTGTAGGAAAATTCAACACCTCTTTTCCATCATTTTTTTTTGTTTAAAAAAAAACTTCTATCACTTGTAATAGAAATTAATTTCAATGAACTGGAGCTGGGAACATAGCACCTGCCTTGTGAGAAACTGCATCCAGAATCATAACTGGAAATGTTGCCCTTGATTTCGTAGGGCATGCAGCAGTAACCAGCAAATCAGTTTCTTGGAACAATGAGATATAGTCTTCTAAAACAGTAAATCACTGTGATTTCTTCTTCCTTTTCTTACCTTGAAGAATTGCTACCGGGTTCACAGAGGCTTCAGTACTGAATCACTCACCCCCTGTTCTGCACAGCAAATGTGCAGTTTGGAGAGGGTTCAGCCCTATGAAGGCTGCCTGTAAGGACAAGAGTTAAGCTCCCTGTTCTCATACTCAGTGCCTCAGGGGATGATTTTGGCTCATGTCCAAAGCCTCCCCAGAAAGGGAAAATGAAAGGAAAAAAGTATGCAATAGACAATAGGAATAAGATATGGGAAGAGTAATTTATTCCTACACACAAAAAGAAAACTAAATGTGGGACATTCACAAACATACATTTGACAAAAATAAACAAAAGAGGATTCCACAACTTGTAACTACTGATCCAATCTTCTGAGAGACTGACACTTAAACCCCATCAAAATGTATTGTAATTTGTAGGACTACTAATTAATGTTACATTTTACCTTGGCTTTGTACTTTTACTCACACCTCCTCTGAAATTTCCTACTAAGTTGATTCCACAATCAACCACTTTTTGCTTCTGCCAAAACCAATTGCTCATGTTGCCACAACCAACCATTCCTCTCGTTAAACTCAAGATCTGCAGACTTATTGTACTCTATGCTTCTAAGCTTTGATATATGTGCCTCTGACTAATGTTCAGATCACTTATTAAAGAAAGGAAATATATCACCAACAGCAGGAGAAAAGTCAAAGCAAAAAGAGATTAAGCTTTAAACTGTCCTTTCTTTTAACTAAGGCAGAACTCCATAACCTCTGTCACTTTCATGAGGGATCACTCAGGGTCTAATCATAATAAAAATACCAAGTCCTCGTAGCACTGGGCCACAACCTTTCCATGAAGCAAAATTCACTTGACCTAACTGGAAACAAGCCCTAAAATTCCCCTGGGGTGGATGGGAGAAAAGGGATGGCCCCTACACACACACACACATACACACACACACACACACACACACACACACACACACACACACACTCTCTCTCTCTCTCTCTTTCTCTCTCTCTCTTTTCTCTCTCTCTCTCTCTGTGTCTCTCTCTCTACCTTTCCCTGTCTTTCTCTCCCTCCCCCTCTCTCTCTCTCCCCTCTTCCTTCCTTTCCTCCCCCCCTTTCCCTTTCTCTTTCTTGCCCTGGGCAACAAAAAATTTAAAAACAAAAACTGAATTGCAGCATCTCAGAAGCTACCCATCCAGAACTCAGAGGTAACTAAGGTTGAAAATAATCTTATCCTCTTCAGCAAAATCCTAGCAGTGCCAGGTTAGAATCATTTCAATTCCTTCTCCCAGCTGAACTTGTCCTTTAAGTAACCTCTCCCTTTACAGGATGGATTGAGCTTCTCTCAGCAATGCTGACCAACTGGAAACTGAATAAAATGTCTACTCAGAAAAGAGAGCTAAGGCCATATTCTAAAAATGACATACAGATGGCATACATAGAGCATACAGGATCTTAAATAACTGCTTTTCCAAATGGGCAGGCTTGAGTTACAGCAGAGCAAGGGAATTTATTTGGCATGAAGACAAGGACCTCACTTAGAGCTCCTGACCATCAGCTGGCTCCCCAGAGGCCTCAGCGAAATTCTTGGTCTTCTAGCTGAGCCTTCCCCTTCCCCAAACATAGACATTTCCACATCAGAAATTGGAAGAGTGAGAGCATTAATGGAGAAAAGGAGCCTGAAAAGGTCTGGATTATACTCAGCATCTCCTCCCTGTTAAGAGCTAGCCTAACCATCCTGAGCACTTAATTCAGAATCCCAGGGTCTTATCTCCTCTACTCAATAACTAAATGAATGTACTTGACTTTATAATAATCCTAAATGTCAGAGTTGTAACTAGGGTGCAGTGATCAGGCTTTTTACCTAGGGCATTGAAATTTAGGGCTGACAACACCATCCTAAAAGGTACCTCCTCTCCTCCTCCTTCTCTGGCCACACTTCCTCCCCCAGCTCCCTGCCTGCTGCTCCCAAGCAGCAATCAGTCCTTCAGTAATATAACAATCTTGTGGTGTACTGGGGCACACCTCCTTCTCCACCTCAGTCAAAACTTCCCTTTCCCCCAGTCCTTGACCCAGGAACAAAAATTCTACATGTGACTCTAACCCCTGTCCTCTGTGCTCTTATATCTAAGAGTACAAAGACTCCACATCAATAGAGACTGGGTACCTTGACACCCCCTAGACTCTGCATTTGTAGGTAAAATCTTAGTCTCTCGCTTTCTCTCTCTCTCTCTCTCTCTCTTTCTTGATTTGGACTCAAACTTTTTGATCTGTGTTTGAGTTCTGCTTCCAGTTTTCAGACTGGGACCCCATTGTAGACTATTGCATGGAGCTCAACAGATATGAAAAGAAAATGAGAAAATCAAATTTTTACTTTTGCTTCATTTGCTTGTGATACATGAAATATTCTCACTTATTGTTTTCTTATTCCTCATCAGTTATTAGGGATTTGAATGTTTATCCAAAAAGCAAAAATTATGTGAGAGGTCATTAGGCCATTTTGGTAAAGTGTTTCTAATTCCTTAAAGGAGAAAATCTACAAACTATTATGGATATAATTATTTATTACTATACTACTTTCTAATATTCTCACGATGAGTCAAATTGGAGACAAGCATCATATAAGTCAAGAGACCTTGATCTATAAACTTGAACACATGTTAAAGCTTTTAGTGAGATATGGACCATTAATTAAAAACTGAAATATATAAAGAGATTATCACAGATGACTCCTCTTTGCAAACTAAAACAAACACAGCAATATGGGAGGAAAGAAGCACCAAGAAGAAGATTAAATTTCCTTAAGATGCCAAAGACCTTTAATTTAGCATTTTAATAAACCTCTAAGGGCAATGGGACAATTTTCTGTAGTCTCCTTTTATACGTGATAGAAACTCAAAAAGAATAACATGTAATTGGGAGCAAAACATGCCTAGGGTGACATGTTTCTTATATTAATTCTTTATCTTTATGCTAAAGAATTAGACACAAGGGTAAAGGAATTAAAGAACTAGGTTTATTAAGGCAACCAGTTCATGTGAGAAGCTAATAGCTTAAAAAAATGCAACAAGTTCATTAAAAAAACCCAACTAAGACTAATCCTTGCTTTCTGTCCTATGCAACTGCAAATATTTGTACTCTGGGAATAAATTCTACAACTAAATGCCTTCTAATTTTCATCTGAAAAATATCAGAACAGGAGCCACAGTCATATGTTTCCTGGGATTTCATCCTTCATTTAAATTAGGTGTACCATATCCTTCCTCTGTGTTCCTGGGCCTTATCCGCTAGCTTTGGAAAAGTTAAACAAAAGCCACTTTTCTCAACAGCATGAAACATTGTTTTTACTAAGTTGCAGAAAACAGGATCTTCCCTTCTGAGCACTTGGATTGTACTGTGAGTCTTCAACTGTGATTCCTCAACAGGGAGGAAAAAAATGGTTCTTCATGAGGAATTTTCTCTTACACTGAGCAAGACATGTCACTTGGGAAAGAATCCCATTTTTTATGTACCCAAGCAGAACCTGAGCTTCACCACAAAATCTCTCATCTAGTGCTATTAAAAAGTTTATAAGTCGGAGTTGATAAAATTTTTAATGTCTGTCCTAATTGGTCAGCAGGTAAAATTGACAGGAAGTCACTACCACTACTCCCTCATATCTCTATGGTTCCTTAAAGAAAAAGAGACAATGCTGTATAATTATAATGACAAAGCCTGGACTCAGAGAAATAGGAAAATTCACCTTCTTCCTTTCTCAGCATAGGCAGAGGCAACTCTGGGCATGAAATATTACACACTCTAGCAGACACACTGGTTTATGTTGGTTTGGGTTGGTTTTACTAAACGGTCTCTCTTCCTTCCCCTCTTTTTTTTAAGAGAGGTAGAATAACATAGTGGAAAGAGAATTGACCTTAAAGCCAGGAAGACAGGGTTCAAGTCCTGCCTGTGACACATACTGCCTATGTGACTCTAAGTAAAGCACTTAATATCTCATTATTATAAACACTATAAGCATTTTGTACGACTACAAGCTTGCAGAAAGATGATGCTGTGGAGAGATTGCCAGACCTAGAGTTAAATTTGAACTCTTCCTGAGTTCAAATCTAGCCTCAGACACTCACCAGCTTTCTGACCCTGGGCAAATCACTTAATCCTGCTTGCCTTGGTCTCCTAATCTGTAAAATGAGCTGGAGATGGAATCCACTCCAGCATCATTGCCAAGAAAACCCCGAATGGGGTCACAAACAGTCAGATACAACTGAAAAACACTCAACAGAAAGACAAGCTCCAAATAAGGTGTTAATCTGTACCGATGGAGAAAGTTTCTTTACCCAGAAGCTCCCTATATCCGGTGCCTTCTATCCTTTTTCATCTTTATCAAAAAAGATGACTTGTCAAAAATGGGGTTGAGGGAAAAGAGTACACTTGGAAAGGAAAATAATATACAAAATGAAAGATATCAATAAAAACAGAACAAAATTTGACAAAAGAGAAAAAACTAAGTGGTCTTTAAAATGAGATAAAGGAAACTGAGATGCATTATTAAATTGTAGAAATGATGAAAACCAAGGGTTTCTTCAGGGAACGATCTCACTATGTCAACTGGATAAGTATAACAGTATAGTTACAAGCTTCTAAGCAACCTCATCTCCCTCCCATCAACCTCTGTACCCCTGAATACAAGTGCTAGATGTGAGTTTTAGCTCAAAAGCCACTTGGAAATTATCCCATAGCTGCTCTCCAAAGTCCAGAATTTCCCATGATATATAGCTACAGCCTGATGTTCTTACTCCAAGCTAAACCCAACTGGCTGTGTTTTTCGTCTCTATATTCCTAGACCTTACTTAGCACAGTGCCTGGCACAAAGTAAGTACTTAACAAATGCTTGTTGAAATGAACACAGGATCATAAATTTAGGACTGGAACAGACCTCAGGTAATATACTTTGAAGATGGAGTCAATTGGTGATTATGGGTTTCCCAATGATCAATGTGAACATGCCCCTATCCCCATAGAGTCTGAAGCTACATATTGGCAGACAGAGATCCTTATTGGTTTCCAGTGATAAGGGGTGACTCTGAAATGGTTGACTGAGTGGGCCTTAAGAGCTATTCCTTTATGCCAACCTATAAGACAGAATAGCAGCCTGCTCTGCCCAGTTTTGAGCTTTTCAAATTTTTTCCTTATCCTTTTCTTCCTGAATACCAGAGTCCCAAGAATTCTATGCATTTGAGACAGGCAGACAATTTTTCATCTTCCTCCCCACTATCCACTTCTGGTTATTTATGGTGATTTATAGCAAAAACACACAAATATTACAGTACGCTGTTGAACTCAGGAGAGTTGGTGCACTATCCCTCCCCAAACTTTCCACTAGAGGGGCCCTCTCAGCTGTGTAGCCGCACCCATTTTGTTCAGTCATTTCAGTCAGGTTGGCCTCTTTAGGACCCCATTTGGGGATCTCTTGGCAAAGACACTGAAGTGGTATGCTATTTCCTTCTCCAATTCACTTTATAAACGAGGAACTTTACAGGATTAAATTTTACAAGGTTACACAACCAATAAGTGTCTGAGACCCAATTTGAACGTAGGAAGGTATCCTCCTGAACTCAGGTCCAGTACTCTCTATACCAGGTTAAATCCTGGGAGACATTGGCCCTCTACAAAAAGGATGTGAGGTCTTTTTTCTAGAATTCTCTGACTCATTACAGTTCCCACTTTGGATCTCTGGTAAGAATCCCTTAAAGCCTAGGCTTGGCTCATGTCCAGGATATCCCTCTGAAAAAGGAGTACTCAATGTACGATGGAAATGAGAGGTATAGGATAGTTATCTATTTCCTCTCCATCAAAAAAAAAATGCTTACTACAAGATACTCATAAGCACCCATTAACAAAGTTTTTAAGCAAACAGCAATAACCTATAGCTGCTGTTATATTCTCCCAGGAGGTTGAGATTAAAATTTTAAAATGTGAAGTATTATACAATACTGCAGACTAGGCTTTTCACCTTCTCCTTACCTCTCATGGGACTTCCCAGGGTGGTAGTCCTACATGATTCACATTCTAGAGGGAAGAAGGAAACAGAGACAAACAGACAGAGAGACAGAGGCAGAGATGAAGACAGAGATAGCAAAAGCAGTCTTCCCTCTTAAAGCTCAATGAGGGAGTAGTGGTTTCCAGGGTTAATGGCTAGCTCTCTTGATCTAGATACCCCTTACTACCCACACAGTGCCAAGGACTCAATAAAGGAATTTTCTCTTTATCCCAAAGTGCCTGAGTCCTTAAGACCTGAGTCAATGCAAGTGACCAATCAGAATCATTCAGGGCTGCTGAGTACATCACTACTCATGCTCCATGGGATGTGTCCTAATCTAACCTGACATCATATGAGTCACAGAATCATCAGTCTGGAGCTAGAAGGGATCCCAGGGGTCATCTAGTCCAATAGTCTCTTTTCATAGATGAGAAAAGTGTGACTCATAGAGGTGGTGACTTGCCCAGGATCACACAAGACAGATAGAGACTTATGCTTGCACATGGCCTGAGAGAGCCAGAGAGTGATTTTAAAAGGCCAAAAGAGGTCAGCAGCCAGAGCACTGATCAAGTTCCTTTAGCAGTACATGGCAGAAGCTGACATGGGAGTTCCCTCATGGCCCAAGAGGATAGCTCATGGGCAATGTCCTGACCCCAAACTTCCTAATTAGAGAAAGGGTTTAAGGGTAGACATCATTCAATTTTCTAAACAACATAATTCCAGAATCTAGACTTCTAATATAGTAGGAAAAATTCCTGGGCAATGTCAGCCTTGAGGGTTGCCTAGTAAATGATTGCCATTTAGAAGGTTCCTGAATTTGAGTCTGCAAAACTGACTTTCTAGATAGAGAAAAGGATTTCCTGAAGAGGAAATCCTGATACTTCTTAGACAAAGAAGAAAATCACCCATGTGGAGGAGCAATGAAGGGGTCACTTCTCAACACACACACACACACACACACACACACACACACACACTCCCACTATTAACAGTGTGATTTGGTCGGTGCCAGTCAGGGGAGTTGCTTGTTCAACAGCTCCCAAATATGAATTGGTCTTGTGATGAAAGGAAATTTATGGGCCATCTGAATGCTTTGAGGGAGTGTGTGTGTGTGTGTGTGTGTGTGTGTGTGTGTGTGTGTGTGTTCTGAATCTCCTTATGAACTCCTGTAAAACCTTTGAGTGCTTAATGTTTTTTTGCATCTCCTTACACGCAGATTCTTCTGAGTTCACTGCATTTTTTGCTTTTTCTCCAGAGTAAAAAAAACTTCCCTATACCTAATACCCATATTGTTACCTTTAGCACTTGCATGAGAGCTAGGAACTCCTTTGACCCACTTCTGTGGAAACTCAGATTCAAACTATACTGTGAGTTTATTTATACCTGACCCATGTGAGCCTAGGGTCTGTGGGGGAAAATATAGTATATGGCAGGGTCTTAGCCATGAGTTAAATATGTCATTGCACTGCCTATACAGTTAGGGGCTATATAAATGTGGAGAAACAGCATGATATAGTGGGAGGGAGTAAACTCTGAAGTCAGAAAGACCTGGTTTCAAGTCTTGCCTCTAACACATACTACTTGTGTGAGACTATGAACTACCAATGAGTTGAAAGTCTGCATTAATGAAAGGAATTTGCACACCAGGAGTTACCCACACAAGCAAAAAATGGAGGGACATAACAGAAAGGTGTGTAGAAGGTAATTACCACTTAACCTTAGTAGTACTAGTGGTCATTTAAACTGTGAAAATGAGTGGAGGAAGACTGCAGAAGTTCTTGATTTGCCTGTGGTGACCATATTTTCCGAGGGTAAAGCCAGGACACATAATCTAACTGAGGATTTTTTCTTCTGATTTGCTGGCACTGGTGGCACAGCATTTGTGAATTTTGTGACTAGAAATGACATGGCCAATCAGCATCACTGCAGGGCTGCCAGGACCTCACCATCTGCACTCCATGCATAATATATACCCTGTGCATAGCAACAGACATCCATATACAGAAGAGCATGTTCACTTCTTTGTGGGCAAGTTTTCTTCTGACTGTGAGTTTACATCTTTTATGGCCCTCCATGCTTTTATGAAACACCCATATTTTCATAAAACAGATTTTCTATCTGAATTTTGTCAGTTGACTATCAAAAAGCATTTACTTTAATGGAGAAATATATCCCCTAAAAGGTTACCCTTAGCCTCCCATGTATACATCAATATCACACAAGACTCCTTGATAGATAAAAACCAAGATAACTTTGTTTAATGTTCCTCTGATGACTCATTTCAAATCAAATGTATAACAGGGAGAGATAGGTTTGCCAAAGGTGCCTATTTCTATCATGGAAGACACAGTCCATATGCAAGAGGAATTCCTTAGAGATGAAGAGGTCCTTCAGATGCTCTTGTGCACCAGTGACACTGTTTATTGAATGTACCAGCCTTCTAAATGAAATTCAGAACTACTAAAAAGTAGCAATCTAATTATCCACATGGATAAAAAATCAACAAGGGGACAAAGAACACCTACTGTTCAGATTATACAAGTAGTTGGATGGACAGAGCATAGAGCTGGGATATCATTATGTATATGTCTATATTCCAGACCTATGATCTCACTGGTATAGGGAACACCCCACTGAGAAGACTGCCTCTACTAATGCAGATTAGCAACTGTTCCACCAATTTTCACTTTAGAGAATTCTATGGAGCACTCAGATTCTTGATCAGGTCTATCATTATCCATTGTCAGAGTAAAGCCTTGAACTCAGGTCTTCCTGACTCTGAAACTATCTCTTTTTCAAATATGCTAGGCTCTTTCTGTGCATATGGATGTGGGGTTCAGGAACATTTTCCATGAACTAAGCTCCAAGGTCCTAGAGGCAAGCATATATCTGCTTCTACCATGAGATTCTGAAGGAATTATCTATCAGTGCCCCAGGTACTTGGGCTGAGAAAGTCTATTCTCAGGCATCCTTATGTCAGGGAAATTCATGTCTTTCTCTGCCATGTCCATGTATCTTTGGACAAGTACTCCACCTCTCTGGGTCTCAGTTTCTTCATCTGTAAAATGTGAATACATACATACATACATACATATGTATACATATAGGTTATAGTATTTAATTTAAACATTTAATTTAATGTAGATTATAATATTTAATTTAAATGTTTAATTTAATTCATTAGAGTATTTAAATAGATCACAATTTCTACATATTTTCCTATCTTGGATAGGCACTGTGAATAGACAATGAGCTGGGCCTAGAAGATAGAGCGAGTATTTAATAATTACAAAATCTTCTCAGTCATCTTGATAGCGTTCTGATTATGTTTGTCATTAGCACTTTGATGTGATGAAAGCAAGTATCCCCTAAAATGATGCTTCTTGTTACCTATCTAAAGATAATGCAATAAAACCAATTCCACCAATTACTTTTTTTTTTCGCTTCTCCTGGGAGAACATATGAGCAATCTTTCCCTGTACCTATATCTTCTGATTTCATTGATGTATCACTATTTCTCTAGTATTATGTTGACTTGGTCATTAGACAATGTTTGGAAGACAAATAGTTAATGTTTATAATTGGCCTTAAAAATATGGCAAGCACAGAATGATATGCAAAAAAAAAAATGTAAGAACTAGATTTTAGCATACAGGAAATTACTGGTCACCATTATGGGAGACATTTCTGCATCACTTGAATGCATACAGTTAGACTATTAACATGTTAGAAAAAGACTAAAATCAACACCAGATTGGAAAGAATAAAAATGAGAAGAATATATGGCGTACATTTAAAACAGCTCCAACTTGACCTATTTTTAAAAGCTACTAATGTAAATCATTTTCAGGGGGAAAAAAAAGCAGTACAAAGAAATACCTGAAAAACAATTCTAAATCACTAATAAGAAGAAAAATGCAAATTAAAACAACTCCCGAAGTATCACATTATACAAGACAGCAACGATAGGAAAAGATGTGAAAACATTGCTGGAGGTGCTACAGAAAGATACACACCCTTGTTCACTATTGGTGGAGCTGCGAATTGTTTCAACTCTTTCTAAAAAAACCATTTGGTATTGTTCAAGAAAAGTTACTAAATTGTTCACATTCTTTGACATAGATCCCACTACTTGAACAATAACTAAAAAAGGTCGCTTGCTGACAACCAGAAAAGATGTATTTGTACAGTGTTCACAGAATTCTTCATGATAAAAATCTGGGACAAATCATGAGGAATAGTTCAGCAAATTATGACCTAATATTTTAACAGAATAGTTAGTACTACATTGATGAATATGAATGCCACTGGTACAAAGTTCATTTTTTAATCCTAAAAGCAATATTGATTTACTAGCATTCTTTGAGTAGAGGGACTGACATGGTCAGATCTGTGTTTTAGGAATATCACTTTGGCATCTGTGTGGTAGATGGATTAGACAGGAAGGAGAAATGAGGCAGGTACATCGATCTGGAAGGCTACTGAAATAGTCTGGGTAAGAATTGATGAGGTCCCAAACTAGGGTAATTATATTGCGAATGAAGGAAAGGGAGGAATTTGAGAGAATGCCTGGTTTAAATCAATTTAAAATGTTTTGAGGGAAAACAATGGAAATTTCCAAGGCAACTTATTTCAGAGGACATTTAACCTGGAGAAAAAAAAGATTCAAGAATACAAGTGATAAATATTTTCAAATGTGGAAAAATGTGGCCAAGTGAAAGAGGGATGAGACTTTATACAAGAAGGAAGAAGGCAGAACCAAAATACGCATATGCTGATGAGAACTATGCAAATGAAGACAGCATTAAATGTTAAATAAAGCTCTGATCCAATACAAAAGATATCATTGTACTAACTTGCTGAAGTTAAGGTATATACCTCTCCTAACAAATTTCATTCATGTAAAGACACACCTATTGCCATTTGACAACACTCGTACTCTGTTTTGCTAAACTGTGTGAGTGGAATGTACTGTGTGGGTGATTTGTCTGTGTGTTTGTTCTGTTTTATCTTCTAAATCAAAATAAAAGCCATCAATAAACAAGTAAGTTGTGATGAGGCCATTTTGGGCTTTATGTAAGAAAAAACACTGTTCTAATAATTAGAACTCTTCAAAAATAAAACAAGTTGCTTTGGAAGGTAGCTAGATAGTACAGTCAATAGAGCACTGGATCTGCAGTCAGGAGGGCCTGAGTTCAAAACTAGCCTTAGATATTTACTAGCTCTAGAATCCTGGGCAAATCATTTAACCTCTACTTGCCTCAGTTTCCTCAACTATAAAAAGGAGCCAATAACAGCACTTATCTTGAAAGTTTGTTGGGAATAGCAAATGAGCTAATATTTGTAAAGCACCTGGCTTTATGTAATGCCTGACACAGAGTAAGCACTATATATAAATGCTTATTCTCTTCCTCCTTACACCTAGGAAGATAGTGGGCTCATGCTCGCTAAAAGTTTTCCACATAGGAGCTAGATAATCACCTGCTAGCAACGGCATAAAAGGAATTTTTGTTCAAAAACAGGTTAGAATGGGTGTCTTCTGACGTCCATTCCAAGAATAAGAGTCTATCATACTTTGAAGATGATGTCTTCCTTTAACATGTTAGTGGATACTTGGTCTTCTCATATTTAGCTTCAAGAAGGCCTCTTCTAAAATTTGGCAGGATGGGACCTTCAGACTGAACCAAATGAGTTGACAGTCTCAGTGGGTAATTAAAAGGAGCTAAAAGGGCTTTTTTAGTGAAACTGGAAGTTCAGCAGGAATGTCCATGAAAACATAGGATAAACTGATGCAGAACAGAGGAGAATGCCCACCAGAATAGTTTTACAAAAGGTGATATAATGGGTCTGTTATCTCTTCCCAAGCAACAGTGGGTTTAAAGAAGTATATCTTCTGTCCAGAGAAGAATAGTCCGTTGTCCTGAGATAGTTCCTTCTTTCCAGACCAAATTCTGGTTCAAAAAGACACGTCCCCTCACAAGAAAAGCGAGACCCATGAAATGTCCCATCTTACTGGGT
The DNA here is from genome assembly GCA_028658325.1 of Potorous gilbertii. Lineage (NCBI taxonomy): Eukaryota > Metazoa > Chordata > Mammalia > Diprotodontia > Potoroidae > Potorous > Potorous gilbertii. The sequence goes on from CM053770.1 coordinate 614,788,424, forward strand.
AACATGTGGCCTCAGGAAGTTCTTCCTACTCCCTGGAGAAGTCCAGAACCTTTCCCTGGCATATTGAGCCCTACAGCATCCCTCATCCTCAAGACGAGCTTAGTATAGTGGATAAAGTGTTACCATGAGGTACTTTCTAAGTGGAGCATCACTCCCACTCCTTGTATCTCAGAGTCCCTACAAGTATACTTCCCACTAACTATCAGCTAGGAGACTCAATTAGCTTTTAGCAAACATATTTATTAAGATGTTAAAGTTAGGATGGTTGGTACAAAACATTCCCAGGAAAATCCTGGGCACCATCTGTAAATATATCCAACATCCATGGGAAGTATGAGTTCAAACTTAAAGTACAACAGGAGTAAGATAAACATGTAGGATGTAAAAATGGGTAGCTCACAATTCCCAGTACTGCAGAACTTTTAACTATTTTAACTTTTGGCTAGTAACCTCAAAATTCTTTCTCTTGTTATGGTCTTCTCACACTACTCTTCTTTGGTGAAGCTCTCTGCTGAGCAGGATTTTCATTTGGATTCCCAGGATCTTCTCCTTTCTGGAGTCCCTATGTGACCTCAGTCCTAAAGCTCCTTGGGGTGGGACTTTCTTCTAACTGGTGGAGGTCAATGTCTTTAGACTGCACAAAGGAGAGGTCAGAGTTGACAAGGACAAGAGAGAGAAGAACTTTTCAGCTCTCTTCAAGTTGCAGAGTCTCTTCAAACTTTGGATACTCCTGGTTTCCAGCTTTAAGAGAAGATGGAAGATGCTAATCTCACCTCAGGTTGCTGTAGGAAAAAACTCTAGGAAGAAACTGATGTGAAAGGAGCTGGCAATGTTTCTCATGTCACTCTCCCCAACTTGCTATACCAGAAACATCCACAAATTTCCTTTTGGGTAAGATCTAGGATTTTCTCTCTTGGTTGAGCTGAATTGCCTTGCTCCTTCACTCTTCTTTGTCTGGTATACATTTATATACATATACCTATATACATGTAGGTATATATGTGTGTGTACATATGTATATGTATATGTGTAAGTGTGTATGTATGTGTGTGTATACTTTCTCTGAGTTCTATTTTGCTGTTGAATTGGATAAAAGAGTTCTTTGCTAAATGCTATATGTGTTCATTTTGGAACAGGTATTTGGCGGGAAAAGGGTCAGGCCGGGGCCATAAGGCTTGGGATCCTGTTTTCTCCATTAATTAAAGAGTGATAGAAAGTTAGTTTGAACCTGAAAATCACATCCCCTAGACTAACAACATTTAAGGGAGCAGATAGATATAATTCTATCCCATACCCCAACCTCTTGCTTCTACTCTTGGCAGAAATCAAAGTCTCTCTTGGAGAAGAGTGGGGGATAAGAGACTATGTCTATTCTACCTCTTTTGAACCACACAACCCAACTCCCATTGAACATATGGGAGACAGCCCTCAAAATACATAGACATAACTTCTCTTTACCACATGGAGGCTTTTGTGACCTATTGGTATAGTTTCTCAGATGACACAGTCAGTGTTTAGGAGGGAGGATAACAGAAGAGCAATTCCTTCTCAGGGAACTACTTTTTCTTCCTCTTCTGGCTCCAACTAATAACCAGGAATCTTCAACTCCTACACTGGAATCTTCCATCTCTTGAATAGCAAACTCCTAAACAAACTTGCTGTTTTTATACTTGGGCCCAAAGGGTGCAATTTATTCTCTCTACCAACCACAAGATACTTCTTATTTGGTGACATTTACCTTTATCCAATGGCCAAAGTCCTATAATCTTTTCAAATGAATTAGGGATTTATTCTCACATTGTAGTGAAGTTATAGGAAATTCCCTTAATACCTGCTTTATATTTGCTATTTGCTATTTGCTATTTGGGCCTTCTTTGATTACATTAATTGAGGTGGGAGTAGGTAGAACGCTCTCCCTTAACAATAAAAAATGTCTAATCAAAGTAAGTATAAAACTTATAGCAATATAAAACTGCATGCAATCCGCTCTTGCTGAAATAAATCCGCCATATGCTAATTTTCCCTCACTGAATAAAATATAGAATCCCGTTTGTCTGACTGACATTTGGCCTATTTAAAGAGAAGACTAGGAAACACCACAAGTTTGAGCCTAGAGTGTATTAAAGTACAAACAATAGGGACCTTGATTACAAACAACAGAGGTCTGTTCTTGGCCCTGTTCTGTTGAACATTTTTACCATAAATGGCATAGCTAGCCATTTTGGACCAAATACAAAAATGAGGGGAATAGCTGATGAATTGGATGAAAAAATTAGGGATCCAAAAGGAGAATGACAGACTTAAATGAAGGGATGAGTCTATAAGATGAAATGCAATAGAGATGAATATAAAGTCCTATTCATGGGTTCCAGAACTCAACAGTACAATAAAGGGCAAGGTTTGGCTTAACAAAGGTGTTTTTTTTTTTTTGTATAACACTTTGGCTATACAAAAGCTCATTAAAAAAACAAATAGCTTTAATGAGCCAGCACTTTGACATGTCAGCCAAAAAATAAAAATAACAAAACAATATAATATTGTCTTATTAACATTAATGGGAACATAATGTTTAGAATGATAGAGGTTATCTTCTTCCCGGACTCTCTCCTAATTAGACTACATCTGAAGCACGTATTTATTGTACCTATTTTTTAAAAAGACATTAACAAACTAGGATTTAGTCACCAAAACCACATCAAAAAAAGGTTGAAAAAAGTGGGCATACTTAGCCTGAACAAAATAAGCTCAAGGGGAAACATGTTTACAATCTTCAAATATTTAAAAGCCACTCATTTGAAAGAAAGGTTGACTTTGCCATGCAAATTTAGGATGGAGTTCAAGTGAATGGCATTCAGGGACAATGAGACAGGTTAAAATGTTTTATTGATAAGTCACAGCAATGCACAGAATTGGAGAGTACAGCAATTCAGTTAGGCATAGAGTCACATGTGGCCTCCCTGGCCTCCACTATCTCATGGTGCAACATGCTGGCCAGCACGCACAGTGCAAAGTCCCTTTCCAATACCTATCTTACACCACTAGTAGGATGAAAAAGTCAGGGAGCATGGATCAATAGTGAAAGGGGAGGATTCTAAAAATTAAGCAGGAAAGACAACTCAAGATGAGGGAGGCAGATTTATAACTGTCACATCAGCAAGTATTCAGCAGAGCTTTATTAGCTAGTTCTAATTAGAACTGGACGCAGGTTAGGTCTTCAACATTCCATAACTGTGTAACAGGAGAAGGTCCCAGGAGAGTAGGACCAAAGATTCCTCTGGTTATTCAGACTTCCTTTACTCCCAGAGAGAAGAATGGGAAACAGTTGGTGAAAGCTGTCAGAGTCAGACTGTCAGATGTAAGGAATCATCTCTAACAACTGCAACTGTTGCAAACTGGAAGGAGAATTGGATTATTTCATAGCACCTGGCACATAGGAGGCACTTAATAAATGCTTGTCGATTAAATGATTAATTAAATGAGCTGCTCCAAAAGGTCACAATGACCACTTGTCAGGGATATTGCAGAGGACTTTTGTAACACCCCTTCCAACTCTGAGATTATGCAGTTGTTTGATTTTTGTCGTTGTTAGTCTAACACTTCTGTCAAGGCAGCAAAGTGATGGCCAAACAAACAACCAAACAGCTGAGAATTGCAGGCTACGGAGAAGCAACTTACCAGCATAATGTAGCTTTGTCAATTATCTTGTCACACCACAATTGCAAACAGTAACTGTCATACCAAACTATAAGTGATTTATATGTGAGGCTACAAAAGCACTTAAAATCTGAAATGTAATGAAATGAGATATACTAACAGATTGCATGTTCTGTGGTTATTACCACAGAGAATAAAAGAGAGAAACTTTCAACAAGAAATAACTATTTAAGGGCAATCAGCTCCAAAGTATGAATCACTTTCCACCTCCCAACTCCAGGAATATTCAGTCAATAGATCAATCTGACGAGCTAATCATCTGTTGGTACGTTACCCAAAGCAACAATAGATCCAGCAGTCCTGTTGAATGCCAGTCTGCTTGCAGCTCACAAACATCCCACAGTCTTTGCTAGAGGCAAGAAAAAAAAGAAAAATCAAGGTAGGTTATAAGCTTCAGCTTCAATGACCAAATGTCTGATGGAGTCAATCTTCACATTTCTGGAGGCTTAATCTTCAGATTCTCATTTGATATGGAAGCATTTCAACATTTATGCGCCCTGCTGCAAGTTCAAAAACAGGGATTGAACACATACCTAGTTCATTCAGTTGTGGTGTATGGGATGTTCCTGAAGGACCAGTAACTCAATTTTGGTGTCTATCTGTTACCTACCTATCACCTGTGGCTACAAGAAACTATAACACGAACACCCACTCCCTCATAAACCCACAACTGACAGGCCTCCAACTCATCAATGAGTCAGAAGGAAGCCTACCCAAGCATGTGGAGACTTCTCCCAGCAGGATGAATAGTCAAGAACCATTTTATTGCAATGGCCATGAAGGTAACCAAAGCAGGCCCCGTGAAACACTCAGAGCTTGGTCAGACATAGATGACACCAAGATCATCCATTGCATCCCAGACCTTTGCCAATCCTCCTGATTTCTTTCTTGCCACTGGATATTGATGACTCTGGAAGAGAGTATGAGGCTCATGACTGTGCAGTTCTGCCTCACTTAAATCAAATTCACATGCAAATCAAGATACCACCCTTTGTTCACTACTTTACTCATCTTGAAGTCCTGTGGTAACTGGCCAGTGAAGAAGCAGCAGATGTGTAGATATACTGGAAACTCTAGCCACAATCCTGCACACAGGTCGCCCATGGCATTGGGTCATCCTCTCACAGGACCAAAGCATCTGGGGGATTCAGCAGCCCCCTGAATATATGAGCAGCCCCTTAAGGGCTTCACTGCTTACCACATGAGAGGATGGGGCTAGAAAAGGCACCCCAAAAATCATCTGTTTCACTCAACCTTGACCTGCTTACTGCTGCAGACAGGGGATCCCACTCTGTAACTGAAACACACACGCACACACATACACAAATTTTGCAAAGATTATGCCACTTATCATCAGTACATGGGATGTGACAACATGAAATCCAGTAGACCTGAGAGACAAACAGCTCTTATTGTGAGAAAACTCAGCAGGTATGGCATCCAATTAGCAGCCCTGAGTGAAGCAAGGCTGGCAAACAAACACCAGCTTACTGAATGTACGTTTTTCTAGAGTGGTACCATAATGAAAAGCACTGTGAGCAGGCGAAGATTTTGCAATCAGATCCAATCTAGTCAGCAAGGTTTCATGCCTCCCAAAATGAGTAAATGATAGGTTTATGGCAGTGCCACTACCACTTGCAGGAAAGCTCCATGCTACCATCTTTACCATGTATACCTCCACAATTGACGAACCTTGATGAGATTAAAGAAAAATTATATGAAGACTTGGGGACCCTCATCATCAATGTGCAAAAAGCTTGTAAACCTTGGTGACTTTAATGCTAGAGTAAACACAGACTGTCAGAGATGGTAGGGAGTCCTTGTGATGAATGAAATTGGAAATAACAATAGCAAAGGTCACCTACTACAGAACTACATGAACATCTCGACCTCATCCCCAATACTATCTTCCACCTATCTAACTGCAATTAAAATGTCATGGATGCACCCATGCAGCAAGCACTGGCATTTCATAGACTATGTAATTGTCAGGGGAACAGGCAGTCAGGATTGAAGAGTGATGAAGGTGATATATAGCAGAGTACTGGACCTATAACAGACTTACTGTCTCCAAATTAAATATTTGCATTCACCAAAAGTGGTGGCCTCACGATAAGATGACTGTCAGGAGACTCAACTTCAACAGGCTAGAGCATTTCTTCTTGTGTGAACAGTTTATTGATGTCCTGCAAGGAAAGTTGAGTCAGCACACTGTTAGCAACAGTGCAGTAAAAAGGACTAATCAGCTTTTCGAAACTTGGAGTACAGTACTACATTTGCTAATCTGGACCAGAACACTTGCAAACATCGGGTTTGGTTCAACAAAAATGATGGGGAAATTCAGAAACTGCTAAATGAGAAATGAGGACTTCACAGCGTTTATCCCTGTTGTAGGAGAGCTCATCTATCTCCAAGAAGGCAGTCTTTAATTACATTGAAACTAAAATATAAGGGAAGCTTTAGAGAAATGTAGGATTCTTTTCTTAGTAAGAAGGCAGATGAGACTCAATTGTATGTTGATAGCAATAATCCCAAGCACTTCTTTTTTTTAAATGTTTTTAATATATTTTATTTTCCCCTCAATTACATGTTAAAACAATTTTTAATATTTGTTTTTTATTTTTGACATTTTTTTGAGTTTCATATTCTGTCCCTCTCTTCTCCCCTCCCTGAGATGGTAAGCAATGATATAGATTATACATGAGCAGTCATGTAAAATATTTCCATATTAGTCAGTTTGTGTAAAAGAAAAAGAATGAAAGTGAAAAATAGCTTGCTGTCAGTCTGCATTCAGACAATATCAGTCCTTTCTCTGGAGGCAGATAGTATGCTTCACCATTAGGCCTTTGGGATTTTCTTGGATCATCGTATTGCTGAGAAGAGTGGTATTCACAGTTCTTCATCAAACAATATTGCTGTTGGTGTGTTAAGGTTCTCCTGGTTCTGTTCACTTCACTTTGTATCATGTAAGTCTTTCTAGGATTTTTCTGAATTCATCCTGTTCTTCATTTCTTAAGCACAATAATATTCCATTTCAATCACATATTATAGCTTGTTTAGTCATACCCCAACTGATGGGCATCCCTTTGGTTTCCTATTCTTAGCCACCACAAAAAGAGCTGCTATAAATATTTTTGTACAAATAGGTCCTTTTCCCTTTTATTAAATGTCCTTCAGATATAGACCTAGGAGTGATATTGCTCAAAGGGCAAACACAGTTTTATAGCCATTTCGGCATAGTTCCAAATTGATCTCCAGAATGGTTGGATCTACCAACAGATCATTAGTGGCCCAGCTTTCCCACATCCCCTCCAACATGTATCATTTTCCATTTTTGTCATATTAGCCAATCTGATATGTATGAGGGGATACCTCAGATTAACTGGTATTTCTCTGACCAATAGTGATTTAGAGCACTTTCTTCATATGACCATAGATAGCTTTGATTTCTTTGTCTAAAAACTGCTGGTTCATATCCTTTGACCATTTATCAATTGGGGAATGACTAGTATTTTTATAAATTTGACTCAGTTCTCTATATATCTAAGAAATAAAGCCTTTATCAGAGATAATTGTTGCAAAAAAATTTTTTCCCAGTTTTCCTTATGATTTTGGTTCCATTGGTTTTGTTTGTGCTAAAACTTTTCAATTTTATATAATAAAAATAATCTACTTTACATTTTATAATGCTCTCTGTCTCCTGTTTGGTCATAAATTCTTCCCTCATCCATACATCTAATATGTAAGCTATTCCATGCTCTCCTAAATTACTTATGGTATCACCTTTTTGTGTCAATCATGTAGCCATTTTGACCTTATCTTGGTATATAGTGTGAGATACCGATCCATACCTACTCTCTACCATACTGTTTTAAAGTTTCCTCAACAATTTTTGACAAATGATGAGTTTTTGTTTCAAAAGATTGGATCTTTGGGTTTTATATATCAGATTACCATGATCATTTACTCTAATGTAATCTGGACCTAATCTATTCCACTGATCCACCACTCTATTTCTTAACCCGTACCAGATTGTTCTGATAATTTCAACTGTATAATACAGTTTGAAATCTGGTACGACTGGACAATAGCTTTACTTCACAACTTTCTTTCATTGATTCCCTTGATATGCCTCACCTTTTATTCTTCCAGATGAATTTTGTTACTATTTTTTCTAGCTCTATAAAATAATTTTTTGATACTTTGATAAATTTAGGTAGAATTATAATTTTTATTATATTATTTTGGCCTACCCATGAGCATTAATATTTTTCCAGTTGTATAGATCTGACTTTATTTCTGTGAAGTGTTTTGTAATTGTGTTCACACAATTCCTGGATTTGTCTTGCCAGGTAGACTCCCCAGTATTGGACACTGTCTACAGTTATATTAAATGGAATTTCTCAATCTCTTGCTGCTGGACATTGTTGGCAATATATACAAATGTTTATAATTAAGTAGGTTTATTTTGTATCCTGCAACTTTTCTAACATTGTTAATAATTTTTAAGTTGATTCTCTAGGATTCTGTAACTATAACATTATATCATCCACAAAGAGTGATAATTTTGTTCCCTCATTGCCTATTCTAATTTCTTCAATTTATTTTTCTTTTCTTATTGCTAGAACTTACATTTCTAGTACAATATTGAATAGAAGTGATGATTGGCATCCTTGCTTCACCCATGATCACTTTTAGCTCATTTTTTCTCCATATTTATTGACTTCATGTTTTTATGTGAGACTTGGGCGCTAATCCTGTGCTATCCTAAACTTTTTGTGCTGGGGCTCAAGGTCTTGCTTCTGGCTTTTCACTGGGATTCAGAAACTAGCTATAGCTACTAGCATACAATAGAGGGTACACTTTCCTTCTGGCTTGTACTAGGGTGTGGGGCTTCTTATAGACATTTCCAGGGGTTTCTCTGTTGGCCTGCCCCAGGGACAAGTCCTTGCTGCTGGGTTGCTATGGAAACATAGGTTCTCTGGAAGAGGGCCTTGGTAGTGCCTTCTTGCTGTTCACAAGACCTGGGGTTTTGCCTCACTACTGGTCAGCGAAGGGGTCAAAGCCTGGCTAATGGCTTGTGCTGGAGGTGGGGCTGCTGGGATGGGGCCTTGCTGTGCTACAGAGACTCCTCTTTGCCTAAGGAACTGTTGGTTTGCAGGAGGGTGGGGCTTCACTGGTGAATAGGTCCTTAGGTGCAGCAGCCTTTTGACTGAGTCCAAGTTTTACAGAACAAATCCTTTTAATAAGGGGATTTGTTAATGAAGTTTGGATTCAGTCAAAGGGCCACACTTGAGGACCTGGAGGGCCACATGTGGCCTCAAGGCTACAAGTTCCCCACCCCTGCCCCTGGCCTATTATCCCCCTACTGTGAGACTGCTGCTCTCAGACCTTGCTCTCCTTCTACCCTAGTGAGACATAACTTTTGTCCTGTGCTTTTAAACTGCTTCTCTGTTGCCAGATGAATTCTGAGGTGATTTTCAAGTTGTTTGGAGGGGAAGTCAGAGGGTTCCTTCCTTACTCTACCATCTTGGCATGTGAAGTGTCCCAAGCATATATGAACCAAAGACCTCTGGCGCATTGCTACTCAGCACTGATGGAGTCACACTGGTCAGTGACAAGGACATGATCCTAGAGAAATGGGCTTAACACTTTCATTGTTCTTAGCAAACCATCATCAATCAATGTTGAAGTCATTGATCGTATGTCTCAGGTTGTAATCATTTCCTCTCCAGCTAAACCTCTAACTGAAGAAGAGGTGCTGAATGTTATCAAGCTCCTTTAGAGTGGCAAAATGCCTGGCACTGATTTCACCTCAGTAGAGCAAGGATCCATTGTTCATACAAAAGCTAACTGAAATCTTCTGGGTCATATGGCAAGAGGACATTATCTCCCAGAAGCCTAAGGATATCTTCATTGTTTATCTCTATAAAGGAAAAGGAAATGGACTGTCTTGTGACAATCACAGGGGGGTCTCTGTCCTAGTTATTGCTGATAAGATTCTTGCCAGGGTCCTCCTTAATCAGTTAATCTTCCATCTGGAATCAGTGTGGTTTCAGAAAGGGTCTCAAAACAGTCAACTTGGTGTTTGCTGTCCAACAACTTCAGGAGAAACGCCAGGAGCAGGAGAGAAGTCTGCACATAACATCCATTGACTTGACCAAAGCTTTTGGTACTGTTGGTTGTAAAGGTTTTGTGGAAGATTATGGTGAAATTTGGTTGCCTGGAAAAGTTCATCAGTATTATATACCAGTTTCATGATGAAGGATAATACTCTTTTGCCTTTCCAGTTATCCACAGGGTGAACCAGGGATGGGTGCTTGTTCCCATGCTCTTCAGCATGATATTTTCTGTGATGCCTTCAAAGAGAATGAATAGAGCATTAAGGTCATCTTCCACATTGATGATAAATTGTTTAACTTGAAAAGGCTACAAGCCAGGACCAAAGTGGAGGGGAAGCTCATGTGTGACATTTTGTTCACAGATGATTGTGTACTCAGTACAGCCTCTGAGACTGAGATGCAACACAGTATGAATGGGTTTTCTGCCACTTATGCTAATGGCCAGATTGAAGAAAAGAGGTCCTCCATCAGCCAGCACCATACCATCTATATATGGAACCATTCAAAGGAAATGGAGAAATTTTGAATTCTATGGGAAAATTAACTTACCTTGGCAGTACACTTTCCAGAGCTGTTCACATAGATGAAGAGGCTGATGTACACATTGCCAGAGCTAGCTCAGTGCTTGGGAGGCTTCAAAAGAAAGTGTGGGAGAGAAGATGTATCAGGTTGCATATCAAACTGAAGAGACATTGTACTGACCAAGAAAACAATGTCATCCATTAACTATGCTACATTTGAAAACAAATTTAGTGGGGTTGAATACATTTGGAAACAAATTTAGTGGGGTTGAATTCTTTGTAGCAATTACCTTAAGTTTGATCCCACTTCCCCAGGACCAAAGGAATAGGTGGAGTAGTGGGCCCCCCTCCCCCAGTTCAGCAGGATGTTATGTACTCCTGTTTTTCCTATATCTTTCTATTAAATATATGTTCTTAAAAGTTAATTGATATTAATTGGTCAAATAATAATGGGGCAGTAAACATCAAGCCAATCAATGACATAAGGAAGAAATTAGCTGAAGCAGAAAATTGATTTTGAGAACATTGGAATGTAGGCTTGAACCAGAAACATTAGAGAATAACTCTAAGTCCTCATGGATAACTACAGAAGACTGAGAGGAAACGTGACCTTGTTCTTGGAACCTAACTTTCCAGTGAGAATAAAGACCCACAGAGTTTAAATGAACTACAGACATGTAATTTGTTGCTATGGTTCAGTCATTTCAGGTATATCTCACTCTTTGTGACCCCATCTAGAATTTTCTTGGCAAGATTCTGGAGTGGTTTGCCTTTGCTTTCTCCTGCTCACTTTTTAGATGAAGAAAGAGGCAAACAAGGCTAAGTGACTTGCCCAGGATCACAAAGCTAGTAAGTGTGTGAAGCCAGATTTGAACTCAGGGAGATAAGTGTTCCTGACTCCAAGTCTGGCACTCTATTCACTGAGGCACCTAGCCACCCCTGGATGACATACATACTGAGACATATATACATACTACAGATGTTCTGAGTATGAAAGAATCAGTTTTACTTAGGAATCCTCCATGGTGACAATTTCACCTTAGAACAAATTTTATTCTCTAGTTAAGCATAGTTCCTAGAATATCTC
>CM053770.1:614800367-614979719 GCA_028658325.1 Potorous gilbertii
AGGAAGAGAGGGGTAGAAATTGGGACTCAATACTTTAAATAAAAATGTTTTAAAAAATAAAATAGTACATTAAAGAAAGAACTTTTGCAACATAATTTCTACATGGAAAACATTTTAAGGGTCTCAAATTAGTTGCTAAATTGGTTGCTATCCTAAGGCTGATAAACATCTGCTTTCTTTCTTCTTACTGTCTTATCTTTGTTGTTTTATAAGAAGAAAAGCCATTCAATGAAAAACCTTGAAAATTGTCATCATATTTGAAGTGCTTTGACAGGCATTTAAAGCAGTCAGTGAAAAAAACTAGAGATTTATATAAAAAAGTGGCCTCCTGCTTTGAATATCATTAGTGTTTTGGTTGCCATTTGGGTAGTTGAAGTCATTTGCCAGGTGGTGCAGCGGACCTAAGTTCAAATCCAGCCTCAGTATCTGTGTGATCCTAGTCAGTCACTTTACCTAGTCATTTGCCTCAGTTTCCTCCTCATATTTATATGACTATAGATAATTTTGATTTCTTCATCTGAAAACAGCCTGTTCATATCCTTTGACCATTTATCAATTGGGGAATGAACATGTATTTTTATACAAATTCTCTATCTATCTGAGAGATGAGGCCCCAATCAGAGATACTTGTTGCAAATCCTCCCTCCCCAGTTTTCTGTTTTCCTTATAATTTGGGTTGCATTGGTTTTGTTTGTGCCAAAACTTTTTAATTTTATATTATAAAAATAATCTAGTTTACATTTTGTAATGCTCTGTGTATCTTCTTTGGTCCTAAAGTCTTCCCTTGTCCATAAATCTGACAGATAAACTATTCCATGCTTGCTTAATTTACTTATGGTATCACCCTTCATGTGTAAATCATGTATCTATTTAGTGATTATCAATAGTAACTGTTGCTATTTCCCTACCAGCTTGATTTAGTTATTTTTTTCTTTGGCTCATTAAAGGGGCCATCCCTTGATGGCTTCTGAAACAGGTCTATTCATTGAATGGGTGTTACCTCACCCTAAGTGAGTACCTAAAGGGTACTAAAGGACTAAAGGGGCCAACATCTCCCATTGCATACTGGGCCATCTCCAGTCATCCTGATGAATATCTGGTCACTGGACTCAGATGGCTCTGGAGGAGAAGTGAGGCTGGTGACCTGCACAGCCGTCCCTCACTCTAAATAAAGTCAGTGCAAGACGTGTCATCATGTCTCTGAGGGCATGATCTTCTTCGGCAACAAAGGACGAACACAGCAACAACAGTCTTGGGATATGGTATAAGATGTTGGTCTATACCAAGTTTCTGCCATACTGTTTTCCAGCTTTCCCAGGTTTTGTCAAACAATGAATTTTTCATCCAAAAGCTTGGATCTTTGGGTTTATCATATACTAGATTACTATGGTCATTTACTATAATGTAATTTGTATCTACTCTATTCCATGGATCCCATTCGTATTTATAGTTATGATAACTGTAAGATTTCACTCCATGTTATTTTTCCCTTGTTTATTCCCCTCTTCCCCTTACCCCCATCTTTTCCCTCCTCACAGGTGTTTTACTTCTGATCACCACCATCCCCAACATACCCTCCCTTTTATCAATCCCCTCCTCCTCCTTCTATCATCCCCATCCCTTTTAACTTCCTTTAGGGTAAGATAGATTTCTGCATCCAGCTGAGTGTGCACATTATTCCTTCTTTGAGCAATTTTGACGAGAGTGAGGTTTAAGCTGTGTCTGCCCCTTCTCCTCCATTATAATAGCTTTTTCATCCCTCTTTCATGAGGAATAATTTACCTCATTCTATCACTTCCCTCCTTCTTCCAGTGCAATTTTATTTCTCACCTCTTTATTTTGTTTTTTAGGTATCATCCCATCAAAGGTACCTTATATCCACACCCTCTGTCTACATACACTCCTTCTAATTGCTCTTATAGTAATAAAGTTGTTAAGAGTTACAAATATTATCTGGTCATAGTTTAACCTTAATGAATTTCTTATGTTTTCTCTTTCTCATTTATTTTTTACCTTATTATTTTTCCCTTGAGTCTTGTATTTGAAGATAAAAATTTTTTTATTCAGCTCTGGTCTTTTAATTAGAAATGCTTAAAGTCCTCCATTTAGTAAAATGTCCATGTTTTCCCCTGAAAGATTATATTCAGCTTTGTTGGTAGGCAATTCTTTGTTGTAATCCTAACTCTTTTGCCTTCTGGCATATCATATTCCAAGCCCTATGGTTCTTTAATGTGGAAGCTGCCAAATCCTGTGTAATGCTAATTGGAGCTTCACGATGTTTGAACTGTTTCCTTTTGGCTGCATGCAATACTTTCTCCTTAATCTATGAGCTCTGGAATTTGGCTATCATATTCCTGGGAGTTTTCATTTTGGGATCTCTTTCAGGCAGTGATAAGTGAATTCTTTCAATTTCCATTTTGCTTTCTGATTCTAGGATATCAGGTCAGTTTTCCTTGATAATTTCTTGGAAGCTGTTGTCAAGGCTTTTTTTTTTTTATCTAGCTTTCTGACAGTCCAATAATTCTTATGTTATCTCTCCTGGATCCATTTTCTAGGTCAGTTGTTTTTCCAATGAGAAATTTCACATTTTCTTCTATTTAAAAAAAATTTTAATTTAATTAACTTGTTTTCAGTTTTCAACAATTATTTCCATAAGTTTTAAATTTTCTCCCCCTTTCTCCTCCCTCCCTGAAATGGTATGCAATCTTATATGGGTTCTACACATAAAATCATATTAAATGCATTTTCACATTACTCGTGTTGCATAGAAGAAATAAAATGAACGGGCAAAATCATGAGAAAAAAAAAACAAAATAAAACAAAACATAACACAAGAGAAAATAGTCTGCTTCATTCTGTGTTCCATTTCCATAGTTCTTTTTCTGGATGTGGATGGCATTTTGGATCAAGAATCCTTTGGGAATGTTTTAGGTCCTGATATTGCTGTGAAGGGCTAAGTTTATTAGAAACAGTTCTTGCACACTGTGGCTGTTACTATGTATAATGTTTTCCTGGTTCTGTTCATTTCACTCAACATCAGTTCATATAAGTCTTTCTAGATTTTTATGAAGTCTGATCACCATTGTAGCACAATAGTATTCCATTACATTCATATACCACAACTTGTTCAGCCATTCCCCAATGGATGGACATCCCTCAATTTCCACTTCTTGGCCACCACAAAAGAGCTTCTATAAATATTTTTGTACATGTTGGTCCTTTTCCCATTTTTATGATCTCTTTGGGATGCAGCCTTAGAAATGATATAGCTGGATCAAAGCGTATGCACATCTTTGTAGCCCTTTGGGTATAGTTCCAAATTGCTCCCCAGAATGGTTGGATCAGCTCACAGTTCCACCAATAAGGCATTAGTTTTCCAGCTCTCCCATATCTTCTCTAATATTTATCATCTTCCTGTTAGCCAATCTTATAGGTGTGATGTGGTACCTCAGAGTTGGTTTGATTTGCATCTCTCTAATCAATAGTGATTTAGAGCATTTTTCACATGACTATAGATAGTTTTAATTTCTCTCATTGAAAACTGCCTGTTCATATCCTTTGACCACTTATTAATTGGGGAATGACTTGTATTATTGTAAATTTGACTCAGTTGTCTGTATATTTTAGAAATGAGGCCTTTATCACAGATAGTAGCTGTAAAAACTCTTTTCCAGTTTTCTCCTTCCCTCTTAATCTTGGTTGCATTGGGTTTGTTTGTGCAAAACCTTTTCCATTTAATGTAATCAAAACTATCCATTTTGCACTTCATAATGTTCTCTATGTCTTGTTTGGTCATAAATTTCTTATTTGGTCATAAATTTGTCCATTCTCCGTAAATTTGGCAAATACACTATTCCTTGCTCCCCTATTTTGTCCATCGTATGAACCTTTATACCTAGGTCCTGTACTCATTTGGACTTTATTCTTGTGTGCAGTGTCAGGCATTAGTCTATGCCCAGTTTCTGCCACAGTATTATCCAGTTTTCCTGGTAATTTTTGTCAAACAGTGAATTTTTACCCAAAAGCTGGGGTCCTTGGGTTTATCAAATAGTAGACTGCTATATTCATTGACTACTGTGTCTTGAGTACCTAACCTATTCTGCTATCTATCCCCTCTATTTCTTAGCCAGTAACAAGTGGTTTTGATGATTGCTGATTTATAATACAATTGGATATCTTGTAGGGCTAGGCCACCCTTCCTAGCATTTCTTTTCATTAATTCTCTTCATATTTTGCATCTTTGGTTCTTCCAGATGAATTTTGATATTATTTTTTCTAGCTCTAGATAATAATTTTCTAGTAGTTTGACTGATACATTTTCTTCTATTATTTAAAAACTTTTTTGATTTTGTTTTATAATTTCCACTTGCTCAATTCTAATTTTTAAGGAATTATTTTCTTCAGTGAATTTTTGTATGTCATTTCCTATTTAGTTAATTCTATTTTTTATGGAGTTACTTTTCTTGGTAAATTTTTGTATATCTTTTCCCACACTATCGGCTCTTTTTTTCATGATTCTCTTACATTATTCTCATTTATTTTTCCCAATTTTTCTTCTACTTCTCTAATTTGCTTTTTAAAATCCTTTTAAGGTTCTTCCAGGAATTGTTTTTGGGCCTGAGACCAAATTACATTTTTCTTTGAGGTTTCACATGTAACCATTTTTATATTATTGTTTTCTTCTATGTTTATGCCTTGATCCTCCTTATCACCATGGTAACTTTCTTTAGTAAAGTTTTTCTTTTTCGGCTCATTCTTTTCTGCCTTTTTTGTGACATGGTGTTTTTATGTGAGAGTTGAACTCTGGTCTTGCACTCTCACATACTTTTTGTACTGGGGCTCTGAGTCCTACCACTGGTTTTAGGACAAAGCTGCCTTCTTTCTCTGGAAAGTAGCATCTCTTCTAGCCCGGACTGGGGTGGGGGGGTAGGGCCTCTCCATTGACCTCCCTCAGCTATGGAGTTTAGCTGCTGGCCTGATCCAGGGGTGATGCCCTGCTGCTAGTTGCTATGGAAACAAGATCTCTCTGCTAGTAGACCCCAGGATCAGGGCTCACTGGTAGAGTGCCCCAGGCTCAGAGCCCTGTTGCAGGCTCCCTGTTGTGAGCCTGGATGCTACTGCAGCTGCTACTCTTGGACTTTGCTCCTCTCCCACCCCAGTGAGACAAGACCTTTTCTGCCAGGCTGGAAAGTTGCCTCCTTGACGCTAGATCAATTCTGAGTCAGTTTTGTAGTTGTTTGGAGGGGGATTTTATTTGAATTGTTTGAATTTAGGAGAGATTCAGAGGGTTCCTTCCTTATTCTGTCATCTTGACCTCTTTAATTTCTAATACACATACTTTCCACCAATACCACACTTCTGTCCTACTTTCCTATTATTTGTGGTTTCAACATAATTAATAACTTCTGCTTTAAAATTTGCATCCCAAATGCATCTTAACAACCAATGAGAGAATTGCTTTACCTGCCTAACATGATCATCCATATTATATGTAAGAGGAATCAGTTTGTAAAGTGCTTTATATATATTACCTTGCTTGAATTTCACAACACTCTGTGAGGGAGATGCTTATAGGTATGACCAATCAAAAAGTGTGACAAAGTTCCACATGATTCCCAATGTCTTATTTTAAATCTTAGCCTCTTTACAGGAGGTTGAACATGATAATAGGTTATACATGAGTTTGTATGGGCCAAATATATTTGGGGAGATGAGAAGGGGAGTAGCAGGGGAGTATAGCTTATTCTTAAACTAATCTAGTAATGGACAGGAAATTATGTGAATAAAATAGGAAAAAAAGTTAAAGACATAATATAAAGGATTTTGAATGCAAGGCTAAGGAATTTGGACAATTCTGCGGGCAATTGGGGTGACTGCAGGGTTTAAGCAAGAGAGAAACATAATCAGGGCTGTGCATTTGAATGATTACTCTGGTAATCTAGTGTGTGAGGTAGATTAGAATATATGGAGACTGGTGGCAGGAAATCTAGGTAAATGCTAAGAAGAAATCACCCAACAAATATTGATTATTTATGATACATCAGCCTGTGTGCTAGGTGCTAAGAATAACAAAGGCAAAAATCCTTGCCTACAAGGATTTGATGTTCTAGTGTTATATATTTGGATATATAAAAAAAAAATCATAAAAATAGAAACAAGGTAATTGGGGTGGGACATTGGCATATTTGGACTGAGGGCAGAGAACCACAAAAACCTCATGCAGAAGGTGGCTTTTCAGTTGACTTTTAGGGGAAACCAGAGATTTCAAGACAGGGGTAGAGAGAAAGAACATTCTAAGCATGGGATAAATAAAACCAGTGCAAATGTTCTACAAGACAGTAGTGTGTGTGTGTGTGTGTGTGTGTGTGTGTGTGTGTGTGTGTGTATGTGTGTGTGTGTGTGTGTGTGAGTGCGTGCATGTGTGTGTATAAAGGCTGGAAAGGTCAGAAAGGGACCAGATTAAGAAAGTCTTTAAATACCAAATAAGGGGTTTACAGTTAAGCCACCAGGTGAAAGGGAACCCTCTGAAGTTACTAAGGAAATGACATGGTCAGATTTGTGCTTTAGGAATATCACTTTCCTGACTATGTAAAAAATGGATCACAGTGGGGAGAAGATTGAAGCAGGAAGACCAAGTAGAAGGCTATTACAGTAGCCCAAGGGAGATGTGATGAGGATTTGAAAAGAATGACTAACTGTACAATTAAAGAGAAGAAGCAATATGTGAAAGTTGTGGAGGTAGAAATTAAAAGATCAGGAAACTGATTGGCTATGAGAGGTGAGCAAGAGAGGAAATGAGGATGACATCGAAAATGTGAACCCAAGTAGTTGGAAGGATGGTTGTGCTCTCAACATGGCAGAAAAGCTCAGAAGAGGGATTAGCTTGAAGGGAAAAGAATAAATAGAATGAAGCAGAAGCTTCCTTCTACATGGCGAGTAACTCATTCCATGCCACACATCATCCATACTTTTGATTGACTAAGTATCATGGAATATCATTGACGTAAATATTGCCCCATTGAGGGGTAGGAAGCAAGTGAGAAAAATTAAAGAATGACTTGGTGCCTGTTCTCTCAAGGATTTTGTAATCTTCCTTAGGAGAAACAATGTGTTAAGAGCACATGAAGAACAGTGTATGAAAAACTGCTAAATTCGATATGATTATATGCCCAAATGACATTGCTAGACTTGGGGTCAGGATGTCCTAGATGCAGATCCTAACTTTGATACTTAGTAGCTTATGTGTAAAATCAGAAATTAAAAGGATTAAATAAGGTGGGTGATTGTTGGTTCAAATGCTTCAAGGTAGTGCATGTATTACCAGAAATGGGTTTTTCCAGCATCCTTTCAGATGCAAGCCTGCTCTCAATCTTTCTTACCAGGAGGCATCTTCTGTCTCCTACTGAATGATGAGATCAGTGGGCCTTCCATTAGAATGTGAGCTTCTTGAGCGCAGGGCCTGTTTTTGTTTCTTTGTATCCCTAGTACTTAGCACACTGCTCTGCCCATGTGTGGGCTTGTTGACTGATTGACAAAACATCTATTATCCAAGGTCCCATCAGCCTTGGTACTCCACCACAATACCACTCAATCTCCCCTGCTCTGATCAGTGGGTGGAGCCATTCACTCCAAAACCTCCATTTAAAGAGGGAGTTCAGCTCTCTTCTCACCTGAATGCGCTACTTCGGCACTTCTCTGATTTCTCCACCATGCTCCTGCATTTGGTGGCACTGCCCCTTTCCCCTCCCTACTATATTCCCCCCTTTTTAAACTTTATTTTGTATGTTTCCTACGCCCATTAGATTATAATCTCCTTGGGAACAAGAACTGTCTTTTTTTTTATCCCCAGCACTTAGTACAAAGCCTGGCATATAGTAGGCACTTATAAATGTTTGCCGACCATTGTGAGTTATTGTGAAGTAGTGTTCTCTAACAACACAGGATAGAAACGTTTGTTGAATTGAGGCAGCTGGCAGAGGTTTGAGGAATGTGTATGTTTTCATTTTGTGTTTGGTTCTCTTAATGAAGAAATAGAGTATAAATAAACACAACATTCAAGGTAAATATTTATTAATGGCCTTGGAACAAATTTGTATTTTCAAAATGAGCGTTATAGCAGAACCAGTATAGCAGACATCCTTCAGGAAGAACAATTTGACAGCTGAGTGAAGGGACAAAGTAGTGTGGGATAGATGCTGGAGTGTGACATTGTGAGAACAGAGGAGAGATATACAGTAGAGTAGTTTCTTAAAGTATTAAATTTCTGCAGATAATACCCATTTGCAAAGTCCCCATTTTCCTTAATAGAATATTTCTAGTCTCTTACAGAAGTATTTATTATTAATGGTCTCCCCTCTAACCACCAAGACAAGATATAACCCTTTCTTTTCCACCTTTTCAATTCCTCTCTTTGCCTCCCTATTCTCTGGTAGGCTCTCATATTCCCGAGAGACAGAAGTTGTTTTTTTCACCATTAGCCTTTGACTCAGTTATGATTTATTCTCTTCACCTCCCCCTTCCCCTCTTTTCTGTATGGGAACATTGGGAACATTTGTAGGCAAGATGTCATGAGGTTTAATCCATGATGTTTCAGGCCTCTTTTTCTATAATCACTTCTATCTGACTATAGCTTTCATCTTTGTCTCCTTGTACACATTTAGAAATAAATCTCTTAGTAATCTGTTATTATGTTGTTCTCTTTGGTTGCAGTAATTGTTTAACCTTCTTGTATTTCTGTTGTCGGGGTGTCTGAGCAGATAAAATCTAGTTTTATTTCTTTCTAGGAATGTTTTAAACGCTTTTTAAAAAAATGAATGTCTTTTTTTTTCATGTATGGTTAGGCTCTGATTTTCAGGATGGATCACTGTGGGTTTTTTCTCAAGCTATTTACTTCTTGGAACACATTATTCCATTCCCTCCTATACTTTCTAGTGGGTGCAGAACAGTTTTGTACTATTTTTCTTTCCTTCATGTTTGAAAATCTTTCTCTTGGTGATTTGGAGAATTTGTCATTTGTAAACAAAACTTAAATTTAACTACCAATTGCTTTGGAGCTTGCAGCAGAGGTTCTGTTTTTAGTTGTTTGTTATATGGAGGTAATCTGTGGATTCTTTTGATTGGCACTTTGTTTTACATGTTCAGAAGTTCTCGGTGTTTTCTTGTCTTTTTTTTTTTTGCATTATTTTGATGTTCAGTTTTTTTGACTTGTGTTCTTCTGAAAGCCCTATAATTTCTTATGTTCTTCCTACAAATCCTGTTTTTGAGATCAATGTTTTGTATGGAGATTGTGCCTTTTTTTTGTTATTGCTTTTGCTTCTCTTTTCCAAATTGTCCTTCTCTTTAGTGTATTTGTACTCCTGATAACTTATCCTCTCTTGATTCTTTTATAGGACTTGCCACTGTGGATTCAGGTTTTTCTATTCTGTCGATTATTTCTGCTATGAGGGCATTAGTTCTGCTTTCACAAATCTTATTTCTCTTTTAAACCATTCAGGAGCATCTTGCTGTGGTTTTATGCTCTCTTGAGAATCCACAGGTCTTTCTACCTTATCAGGTATTATTGATTATTTTACTTTATCTTATATTTTTTCATAGATACTAGATTAGGTAATACCTAATCTGGAGGCTATATTCCCCTTTAGTATTTATATCTTCTTCTCTGGGTTTATCTGCTTGTGTTCAATTTCTTGAGTTTTCTTCCTCATGAAATCTTTAGTACTTTCTGTATTTTTCCCCTTATTTTTGCCTGTTGTTTTCTTTCAGACTCTCTCCCCTTTGATGGAAGTTTCCCTGGGGGTTGGATCTCAAAGTTAATCAGCCCCCTTCCACACTGGTAATTCACAGCTTACCAGCTTCAGTCTTTGCCCCAAGTGACTTTTAAGGGGACAGAATTGGTTCCAGGTGAACATTGGACTCTTTCTGTAAGGCTTAGTGGAGAGCTTCACATCCCCACATGTCCTGCCCCCACTCTCTGTTCCTCAGTTCTCTGCTGGTGCTCTGTCATGCTCTATTATGACACAGATCACTGCCACACTGTTATCATAGCCTAAGCCAGTTTTCTTCTATTTGAAGAAGACTGGATAGGAGGGTGGGACAGGTACCAGGGTATACAATTGAGTTCTGTTGCAATTGAATGGGTAAGTTTGTGAAGCCCTGATGCCACAGGCACAGATG
The DNA here is from genome assembly GCA_028658325.1 of Potorous gilbertii. NCBI lineage: Eukaryota > Metazoa > Chordata > Mammalia > Diprotodontia > Potoroidae > Potorous > Potorous gilbertii. Next base: position 614,810,541 of record CM053770.1, read on the forward strand.
GATGGTAGGATATGGAGGTTGAATGAACAGCTTAGGAGTTAGCAATTAGACTTTTTCATAGGTTTTTACTTGCTTGCATTCTTTGTGTCCTAGACTACAGAGATAGTTGGAACTTAAGTTATCTATTTTTTGGATAATTACTGTTTTGGGGAGGTTAAACATATCATGAGAACCATTGAGAATGTCTAGTTCTTCATATACTGGTCACATGACTTAGAAGTACTAGTAACTCCATTTTGATTGACTGACTATAAATTAGTTGGGACTAAGAGGTTTAGTGAGAGTAGGAGGAGAGGGGAAAGGATTAGAGATTGCGGTCAGAGAATTTCACAGTGGAAGATAATGGAGGCCATGTTTTGAGATGGCTGAGACAGACAAGGAGAATCAAAGGGCACATAAACTTGAATTCAGAGTGATAGGATTCAGGGTGTTTTAAGGGATATATTTGCGAACACTGAAGTCATTAAGGATGAGGGCAGTGACTGAGTTGGAAAAGTATGAGACAAGTGGGAGCCATGTGTTAAGTCCTTGAGCAAAGAGGGAATGACTTTAAAATTAGCAGATGACAGCCTCTGGAAAGGGTAATATAGACAGATGGAGTGCATCTCAAAAGAGAAAAGTCTGCTTAGTGATGGTGGAAGTCAGAAACAAGGTGTGTGTATCATAGGTTTGTGTTTCATAGGGGAAAAGAAAAGAGTGATAGTCACAGGAGACGGAAGCAAAAGATTAAATGTTTTCACAAGAAATCTAAGTTTCTGAGAGTACTAGAAGATGGAAACTGTGAAAAAAATACCTAGGCTTCAAGGGAGTTTGTTAAGCATGAAGAAGGGATTCTAAAGGGAAATGGAGATTTGGTCATGGCAGATTTTACCTCTTGAATGGGAATATTCACTAAAGCTTACCTTTGGTCCACAAGGAGGCAAAGAAAGAAGTATGTAGGTGTCCTTGACTAATTTCTATACCTGGATGCCTTGTACAAATAATAATAATGTAATTTATTATTATGAAGATATGAGTGTCCCCAATTCCAGGCCCAGTACTCTATCTACTGCATTACTGAGCTGCCCTCTCACTAACTACCTTGTAGTTCATTATCATACATATACAGAGTAGCCTTCAATAAAATGCAAATTTATTGAGAGCTAAGATTCTTTCATTCCTTACCTTCAATTTCAAGTGGTGCAGGACACATAGCATTTAATAAATTCTTGTTGATTATCAGTTGAATATTGATAGGAGTGGATTCTGAGTTTGAAGTCAGAAAGCACACAAAATTCACCTCTAATATTTCTGCTGAGTTGTCTGTGGAGTTTTCTTGGCAAAGATACTGGATAAGGAATTGACAAACAGGGTTTAGTGACTTGAGCAGGGTCACACAGCTAGATGTCTAAGGCCAGATTTGAACTCAGGAAGATGAGTCTTCCTGATTCTAAGTTCAGTGCTCTCTACTGCTGTGTCACCTAGATACCCTACCTCTAGTTCTGAAATATGTGACTATAATTTCAGGCAACTCCCTAACATTATAAGTTAAAAAGGATTGATGTCCCAGTGTAAATTTTGTTCACACCAGACTTACTACAAGTAGATACTGCCTATGACTTCAAAATGTTTTCTGAAGGCATAAGATAAAAAAAGACCTCTTTCTGAAATGACAATTATTCTATTATTAAGGACTTGGACCTTATTTACAAAATCCTCAATTTTTCAAAATGTAAATTTAGGACTTGGATCTGATTACCCATTTCTTAATTAGGAGTACAGAACGCTCACCTAAAAACAAAAAGACAAAAGAACAGGAGACTAAAACCCACATTTTAGTATGAACTAAATGAAAATTAAATTCAAATAGAGTTCATTAAATATCATAAAAGGAATTTTGTTACAGAAATTTCACTCATATTACTTCTTGAACTACTTAATTAAGCTACTGATGATCAGATAATGCCCAAATGATTATTTTAGTTTTTAATTGGTTAAAATCAGAACTTTCATTAAAGTGTAAAGACAATGTTATCAATAAGGATATATCTCTAACATATTAGAATGAGGGACACTTGACTTTATAACCAGAGAGTAAATTCAAAAGAGAGTAAATACTTTGTTACTATAGCCCGTGATCTTATCACTTATTAAAAGAATTGTGTGTTCATCCTTCATTGCTGAAGAAGACCATGCTATCAAAGAAATAATGACATGACTTGTACTTGACTTTGTTTTTTTGAGTGTGAGAGAACTGTGCAGGTCTCACTTCTCCTCCAGAATCATCTGAATCCAGTGACCACATATTCTTCAGGATGACTGGAGATAACCCAGGATGAGGCAATGGGGGTTAAGTGACTTGCCCAAGGTCACACAGCTAGTTGAGTGTCTAATTTTACTATTAAAGTCTTATCCAACTTAAAAATTCCATATAATTTTTGTTAGCTTTTCTTGGAAGAGAATATATAGCCTACAACTTTTACAAAAAACTAATGATGATACTGCTAAGATCTAATGAAATTTATATTTTTAGAGCCATAAACTACAACTGCAATGGTGATTAAATTGTTCATAGATGTGTACCATCTATCAATCAATCCAACAATCATTTATTAAATATTTGCTATTTGCTAAGTACTCTGCAAGGTGCTAAGGATTTAAGTACCAAGAATGAAATCCTACTTTGCAAGAAGCCCCAGAAAGAAAAAAATTCTATATATTGCCAAATTGCAAGAACTATTTCATTTTCAAATTCACTTACATCAGGACACTGGATCTAGATACTGAAGACCTAGGTTTGAGCCTTGGTTTTACCACTGATAAGAGATGTGTGTTGGGCAAGTTTTTCTCTGGACTTCAATTTCCTTATCTATTTTGAAACTAGATGATTCCTCAAGTTCCCAGCTCTCAACTCATGATCCTCTAGGGTTCTTCCCCACATTATAGATTCTAGCCAGGAGACAAGAGTCCCTTCTTTCTGAAATTCAAATACAGTACTTTTGTTCTCCTAAAAACAAAATTGAAACATAAAAGAATTCAGGGTAAAATGGCATCAAAATAAAAGTACTTTGATTAGGATATATGGCTACTTCAAATTTAAGCTTTATTCAAGATATGCTTGCTCAACGAGGAACACAAGTCTGCACTCAGAATGTCACACAACTTGATCATTAGACACCATTCCTGCTGTGTATGCTGACTACAGTATATATTAAGCACTATAATCAAGTTTTCCATTTAAATGGCTTTTAGATAAATTTAAGTAGAAATAGAATTAAATAGATGCAAACAAAATCCCTAAAGAATGACAATTTGCTGAAGAGTTTACGTATTATCTACTTACTTTTAGTTTTGGCAACAAAACTAGTTTTAATTCATTAGCTTTACCCATTTAAGAAGGTTTGCTGCATTTTGTGTAAATGTTCACATTTACAAATCTTGAAATGCTTAGTACGGTATCTGTAAGTACAACTACAAATCCTAAAATACCACGTTAATGTCACTTTTGAAAAAGAACATGAAATCTAAAATAATTCGGTACCTCCAAATTGCTCTTTTTCCAACCTCCCCCTCAGTATTTGCTCCTTACTGCTTAACTCTAGCAAATGTCATTTCTATCATCAAAGTCATGGAATGACTTTTCCTTTTGAATGATAAACTCCCTCAAACACAAAAGTCCTGTGAATACTCTATCCTTCCAAACATTATCAGTTAATAAACATTTATTAAGCATCTACAGTGTAGCAGATGGTGTGCTAAGCATTGGGATAACAAGAAAAAACTAGACAGTCCCTGCCCTTGAGGCGTTCACAATTTAATGAGAGAAAATATGCAAACAATTATGCAGAAATAAGTTTATGTGTATATATATACACACATACATGTGTATGTATATATACTTTTATATATATACTTAGTATATATACTTATATACTTTTAAATATATATGTAATATATTGTATATATATTTACTTTTACACACACACACACACACACACATATATATATATATATATATATATATATATAATAAGTAGGAAGTAATTAATGAAGAGAAAGTGGTAGAATTGAGAGTGTTTAAGAAAGGCTTCCTGAAGGTTGGATTTTAGCTGGTTCTTAAAGGAAGCCAGGAGGCAGAGATGAAGAGGGAGAGCAGAGCGTTCTAGACATGGGGGGCAATCAGTGAAAATTTGATTCGAGGGCAGATGGAATGTTTTGTTCAAGGAACAGCAGGAGGTGAATATCAGTGGATCAAAAAATACTTGGGGAAGAAAGGGATAAAGCATTGAGAAATAGGTGTGCGTGTGTGTGCGCATGTGAATGCATGTGTGAATGCGTGTGCCCACGTGCATGGCTTGATTGTAGTGAATACTGATCCTGAAGTTAATAAGGAGATACTCGATTTTATTGACTAACAGTTAGATCTATATTGGAGTAGAGAGAAATTTCAGGTAGGCTGACCAAACCTCAAACTATTTCAATAGTTCAGATATGAAGTGATAAGGTTCTACAACAGAGAACTTCATTAGAGGAGAGGAGGGGTATTATTAAAGAGGTGTAACAAAGGTAGAATAAACAAGACCTTGGCAACAAATTAGCTATGGGAAGAGACAGGAGTTAAAGGTGATGTTAAGGATGAGACCCTGGGGCACTTGGGAAGACACTAGACAGTAGCAGGGAAGTTTGAAAGGAAAAGGGGGGCAAGGAAATAAGAAGTTGTTTTCAACATGTGGAGTTTAAGATGTCTAACAGGCTGTTGGAAATGTGAGATCGAGCACTAGTCAGAGAACATGGTTTGAGAGAATAATTTGCCTAGAAGTGATCATTGAAATCATGGAAGATGACAAAATCATGAAGTGAAATAGTATTGGGAGGGTAGAAAAGAGGGCCTAGGAGAGTCTTTTAGTGTGCCCAGTGTTGGAGGGTGGGACCTGGATGAAGATCCAGCAAAGGAGACTGAGCAGTAAATCAGAGTGGTGTTCTGAAAATCTAGAAAGAAAAAGACTGTCAAGGAGAAGAGTATAATTGACAGTGTCAGAGACTATAGGGATGTCGAAAAGAATGAAGACTGAAAAAAGGTCATTGAATTTGTCCATTAAGTGACCAATGGCAATTTTGGAGAAAACATTTTCAAGCTTAATGATGAAATCAAAAGTCAAATTATAGAGTTAAGAAGAGAGTGAGAGGAGAAAAAGTGGAGACACCTATTATAGATAGCCTTCTCAAGTTTAACAACAAAAGTCAGGAAAGATATGGTAAGATGGGGGAATGGAAGGATCAAGTAAGGGCTTTTTGAAGCAGGAGACATAGATGTCTTTAGAAGGAGAGCAGCCAGTACGCACCGAATGAGATTGAAGATAATGGAGAAAGCAGGGACAAAAAAGCAAACCACCTGCTGGAGGAGACAGAATGGAATAATCTTGTGTGCATGTAAAGAAGTTGGCCTTGGCAAGGAGAAGCACTGCCTCATCACATGAAGTGAAAAAGAAAAAGAGGAAGGTCTCACAAATGGCTTGTTTTTTGAGGATTTGTCAATATGAGAACTTTGCCAATGTGAGGTAAGGTTCTTGGCTGAGAGGATGAGGAAGGAACTATGGAAGGTTGGAGAAGGTTTGAATGTTTGTAAAAGCCATTGCGGTGAGCCAGTGATTTAATTAGGGAAGTGTAAAAATATTGCTCAGCAGCAGTGAGGGCCCAGTTAAGGTTGCTTAATATATATTTATGATGGGCTCAGTCAGGAAGATTGCATGACTTTTCCACCTTCATTTGGCAGCATGTGTGTAGGAGTAAAAGCAATGGTTTAAGGGAGCGATCCAAGGCTGAGACTTGATGGCACAAATCAGCCATACAATAAAGGGGGCAAGAAACTCAAGATTATGGCATAACATTGTTTCACCAAAGGGTCAAGATGGAGCAAGGAGAAGAATGTGGCCAATGCTTGGCCACCACCTGGGAAAAGAAGAGGCGAGAGATGGGAAGTCTTGGTGTGAATTGAGAGAGGGAGAGGCAGATATTCAATAGACCCTAATCAGTTAAGGGAATTCCAGAATTCATGAACATGGAGACGGTGCATTTGAGGGAAATGGAAAGATCAAGGGTCTGATCATCTTCATGGGTGGCTAAGCTGGGGTGGAGTAAAACATGGGAAATGATTTGTGATGAATTGGGAAGTTGGAGAATCAATGAACATATACCTTGAAACCCCTAGTATAAGGACAAGAGTTAGTGAAGACTGTGAACCTGGTACTGAATTTACTGAGAAAGGAGAATGTACCTGGAAATCTATAGACAATAGCTAACACTCTATTGATGCTTATTTGGACAATGTGAATTGTCTGAATTTCAAAAGATATTACTGACTAATGGGAGCAGGAAGAGAAACTGGAAGTGGCAAATGAAAGCAAGTATTTTAGCTTTTAACCTTGACCAGTGAGTCAGGGAGATTGAATAAAAGTGCAGCCAGGGCTGGAAAGGGTGGTCATAGAGGTTGTCATGAGGAGTGATTCAGGTCTTGATGAGAGAGAAGATGGAAGAGCAGGAAAAGATTTAAAATGAGAGCGAATATGTTGTAGTCATTCAATAGAACACAATGGAAGGGGTGAAAGCTTTTTTTGGGGGGGGAGGGAATTTGAGTATGATGGGAATAAGGAATCAGGAAGTGGGAGAAAGAGAATGAAGCTTGGATAATGACCTAAGAGGTTCAGAATCAATAGATGGGAGAGTATTACTTGGGAGAATTAAGCATTAAGCAAAATTTTAAAATTTCAAAGTCAACAGCATTATAATCTGAGGTTGTGGGGAAGAATGGGAACAGTTCAGAGTCTTGGACACTTCAGGAGAGGGAGCTAGAATTTGGATGATTGGTGATACTTTCCTTCCCCCAAGGCAGGAGACCTGGTTGGATACTTCAGGGAATGGTACCTTTCATATCAGGGAAGGACAGTGATACGATGGAATGGCACTTCTCTTCCCTCCAAGACTGGAGATTAGGCAGGAGAACTGTGGGTGTCAGGAAAGAGGCAGGCAGGATGGTGGTATGGCACCCACTTCATCCTTTCTCACTTCCACCAGAGGATGGAGACAAGGGATGAGTATCAGAATTAGGCAAGAGACCGCTGGGAACAATAGTATGGCACCCAGCTTTACTCTTCCACTCTCCCAAGAAAGCTCTAGACCAGACAGGAAAGTGGTGGGGCAACAATGGTAATGCACCCTTCTCACCTTTCCCTTTGGAAAACGGAGATCACACAAGAGACACATAGGCCTTGTTAGGGTGGCACTTACCTCTTCCCCTCCCATTTCCACTGGAGGTTGGAAATCAGGCAGGAGATGAGTAGGGCATGAGTGGAATACACCCTTCTCTGTTTCTCCCTCAGGGGCTGCAGGTTAGGCTAGAGATTCTCCCCCTCCTACTAGAGACTTGTGAAGATTAGGCAGGAGACAAGGAGCAAATTCTTTTACTTCCACAGTGACAGCAGAAAAGTATCAGAAGAGAATAGAAGGTGCTAAAAATTATGCATTTCTTAGACTGTGTAGGAGTATTCACAGCTAGCATCCACAACTGTGATCTCTGTATAATGACCAATCACAAACGAACCGTAACGCAGGAAACCTGTACCCCAGCACATAGATATTCCTGCTATAAATGTAACGAGAACCCAGGAAGAAGTCTCAGATAAGAGAAAGGCAGCTAGCAAGAAGAAAAGTAAATAAAACAACTGGCAGATTGAGTTTCACTGGACATGGAAAGTCAACAAGAATATTTTGTAGGGCATTTCTGTAATCCCTTTGCAGATTTGTGCAGGTCTTAACAACAGACTACCATTCAGAAAATTGTGGTTTATGTGCCAACAATCTACCGCACAGAATGAAGAACACAGAAATCCTATGAAGAATGTGAACATTCAAACATCTTCCAAAGCAATTCAACAGATACCCCGACATTCTGTAACTTTAATTGTGAAAGTGGATCTAGGGAAAAATGATGAAAATAACGTTGGAAAATATGATTCAGAATCAATAACTAAGAAAAAGTCTATCCTAACAGAAAAAAAAACTGATTAAAGCAAGTGCCAAAAGTATAAATTTTTAAAAAAGGATTAAGGATGAGAAAGCATTACATGGAATTACAGAAACTCTAGTATGGATACTTCAAAGTGCTTTTTGGGAAGTCAAAAGTGAACACGTATACAAAGAAGCAAAAGAAAAAAAAAAGGACCAATATATACCAAAACATTCTCAGCATTTTGTATATTTGTTGAAGGAAAGAACTACTGTGGATACAAAACATTGTGTGAATGGGAAATGGTTTACCAAATTGTGGCACAAATATAATGGGACATTGTTTAGTGAGAAAGGATATGTATAAAGAAATCAGAGACACATGGGAAATTCTGCATTAATTGAAGGGATAGAAATGAAACATAACAGAAATTAATACAGTATACACATAATGGTTTCAAAATAAAATAAAAACAGCCCAAGTGGTTAGGATGCAGAAAAGAGGGAAGAGCTGAGTTCAAGTCCTGTCTCTGATATACTAACTGTAATGACCATGAGCAAGTCACTCAATAAATAGCTCAGTGCCTCCAAGCAATTCCAATAAACCAATCAATCAGCACATCAGTGATATGCCAGATTCTGGGGTTATAAAGACAAAAATGGAATAGTCTGCTTTCAAAGAGACTATATTCTACAAGGGAAACAACATGTACACATTAAAGTACATGTTGAGAAAATAGTAGGCAAAGGACACAGTAGCAGAGTTCAGTTCAGGAAAGGCCAGATGTAGATGGTGCTTCAATTGAACTTTGAAGCTAGGAATTCTTAGATAAGGAGAGATTGCACTGCAAATAAAAGAAATAGCCTGTACTAATGCATGAAAATGGGAACCAGGAATGTCCTAAGGAATAGCATAGACCACCAGTCTGAGAGGACTAGAAAGTATAGGAAAAAAAGTTGCAGAATAGTTGTGGATCTGCATTGATAAGAAGACATTTCCTAATTGGGAGAACCCTTTGCCAATGGAATCATAGATCCATGTCCCTGCTTTAAAGCTATGATGAAAAAATATATAAATAAACAGAATTCCCAATAATTGTAAGGACTAACCATGGAATCTGAGAACAAATTATGACATATCCCTCTTGCCCTTGACAGAGGTGGAAAACTACAGGTGCAGAACGCTGCACATGCTGCCAGGCAAGAGCCACATCTTGGTTAGTTTTGCTTTACTGTTTTTTCCTTATAAACACAGTTTTAACGTTAGTGGGATGCCATATCCGGAAATTACAGTGTTTCTAAGGAGGTAAAAGCAATAGGCATTAAATTGCCAAAGTAAGTAAACCCGCTGTTTTCAGACCCTCTCTTTTTTGATCTGTATCTAATTTCAAAGTCAATTATGGGTATGGAAACTGCCTCTAACCAATGCAGTTCACCAACTCCATACCTTATAGTTTTAGATAATTACCTAGAACACAGAGAGGTTAAGTGCTTTATTCATGTTCCCTAGAGGAAGGACTTCAATCAAAGTCTTTGGTAGCTTCTGACTCTCAAAAATGAGAAATGCATGAAAAGCCACTGCTTTGTTTACAGATCCCTATAGAAAGTTAACTCATGTAAAAGTCATCACAATGAAATAGAAAGCTTTCTTGTCATCACAAGTTTGCTGGCAAATTGAAAAATGCAACAGACATGGGCAACTTTCCAACTTAAAAGCAAAATATGCATGTGTGTCACATGCATATTTGTATGTAGGGTCAGGATGGTATGGTGGAAAGAATGCTGCATCTGGGAGTCAGGAGAGATCAAAATACAAATAGTGGCTGACACAGTGTGTTGTGTGCCCACGGAAGAGTCATACTGTGTGCCTTATTTTCCTCATTGACAAGATTAAGATACCTGTACAATCCTCCATCACAAGATGGCAAAGATCAAATGTTGTCATGTGCCCTGTAAACCTTAGGGTGACAAATCAGTTATTATCAAGATGTATTTGTACAAGGAAATCCAGGGAAGCATCAGGAAGAACATTTGGGCAAGGATCAATAAAGCAAAGTAAAATCAATATTGTTTTGGAATTTATTTATAGTCTGTCCAGCAAGAGAAAATGGATGATGAGTTCCAGAAGCAGATAGCTGTCACAGGAAAAGGACATGGTAATGATGCAGAACTTCAATCATCTGTACGTCTTAGAAGGTAAATTAGGAGCATTCTCTGAGACAGCAAGAATTCGTAAATAAGAGGTCACATCAAGCTACTAACTTCATTTCTTTTTTTCCCCCCCTCTCCTTTTTCAAGTCTACTAAACTGGTATGAATGTTACTGAGGTACTAGTGTACTTGAATTTAGTCAAGGTATTTAAAAATATCTAGACATCCTTGTGGACAAAATGGAGAATTACAGGCTGGAAGAAAGTAGCATGAGATGGTTTGGGGACATGTTTGTTAAACGATTGAACCAAAAATTACATGGACATCAATGATAAGTATTGCCTGAAAAGGAGGCGGGCCAGTCATGTAGATTTATGGGATTTAATTATAAGAATCTTATAAAAAAAATAAAAAGATCTCTATGGAAGATTTACAGAGATGGAAGATTTAAACATGTAGAAGTTAATACCTGCATCAATGGTCACATTGTCCATATCCCACAGTCATGAAATCAAGACATACATTTAAATAATTAAATGTGTATTTGCTGGATAAATGATACAGATGCAACATGAATTAGATCCAGAATTGAGCAGGAGCAGAAATGGACTGGATCACATTTGTCTGGTACTCTGTGAAATGTGAGCATTGCACTTGTCCGTTCAGATCTCTACCATTCCCCAGAATCTCATCTCTTCCTTTCCACATATTTTTCAGAGGCCCTTTTCCTTTCTTTAAAATAAAGGTACCAGCAGTCATTGGGATATCCCGATCTCACACTACATTTCATATTACGGCCAGGAAAAAGAAGTGTTTTGATTTCACATTGAGAATGTACAGCCTAAAGACAGCAACACTGGTACTCCTGAGACATAAAAAAACCTGATGAAGGCCTCTTGAATTCGGGTGGATCTTTCATTTGGGATTTCTGGAAGAAAATGAGCAACAGTCACAAAGTATGAGAAGGTGTGGAAGGGTTACCAATTGACATCAGTGGTATGGTAATAGTCTTATTTTTCTTTAATGGATGAATCCTAAGAAACAGGGTTCTTTAGTTAACTCTGCCAGTGCAGTGGCAATTAAATGTCCCACGCACTGAGGCATAATTAGTAAAGTCCTTTATCAAATCCTGCCTCTAACTGATACTGGCTGTGTGACGCTGGACAAGTCACTTAACTTCTACTAATTCTAGCAGCCTCTCTTAGATGATAAGTCTCTTTGTGTTGTTAAGAAGGGGCTCAACAACAGTGAAATCTAAAGTCAAGTCTTCCCCATCTTTCTATCCTTCATCTCTATCTTCTTTGCAAATAAAATCTTCCATTGACTTAGGCTCTCTGTATTAATACTTACACAATCAAATTAACTGATTAAGGTCTAAGCTCAACCAGAAGAAATAGTTAGAATTCAAAACAAAACAACGAAAGCTAATGAAATTAATCATCTTTTCTTTTTTCTTCTCCATTAACAAAAAAGAGTAGTTTACTGTCAACATTTCAAAATACAAAAAGTCAAATTTCTATGGCACTTGTTAGTTTACAGATGATTTGTTTTTCACATTGTACATGAACTTTAACCTAATAGGCCAACTATTTCCTGAGGATGGGAATTTAAATTTTTCATGAACACATTGCTTTAATAAAGTACTCTGCATTAGCTGTGGCTTTTGCATTAAAATGAGCACAGTCTCAAAACATTAACATTTAAAACCACAGTGTAAAACATTAATTTTGACTTTTTATAAAAACTTTTGCAATATGAGACATTGTCAGCCTCTTCTGTTGTTCAGTTGTGACCAGTTCTTCATGATTCCATGGACCATAGTATACCAAGCCCTTCTATCCTCCACTATCTCCTGAAGTTTATCCAAGCTCACGTTCATTTCTTTCAAGACACTATCTATCCATTTCATCTTCTGCTGTCCCCTCCTCCTTTTGCCTTCAATCTTCTCCAACATCAGGGTCTTTTTCCGAGTCCCAATCTTCTCAAGTATTTAAGCTTCAACATTCAACTTTTCAATGAATAGTGTGAATTAATTTCTTTTAAGTATTGATCTGATGTCCTGATTTCCTAGGGACTCTCAAAAGTCAGCCATTTTTTTCTTAGAAAGGGTAATGTTTAAGGTTTTATACACTAATTAAATAAAATAAATCCAAAAGCAAATAAGACATTGAAGGAGATATTTATCTGACAGAATTATCACATTATCTTTAATCCCTAATGAAACACTTTAGAAATATATCTATAGTATATCAGCATATTACCTTTAGGTAATGGTAAGAATATAGGTTAATTTACCAAAAAAGAAAAGAAAAAAAGAAAAGAACCTTCTATTAATTCCCACTCTTCCCCATCCCTTAAAAAAAGAAGCTTATAGCTCAAACTTACTTGTGAGTCAAAAAAGAATTTTATTTTGGAAAAATATTTCCTGCAATTGACTACTAGATAATTAATCCTACTTAACTGAAGGACTTAATTTTTAGTGTACAGATCCATTAAAAAATGACCCTTTTATTTTCAAAAGCAAAGTGCTTCTGTTTTATTCTGCATGGCAGATTAGAAATGGTTTTACTTCTTTCCACCTTAAATATTCAAGAGAAGTTCTCTCTTAGAAATATACTTCCTCTTCTACCAGCCTCCCAAGCCCCACCCCTCCAGGATTAATGAAACATTACCTTGTCTTTTAAAGTTAACATCTGATATGGAAACATGGGAAACAAACTATAAACTTTAATACTAATTAAAATGAAACATATATTAAACATTGTTTAAATATTAAACAGTAAAATTCTTTCTTCTACATTAAATAAGTATTGACATCTTAGTTTGTCATTAATGGGACCCTGAAAGACCACTGCCCACATCACCACCAAATGATCAAGGGCAAAGGGCAACCAATAGAAAAAAATAAGAAACATAATACTTAATACTTATGTTTTCAGTTTGCAATGTCAATTTACACTTTAAATTTGTCAAAAGCACCAAATTCAGGAGTGTGTCCTGCACAAATGAAATCCAGTTTTCTCTTTATAGAGCCTGAAAACTATCTCCATTCATAGTCACTAAATCTTATAATCATGTCTATGAATTCATAAAATCTTATAGTCATGTCTATTAATTCATAATTCAGTTTTAAAAAATTTTTGCTTATGCATCTTCATTTCCAGTAAACTATGTTTTGGACGCCAATACCAAGTAGTTGTATAGTCAAAGAACTTTGTAATACATGAACAGCACAAAAAGTGTATCATTCATTCATGCAAAAAATACTTAGTGAGAGCTGACCACGTGCAGGGCACCGTGCTGTGCGCTGCTGTTAAGACTCATGATGACTTTCTATGTGTGTTAATAGTGATTGCCTAACGTCTGCTTCTCATCAAAGTTAACTACCCCAGACTGGAATCAGGTACCCAACTTCAAGACAAAAAAGCATAAAAGTCCACACAACGTACAGAATATTTCCACTTTGTCTCATGTTCCTTACAGTATTTGAGTGTGTGTATTTAGATTTAAGGCAAATTAAAGAGAAAATAAACCCTGTTGAAAGTGTATGTCCCCACATCTGCATAAACTGAAATTCATAACACATATAGGTATACACACTAAAAATATTTATGGAAAAGGTAGTTGGTGCCTACATAGAGTAGTCTTAACAAATATAACTAATGGTTATTTTACCATAACAGTTTACAACCCAGGACTACAGTATTTTATCTTTGCAAAATTTTTACAAAATACATAATTATGCCTCAAGACTCAGAAAACAAATCAATACTGTTGAGAAACTGTGCTGTGGAAAACCCAAAAGTCTATTTGGGGGACGAGGGGAGGTTAGTGGATGGGGAGGAGATTGTCCCAATTTTTCAAAAATCGAAAAAACCTTGCAATACAAAATTCAGCCGGGAAACTTCTTCTCCAGAGTTTGAGACTTCCACAGAGCAAACTTTCTTTTTCCTCTTACCTACCGGGGTGGATTTTTGTGATTAAAAAAAGTTTACAATTCTATGGTACCTTTAAATTTCAACATGAGCCCTAAGCATTGCCATTTTAACACAGATGAAAGTGCATTTCATTTTTTAAAAGCCATGCTACCCAAAAGAGGTGGTTTGAGAAAATGATAAAAAACAGAATGATTTAATTTATGAAAACTCTGAGAGAATCCTAATACTTTTAATTAACAAAAGAGGAAACCACAACTGAAAAATGTAAATGTTACTTCGTTGTACACCTTAGACACAACACTCTGGTTTTTACTTAAAGTGGAAAAAGAGGAAAATGCTCTATACCCTATCCTAGAAACTTAAAAATAGATTTATACCTATTTTATATGATATTAAGGGAACACACAGAAATACCAATGTTCTTTTATTTCTGTTATGTTCACAATTTTCAATAATTAAATGTATTCTTTGGTGCTTGGGAAATTTCATCAATATTAATGGATAGCATGGGATAGGAAATCCAAGACCAAAAAGTAAAGAAAAAATGGTTTAAAATCTCTTTGCCACAAAAAAGAATGAGAGTGATAAACTTTTAAGGATTTTATGTCTATATGACTGGTACACTGAATGAATATTCCATTCCAAATATCATACTCTGGCTCTCACAATAAAATGCATTACAACCTATTTAATCTGTGGGTTGAGACTTTCATTTAGAAAGGTACTCCAGTATATGCCATTATAAACATTCTAAGTTTTCATCACTGATGCCAGTGGGAAGAATGAACATTCATTAAATGTTTCCATAATAAAGATTACGTAGATTGAACATTTCAGCCACAGCCAGAGGGTGGTTCTTGATTTTTCATTATCCCTTTTTAAACAAAGACTAACAGAATATATAGTACATATACAGGATGACATTTTGATTCACTCAAAATAGTCATTTCACTTTGCTTAGCTTTTCAAATTCTAAGGACTAAAATTTAATATCATTCACAACATAGTATTTTCAAAAAGTAAAACAATGGAGCAATGAAAAAAATCAGAAAATCAGAAGCAAAGTGGCTAACAGCCTCATTACCTCTATACACACACACACACACACACACACACACACATACATACACACACACACATGCACGCACACACGCACGCACGCACACACAACCTGTATTTACCTTCTAAGGAGAAACAAAACTTCTTAAGTGACGCTAATTTAACCAATGGAAGAAACTTCTATCAAAATATACAATTTCCATTACAGACTAGAAGGCTAATATTATTATTATTAAAAAAATAGCTATAAGCAAAAAACTTTTGCTTATAATGATGGCAGACATCAGCCTGTCAAAGCATGAAGCATCAAATAAGGTCTTGGAAAAAGATTCATTTTGTGACCTTCATTTGTAAAGTTCTTGACAAATTCATTAATCAAGAGCCTCAGTCCCCAGAGTGGAGCAGTTTCATGCTTCTTAATCCAAATGTCTAGGGGGAAAATGGTAGCCAAGTAATTCAGAATCTCAAATGGGATTTATGCTTCACCATGTACCTGTAAAATAAATAAAAACAAAGTATTATATTAAGCTATTGTAAATCTGTAATTTGGAGGCAAATGAATTGGGATCAGGTCCTTCCCTGGCCAGTAACTGCTTATACAATCTTTGCCAAATCATTTAATCTTCTCAACCTAAGTTTCTTACCCATAAAAGGTACCTTCCAGCCATAGATCACTTAGAAAGGGTAAATGAGTTAGTTGCCCAAGATCACGCAAATGGTAATCAGTGGAAACAGGTCCTTTGATTCTAAGGTTAAGTTTTCCCCTAATGTTTTGACCAAGTGTTACCAGTTAAAATCTGATATTGTATAAATTATAATCATTAAATAAAATAAAGGAATTTCAGATCATGAAAGTGGCACATTTATAGAAATGGCAATATCAAGAGTGTGACCTTATCTGTGTGTGGCTGAAGGCAGAATGGAACATATAGTCATGGATGTTGAGTTGTTTGAGGAACTGGGAGGTTAAATTATTTCCGAGGACGGTAATCTGTATGCTGAAGTCCCCTCACAGGTGGGCAAGAATTAGGGAAAAGAGAAGACTGAAGGTACTAAATCCATTATTTTATACATGAGAGGGGGAAAGTGTTAATAAGTATCTAGGAGACAAATAAAGTTTATTAGAGGGATACCTTAGCAGTGTCTTACATTTAAGTTCTACATTTTAAGAGGCAGAAATGAGGAAATGCATTCCAGACATGAGAGAACCACATGTGCAAAGGCACAGAGGTAGTGGACAGAATTTTATATACGGGATTAACCAGGTTCAACTGGATCATGTCAATCTGAGGATCCTTCCAAGGAAGTCCAGAAAAAAAATTTAGAGTATAATGTCTTGGAAGTTATAGGAAGAGAGTATTCAGAAAGTAGCACATGACCCACTGTGATAAATGCTAAAGGGAGTGCAAGGACTGTGAAGCTACTGAATTTGGTGGTCATTAGCACTCCTCCTTTGAAAATAGCAGAAAAGGAATATTCATAATCAAGACTACCAGGGTTTGAAGATTAAACAGAAGTAAAGGCACTAGAAGTATATGTTTTCAAAAAGGTAGAAAAAAAAGGGAAGAGAAATATGAGATGACATCTAAGTGAAGGAGAGGGGAAATGTTTTTGTTTGTTTATTTTTTAGCACTAGGGACACAAGTGTATTTGTAGGTAAATGGGAAAAGAGGTAACTAAGTGGTACAGGGCCGAATTAGCTATTCTTCAAAGTTTCTTCTAGCACAGTGGACAGAGCACCAGATCTGAAGTCAGGAAGGGCCAAGTTTAAATCTGGCCTCAGACTTGTCCTAGTTGTGTGACCCTGGGCAAGTCACTTAAGCACTACTGACCTCAATTTCCTCATGTGTAAAAAATGGGAACAATAACAGCATCTACTTTGCAGGATGGTTGTGAGGATCCAGTAAGATAATAACTGTAAAGTTCTTAGCACAGTGTATAGAGGACGCAGCAAACTCTATATAAATGCTAACTTTTATTATTACTGAAGAAAGAGATTAAAAGGATGTAAGAGAGAATGTAGGACTGTTACAGTGCCTTGGTAAAGATGAATGGAGGAAATGGGATGAAGGGATCAGTATGAGGGGTTAACTGTAGCTAGTTAGTAGGATGCTCTATCCTTTGAAGATAGAGCAAAAGGGAAGAGGGGAAAAAGTGACAATATAATAAGTTTTGAGGATGTGACCCCACTTTGAAATTTACAATATCTGTATGAAGAGACTAACAAATTTGACAAGTAA
This sequence comes from Potorous gilbertii, assembly GCA_028658325.1. Lineage (NCBI taxonomy): Eukaryota > Metazoa > Chordata > Mammalia > Diprotodontia > Potoroidae > Potorous > Potorous gilbertii. The sequence goes on from CM053770.1 coordinate 614,827,908, forward strand.
AGAGTAATAGCTTTTACGTTCATGTTTACCTGTCCAAAGTTTCCCAAAAACGTAAAAACACTGGTCTGTCCAAATGACGTTTGTGATAGCTTAATTCTAATACTGTTACATCCCATTTCTGTACATTTGGATCTAGGCGTACTTCATCATACTTAAGATGAAAGGCTTTAACTACAAAGGAAAGAAAGTAAAAATTAGGTTGAAAGAAAAATTATGACATTATTTTACATGAGATAAAAACACAGATTCACTTGTGTAACATGAGAATGAATCAGAAGGTCTACAATATAAATTCAATAATTTTTCTAAGTAAACATTATAGTTATGGTTTAGAAGAAGCTGAGGTTACTATTTTCAGGAAAAAAACTAATTTTTTAAAAAAATTCTTAGGAGTCATAACAAAAGATAAAAATTCAGTCTAAGTGTCACAACAAGATTTCATTATATTTTATGTTTTAAAATGCAAATAGAAGGTAGATGAAATGATGAAATTCATGTGGTAATTAATCCGGTAATATGTTTTAAAACCTCAACTGTGAAATAGTGAACAAATATTCTTTACTTGTTGAAAAAACCAAGTTTACAAATAAAAGACTAAATTACATCTTCTCCATAAACATAATTTTGAAAATATCATCCCATGTGAAAAACACTAATAGGAAACAAATAACATGATTATTATTCATAGCTGATATGTCTCATATTCTGCCATTTAAAATTAGTCAATTGGTGAAATAAGTATTTTCTAACTGAAGATGACAAATGTGGATCAGATTTCCCAGAGTTAAATTATTTAGAAAACTATATAAGAATAACAAATTGCAGGGACACTGAAAGTCTTCTAATGCTAATGCAAAAGAGAAATTTCAAGAACAGTCATAACAACATCTGATAGCTCTCTTCATTCTGATGTTGAAAACATAAAGTATTAAGCATTCCATAATGATGACAGTTTATTCTGCTAGTTCAGACCTGTAGCTTCACTGGAGAAATGGAAATACTAATATCATAAAACTTGTGACAGTAACCTACTGTCAGAATGGCCAGGGGTACTGAGACACTGAGAGGTTGTGTCACTTGTCCATAGCCACAGAGCAGTGACAGGATATGAGCCCATAACTTCCTGGCTCCAAGACTGGCCCTCTGCTACCCAAGTTAGCCCTCAACGATGACTAAGATTAACCCTAATGACGGCAGAAGGGGCATTTAATGATGTGTGGTGATTGATAAAGGTACATTCAGGTACATTTACCCGAAGTTTCATTAATAATGAGGCAGCTAAACTTGGTGGTGTGTACATAGAGTGCTGGGACTGGAGTCAGGAAGACCTGAGTTAAAATCTAACCTCAGACACTTACTAGCCGGAGTGGGCAAATCCAATCCAGGCAAAGTTCACAATGTAAAATTAGTATTCAAATGAAGTCTAAATTAAATAGATTTCCATGTGCATATAAAGAATATAAGCATATAAAAATCTGCAAATCAATTTTTCACATTTCAAAATGAAAGCACTTTAAACTAATTTAATTTAAAAATAAATCTTATAATCACAACAGACTACTACTAATCCCAGACTAGTATTACGGCCAAGAAAAGTTTGATCTTCTCAGTTTAAAATTTTCAATCTGTAAAAGTTACATGCAAAGTCTTACAAATTACCAATATGGGAATGAATTGAGTTATCTCAATGATAAGCTCTATGAGTACTGACAGGATTAAAAATATCCTACTGGGAGTTTGCTGTGTCTTCTAAGTGTGTATATATAAAATCTAGAACAGATAACTGCCAACATCAAATATCAAGGTCTTATACTGATTGTACTTGAAAATTTCAATTAAATCATGTATTCAGTGCCTGCTCCAAAACAGGAATTATGTTGGATGCTAGAGATACAAATCAAAAACAGGACAGTTCTAGCCCTCAAGGAGAGAACATACATTTGGCAACAACTACAATAAATGCAACTACAGTTTTTTCTACTAAATTTCTAGAAAAAAAATTGTGATTCATAAATACTGTAAGGGGAACATGTTATCAAAGAAAAATGAGAAACTCACTTTTAGCAAATATGTCAACTGGTGATCCATCAGGTAATAGCCATGGCCAACCTTTGAACTGCCATGCGGGGCCCTGTACAAAAACTGCCACAACACGATCCCTATAAATAGAAAAGAAGGAAAAGACACTCTTATTAAAGACCTTGAGTTTTAGTTACTGTAAATCCCTAAGGAACCAGTCTCATAATTATTCATGTGACAGAGTCTGCTGTCAACACTACTGAGAGGCAAACAGAGCACATTAGCATAATTTCTCTTTATAATGTCACTAGTATAGCACATTAATGACTGCTATACCACCAGTGCATCTGGTTTTTGCAGTTATATGTCTTTTCAGTACAAATACACATAAAGTTATTTTTATGTGTGATCCTTCTGGTCTTTTATAAGCCTGTTCCTTTGCTAACTGCAAAATGATCTTAAATTTTACTCTAAGACAAATCTCTTGATTGTTACCAGAATTAACTGATTTTAATAAACTATTTTTAAATTTAAAAAAAATCATGTTGATTCAAAAAAATATGAAATTTTGTAACATGATAAAAGGTACTGAAAATATTGAAGAAGAATACTTTGTCTTACAATGCCAAATAAATGTGAGCTAATGTTTATTTTTAAAAAGCAGTTCATTTCAGTTGTAATCTTCACTTTCATTCTAGTGGTTGCAAGAATTACCCTGCTAGTATAATAGTCAATAGTGATATTATAAAAAGAAACTATGCTAATATACTGCTTGCTTCACAGTGGGATCACAGATCTTGAGCTGAAGTCGAGAAGTCCTAAGAACTCCTTTTATACAGAAGAAAACTGAGGGCCAAGGAAATTAAGTGATGTGCCAAAGGACATATCAGTATTAAGTACAAAATCAATATTTAAGCCTGACTCCTGTGATACCAGAGTCAGCATTCTTTCAATTGTACCATAAAATATAACTGGACTTTTCTTTTCTAACATACTTAACATTATTAAATTTTCTATTTCATCAAATGTAGTCTTAATGTTAAGAAAGAACAAATTTTTAAACTTCTGTTTAAAAACGTGTTTTTATACTATACAGAAGTATTAAAAGGCATCAAGTTTTATCTGTGAAGTAATTTAAATAAACCATCATCTAATTCTGCTTTGGTAAAACAGGTTGATAACCAGGTGGAAATACCCAACTACTGGGGAAAGAAAATAATTCTAAGCAAATTTAAGAAAGAAGAACATGTGCAGCATGTTGCACATACACGGACAAATTATATTGATCAGGTTTTCAGAAAGACAAGTGTCCTATAATTAAATTATATAGTCTTCTTCAAATTTAAATAAACATGCATATGTTGTTATAATGAAAAACAAACTAACCTTTTTCTAAGTTGTTAAGAGAGATTTAGATTTCAAAAACCAAAAAGATTTGGTTATACTGAGACACTATGATGTTGAAACTTGAAAGTTTAGGAATTTAGTAACAAATTTAAAACTAAAAAAGTTAATGAAATATTTAAAACTGTAAAATCATCTTACCAGTCTTGAGGCATAAGTTTGAGGGGCTGATCTACTACTCGATAGGGGACTGTCACACTTATGGCAGTGCCCCCAGGCTGCATCTGATCTTTCCGTCTCTGAATAAGTGTTTCATTTTCTCGTTGGCAGCCTTGTTTTTTCTTCTCATCTGATGGGACAAATCTTCCAGAAAACAGAAATGAGAAAAAAGAGATTAATATCACAAAATATTACAAAGTACTTCAAAGGTCATTTAATCCAAGCCATACTTGAACACTGTATTTTAATTTCCACAATTTTATGACTAACTTTTAAGTAATATCAATTTTCAAATATTGATATCCAAATCTGAATATTAAAGTCAAAAGAGAAATTTTAATGTAAAAAAAAGTATAAAATTCAATGTGGTAAAATAAAATTCCAAGTACTATGTATACAAAGATTAGTAATGCTTAATAATATGACTTAAGACAGAACTTACCATTATGAAGTTGTGTGTTTTATATATATATATATGTATGTATATATGCTATATAACAATATTTTATGAATTCTGATAGACAATATTTAATTCCATTATCTTAATTTACATTATCCTATCTTGTCTGTTTTAACTGGCAACTCTACTACTTCAGTGTTCCCCAAGTGCTTCAGAGAAGTGTTACTACTATCATGCTGTACAGCATTAAACTATAGAGTTCTTCCTCCAGGTTGATGTAAGTTAACCTCAACCCATTAGTTACTACTCTGTTTGGGTTCAGTTACTCAACCAGTTAGAAATCCATTTTACTGAACTGTTGCATTGAAGTACTTACTGTCTTACTGAGGTCATTTTCCTCCTTACATAGAACCTAAATTTGCCTTTCTTAAGTTCTGTTCTTTAGAGCTAAGCAGAGCAAATCTAATCTCTTTATTGTGGTATACAGGAAGAGAATTATATCTCCCTTTCATATACTCCATTCCTCTTCTAACAAATACTTATTCAGTGGATGGAACTTGCCTCAGAGTCTAGAAAACCTAGGTTCAAGCCTTGCCTCTGATAAAGCCTTGCCTCTGTGTTTGTGACGCTGGGCAGGTCACTTAACCTCTTATTACCCCAGACAACTCCCTAATATAAACTGCACTATGCACCAGTAGAGGGCATTTTCTCATCTGGAGTTCCATATACCAGTGAAATCATAGGTTCAGCCCCCATCTCAATCAAACCCTCTTCCTTTTTGAATCCATGCCATATGAGAGGTGAGGCAGCTAAGTGATGCAGTGGATAGAGCACCAGTCTCAGGAGTCAGGAGGACCTGAGTTCAAATCTCACCTCAGGCACTTGACACTCACTAGCTGTGTGACTTGGGCAAGTCACTTAACTCCAATTGCCTCATCCTGGGTCATCTCCAGTCATCCTGATGACTATCAGGTCACTGGATTCAGATGGCTCTGGAAAAGGAGTAAGGCTGGTGACCTGCACAGCCCTCCCTCACTCAAAACAAAGTCAAGTGCAAGCCATGTCATCATTTCTCTTGATGGCATGATCTTCTTTGGCAACGAAGGACGAACACACATACACGCGCACGCACACACACACATAGATACTATATTACCCACCATCAAACTTAACTGACAATGGCACACAAACCATGACAACAGTGGAACACCTGAAGAGAGAGAGTGAATTGGAAGCACATATTAAGTCTAGTGGATATACCCAAGGAGACTTTTCCTCAATGCTTGCTCTCATCCCTAAACAAAGGGCTCATCATCATGTAAATTGTTTATATTAATGTTAATATTATGGTCAGAAAAATATCTAAAAAATGATGATGAGTCATTAAATATCTGTTCTCCCTTTCTTACCTCAACACTTCTACATACAAGACAAATAAAACATGTTTTAATAAAAGTAAAGAATTTATATACTATATATCTATCTCAAACCTCTTTAATTCCTTGGGCACTTCGGTATCTTGTTATTTTACTTTGGACCCCTGATCATTTTGATCATGTGCTTTATTTATGCATGTTTATGAATATATACCATTCCTTTAAGCATTATACTAGCACAAAAAGTCAACTCCCCCAATCCTCAAATCCACACATTTTATGAACATTAGCTCACATTAAAGCTATTATAATTTAACAAATATTTAATCATCTATTATGTATAATGTACTGTGTCAAACACTGCATAAGATATCAAAATAGGGCACTCAATAAATTGCATGACAGAGCAAAATAAAAGTATATATTAATTTATCTGCCTGTTGCTGGGACAGGGAATGTACAAGGACAAAATTTTTTAAAAAATATTAAAATTACTTCTGACCTTTAAATTTCACAATTAACACTTCAAATCAATTCAACAGAAGTCTCTGAAACAGAAGTCTAAATACAACATGAAATATTTCACTATTCCATGAACAGAGATAAAAAAATTCATACCAAGACAAAACTTTTTATCAGTCCTAGAATATTCACACTTTCTAGTTCTTTTTATTCCTAAATAGCACTTCTGCCAAATAATAAGCTTCTCTTCTTGGCAGTGGCAACTTAAAATTGCTGTCTCAATTTAACAGCCTCCTAAATCTACAACACACACACACACATACCACGCACACCGTAGAGTAAGACAGAGAGAGAGAGAGAGAGAGAGAGAGAGAGAGAGAGAGAGAGAGAGAGAGAAAGTAAATGGGTATCACTTTTATTATTCTTCATCCCTCTAGACCTGTCTATATAACCTTTCAATCACCCTTTTCTCTTTGATACTCTTCTCTACTGTTCTTTAGGGTATTGCTCTCTCTCATGTTTCCTCTTCCTACCTGCCTGTCTGACTGTTCTTTCAGCCTCCTCTGTAGGACCACCATTCAAGTCATGCCTGTTAACTAACCACGGGAGTTAGGCTCCTGGGTCCTCTTCTTTTCTCTCTTTATTTCACTTGATTTCATCAGCTCCCAAAGTAACAACTGTCATCTCTATGCAGATGAGTCTCAGATATAATTGTTCAGTTGTATTTTCTCTGACAAATGGCCTTGCATTTCCAACTATTAGACATTTTGAAATTGATGCCCTGCAGACATCTTAAACTCAATATGTCCATACCTGAACTCATTAGGAGGTGATACCAAGACATGCAAGTGAATTTGATTTAAGTGAGGGAGGGATGTGCAAAATCACCCTCTTCACTTCAGGATGACTGAAGAAGGCTCTGGGTATAGTGGGCCTTTTTAAACTAAGGTAATCTTTAAGAGATCTCAGTTTGACTGAGGCATCACCCACTTAGTGAAAGGCTAGGAAAGAAATGAGGCAGAGAATGACTTTTTCCCCTAGTTTTTTAAAAAATCAATCTGTGAGAGGAAGACCCTCAGGGTTTTTGCTATTTACATTCACTCTGAACCAATGAGGGTGCAAACAATGACCAAGTTGGGGTTGGCCTGGGACCTACTGTTGGACAATTAATGAGAGTCAGAATGACCTGGGTTTAAGGTATGATCCTTTACCAAAAATTCTAGCCCATAAACCCCAAGATATCTTACAAGTTAACTGATGACTATACTAAGGAAATTAAAATCAATATTACATGCAGCTATTTCACTCATGCAATATCAAAGGCGAATAAACTCTTAACAAATGGTACAACAGTTTTGCTATTTCTACAACGGCAGTTTTGGAAACATCTTGTTACACTGAAGCTCTAGCTGTGGCTAGATATACCTCACGCAAATGTCAAATGAAACAAATGGACCACTCCTCTCAGAAACAAAGGTAAAAGTTAAGCCAATTTTGTTTTGTCCTGACTACCTTATTAAAAAAAAAAAAGCCTTAAAAATAATTTTGATTCCATGTCTTTTGCCATAATCTTAATAAAGCTAAACTATTTAACCTTTACTACTTTTCTATATGATGAGTACTCATCTCTGTTATACAAAACTCAAAGTAGATAAACACAGGCTACACAACAAATTTATGGACAACCAAAAAAAAAGTTTAATTATTTGAATTTCGACATTAATTTATTCTGGCAGCGAAGCATAGTGGATAAAGCACTGGACTTGGAATCAGGAAGACCTGAGTACAATCCTGTCTCTAATATCTACTGCATGACCAAAGATAAGTTATGTAACCTTGATGAGCCTCAACTGTAAACAAATGGGATACTAAGACTAGTCCTTGCAACACCCTATTTCTCATATGGCAGTTAGGAAGTTCAGCTGAGATAAAGTTGGAAAACATTTGGAAACCTTAAAATACTATGTAAAAATGCCAGCTATTGTTATTGTCAAGAACATTAAAATTTCAGTAGTAACTGGCACTTAAACGTTTAAAAGTTGGTATGTTTTCATTTAAAAATTCACATAGATAACAATGACAAAATGTTTAAGACCTTAGCTACCATTAAGTTTGAACAAAGCAAAGCCAAACAATGACGCAGCCAAAGTCCTAAGGTGAAACATCCCTAATTTTACTTTTAAGTTTAAGTGTTTCAATGTTTACTACCTCACTACAACTGACAGCTTCCCTGCAGTGTAAGTCAGCAGGAGGGCTTGCTATATAATTAATGCATAATTGAAAACCCTCCTCAACACAATTATAGTACCAGCTGTAGCCCATAGTTCATGTTGGCATAGATTCAATTTGGGTTCTGTATAAAGTTGACTATTCTTTTTTTGTCATTTCTTCAAAAAGTTGCAATTTAAAAAAAAAATCTGGCCCAGAACTGACAAAATTAAGTTTATAAATTAATATTATAAACCATTATCAATTATTAAAATGTAAGATGTGGAAATAAATTTTATGTAGACTGGAAAGTAAAAAAAAACCCTTACATTATAAAACAAAATAATTCCCTATTAAAACACACTAAACATTGCTATAAAATATTTTCTTAAAGAGACTACAATCTTTGCCTTATAGATTCTTGTCAACCTGCTTTACTTCTTTAAAGATTTATATCAAAACACAAAAAGTAAAATAATTTCTAGGGAAAATAATAACTTTGGAATGTTGCATAAGTAATTTACATCTATACAATGTACATTTATCCCTATAGCATTGCCTAGCATTTTCACTATATTTCATTACATATTATAGCAATTATTGCAATTCATCAGGAAAACCAATTCTCACTTCTATTGTCTGTAAACAAAATCATTTTAGTTGTCTGAAATCAGAAAGTAAAGTACTAAAGAAAATGTTGTTTTTCCATTAAAATAACATTTTATATATATATATATATATATATATATGATGTATATAAAGATTAAATCACAAAGAGTTAAAGTGCATTAAGGAGTAGGTTGGTTTAAAAAACAAACTGTACAATAATTCCAGTTACTGCTAAATTTAAACTTCTTCCCTCATTTCTAATCCCTAAAAGTCACAAACTAGACCCAAAACATATCTGAAATAAATATATTAGAACTGAAAAGTAACTGATTATTTAGGAAACTATATATGAAGACTGGCTAAGCATGTGGCAAACAGGTATAGCAAAGAATAACTCCTTTCTATGAGATTATGGAAACAAAATATTTCATCATTTATTTGAATCAAAGAGGGTTTCTAACAGGTAATGCAGCCGTAGTTATTTTCAAGGATGAAACATTTATTATTACCCTGCTACAAATCCTTAAAATTATTAAGTTTTTCTCTGTGGCCTCAATGTGGTATGGAGGTGACTATGAGAACTCAAACAGCTAAATCAGTGAAGTGCAAATTATATACTCTATCAAACTGGAAAAGAATAATTTTAGTGACAGACTACATCTCAGAAGCATTCTGAGAAAACTAGCTAAACTTCTTTACAAGGATATTTTGGTGATGAATTCTTGGCTATGGCAAGCCAAGAAACAAACATCAAAAACTAAACAGTCTTTCTATGCAAAGGTAGGAATAGGGGAGGATTATATAAAGTTATTAGAAAATTAGGCTCAGAATAACAGAGAACAAAGGCTTATATTACACAAAAGCTTTGTACCTACCTATCATGAACACAGCAGGAAGACTGTGGACACAGTAAATAACAAGAAATATCACAAATGGTCTAACTGAATATATCTTAACAGAAAGGATAAGACTTCCTCAGAATCACAGAATCTTCAAGATGGGAAGGAAATCTCTTCCAACCGTACTTGAATAAGAAAACTTACTCAGATCCTATCTCTGAAACAACCTAGTAGTGAGACACTGGGCAAGTTATGATCCTGTACAATGAGGATAATATTCCCTATAATAGTTCCTACTTCACATGACTGGTGTAAGGATCCAATGAAATAACATATATACAGCAACTTTAAAGCACTATACAAATGTCCCATCTCACTTTTAAAAAAAAAAAAACAATGGACAAGCCACTTCACCTTCTATGACTCATTTTCATTTATGAAATGGAAAAATAGTCCTTGTACCACCTACCTCGCAGGTCTGCATTATGTAAGACGCTTCAAAGCTGAAAAGTGTTACACAAATGTGAGCTATTTATTAAGAGTAATTATTAACAGACAACGGCAGTGAAGATAAAACTGTTCCCAATGCAAATAAAAACTTTTAATACAGCAAGTATGCCTAAAACTCAGATTTCTGTAGAGGTGGGAGCCATTTCCAAATAAACTCTCAATATAGTAAGACAACACAATCTGTCATAACAAAGATCAAAATCAACACAAAATTAGAAGAATAAAATTAAGAAGATACAGTTTACATCTGAAAACAACTCCAAACTGACCTATGCCAAATGAAAGGATCTGTACTGATCTTATGTGTGCGCTTAAGTGTGTGCTACTCTCTCACACAGAGAAAGTAATATGATCAGACCTGCGTTTTACGTATATCAATTGAGCAGGGGAAGATGGATTGAAGCAGGGGTGTCAAACTCAAACAGAAATGAATGCCCACAAGGTTGCATATTGACTTAGAAAACCACAAACTGACATTATCTTTGTTCAATTATATTTTTATTCATTTTGTTAATTATTTCCCAATTATATTTTATTCTGGTTAGGGGCATTGTAGAATTCAACACTTCTGGATTAGAGAAAGGAGAGATGAGACCAAAGAGACCAATTAGGAGGCTTTTGCAGTTATTCAGGGAAAAATGAAGGCATGAGTTAAGGTGGCCACATGAGTAGAAAAAAGGAAACTGATGAAAAAGATATTGGGGAAATAGACTCCACAAAGTTTGGCAAGTGATTAGATATAGGGTTTGAGTGGCAGGAAAAGGTCAATACAAACTGAAAGGATGGAGACATGACTAAAATAACGACAATGCTATTAAAAAATGCAGATACATGGAAGATAACTGGGAAGGAATTATGGGTTCTCTTTGGTGATATGGAGCTTGACATGTCTACTGGACCTTTAGGCAGAGATGTCAGCTACATTTATTAAGCCCCTACTGCATCCAGGTACTGTGTTAAGCACTAGGGCTACAAAGGACAAAAAAAACAGTCCCTGTTTTCAAGGAGCTCATCGCTAATTGGAGGAGAAAATATGCAAACAACTATGCACAAACTATATACAATATAAATTGGTGGTAATCTTAGAGGGAAGGCATTAAGCTTAACAACTAGGAAAGTTAGCATGTTGCAGAAGATGGGATGTTACAAAGGTGGAAATGGCAGAACTTGGCAAGTGACTGGATATGGTGGATGAGAGAGAGTGAGGACTCAGGGATGGAATTCAGATAAAGGAATAATAATTCATTCAGCAAAGTTAGATCATCTGACCTTCATAACACCATAAGACAGGTATGACTGTTATCACCCCATTTCACAGATAAGGAAATTGTAGGTGACCCTGGCTAGATTTAAGCCCAGTTCTTCCTGACTCCATGTCCCATACTCCTACTCACAGTATCATCTTCCTGCCTCTAAGTGTAGGACCATTTCTTAGTTATTTGGATGAGATCACATGTTTATTGAAAAATTACACAGACTCATACTGATTTAATATTGATATTTGATGTAACTGATTTCCTTTGAAATCCTCTGTATTTTATTTTATGCATTTAAAAACAACATTCTGAGAAGGAATCCAACATTGTCAATGACACAAAAAAGGTTAAGAACCCTTCCCTAGATATATAAAATTAAAAAAATAACATTTATACAAAGAGCTTCAAAAAATTTGAGCACCTAATAAATCTAGTATGAAAATTTAACTTCTAGTAGTGATTCTTCCACTAACTGGCTGAAGGAGATTTGATTATGTCTAAATTAGTCTGTTTCATACTTGTTACCCCATCCTTCCAACAATTAAAGACACAAAATGCACCTTAATGATGAAACTTCAAAAAACTAAGAAAGACTATATACTATTTTGGGCAGGGAAGTTGCTCATTGGATACAGTGTTGGGCCTGAAGTCAGGAAGACTTATCTTTCTGATTTCAAATCTGGGCTCAGAAAATTCCTAGTTGTGTGACTTGTCCCACAAGTCATATAACCCTGTTTGCCTCAGTTCATCATCTACAAAATGACCTGGAGATGTTAATAATCAACTGCTCCAGTATCTTTGCCAAGAAAACCCCAAGTGGAGTCACAAAGAGGCAAATATGACTGAAATGAATGAATAACAATGTTCATACCACTAAAAAATCTAATTTTATGATTCTTGATTTAAGTATGTTGCTGATGTTATACAGAATATTATGAAAATCATGTTAAACACATTAAATGAGTGGCAAGTCATATTTAATTGTCTGAAAAGTCTCCAGTCATAAAGAACTTATTAACTATCACTCTAAGTGATAGGTGTACATCATAGCACTAATAAAGTAATAATAAAGCTAAGACTGAAGCACAACAATCAACAATCAGTACAATCAGTACTATCAGTAACCACTAATTCTGAGTTTCATTTATTTTATGAAGACAATCTTCTGGAAAACATATTTTCATCAACTACTTACTTTAGGTCCTGGAGAAGGTCTTTTGCATTAAGCATGGTTATTAAAGAGGTGGTAGCTGCTGGAATAATGATAATAGGTGTTCGAGATCCTAGAAGTGAGAAGTAATAAATATTTTCAATAAAAGGAAATGAAAATTAAAAACAGCTATAAAGTGCTACTTCAATCCAAATGCCAAAAATGAAAAAGGCAATAGTCATTTTTAGAGGCAGTAGGAAAACTATGTACTAGTTCAACCAGTCTTGACATCAATTTGTGGTTATGCAAGAAACATCACTAAACTGCTCGTATTCTGACCCATTCCACTATTTTAACCAATTCTGATACTGGATATGTAAATCCAATAATATCAATGACAGAAGAAAATGCTGCATGTATACCAAAATATCCATAGGCATACTACCCTTAGTAAATAAAACAAAAACCACCTGGAAACAAAACAGGTGCCCAATGAGTGGGGAATAGTTGGGAAACTGAGGCATATGAATGCAATAGAGAACTAATATACTGAAATGAATGAAGAATCAGAGAAGACTTGTATGAAGTGAAGGAAAGTAAAGTGGAACTAGAATACAGAGAGAGACTATAAAGATGTAATAGAATCATTAAAAAGATAACTGTGGATCAAAGGCACTGGCCAATACTGCTTCTAGGAGGATGACTTTAGAATACATTTAGTTATTTCTAACAGAAAAGTGGTAGACTACAAATGAATAAGAGAATGTTACATGCTATTAATAGTGTTCACTATACTGTACAGTTTCACTTAACTTTTAAAAATGAGTTTTAAAATAACTGAAATGATCATTTAATCAAATAAATTATCTTCCTTGCATGAAAATCCATTAATCTATAGTGTTCACATTTATTTGGTGAAAAAAGCTTAGCACTCCATAGGCACTTACCTTTTTTCTGGTTTGGAGGCGGTCTTGCTTGGGAAACTATAATGTAAAACAAAACATTATTTGGAATATTACAAAAACTGAATTACTTTTAAAAATTAAAATGATCTAAGAATTTGAAAAATCACAAGACATGTTCAATAATGGTCTAGTGGAAAGAACATAAGCCCCATTTCAAGGGTTAATAAATTATCATTCTCTTCTCTATAAATACATCAGAATCTCAAAGTACCAGGTATAGCCTCTGGTCAAAAGTTATTAAAATCTAACAGATGATTTCATGTGATTTTCTGTTGAAAATTCATCCATAATGAAAAGCTTCACAACATTATTAGTTTTATAATAGAGATATTTAGGGTTTTGTCCCTTTCACACGTAAGAAGGCCATCAACAGAAAAAGAATTAAGTTTGTAAGAGATTATGTAGCCAATGTCTTTAATATGATGTATACAATGTATTTTCATTCAGCCAATCAAAATAAAATGGGCAATTTAAAAAAAATAAATACAGATAAAAGATGTCTGGTATCCTAAACTCCATGGGAAATAGTCTTCAAGACAGAATTCATGGAAGGGAGAAAAGAAATGCGTGCTTAAATCAGTAGCTAGGTGATCAAACTCTTAAAGAATAACTGATTAAACAATTTTGTTATTTGTTAGTATTCGAGACAAAAGACTTAGTTTCAAGCAGTTTTAAATTACTGGAGAAGATGTTACCCATCAAAATCATACTCACAGTATCACAGATTTAAAACTGAAAGGGATCCTAGATACTGTCTCGTACAACCTTTTCATTTTATAGATGAGGAAACTCACATGTAGTGACTTTTAAAAGCAGTTACTGAATTCAAGTCCTCTGAATCAAAAATCAGTGATCTTTCTTGGGGCCCACTCCTTCACCCATGCTTCTTGTGCCTCTCCTCTGAAATTACTTTCCATTTACCCTGTGTATCTTAGATATAGGGTTTTTCAATTTTTTTCTGCATGTTGTCTCTTCCCCATTAAAGTGTAAGTTCCCTAAGGACAAAGCTAGTATATGGCCTTTCCCTGCATCCTCAGAGGTTAACACAGTGCCTGGCACATGGCTTAGTTTTGCTCATTCTTCATTTGAAAAGAGGAACAATGACATCTGGGTCTTGACTTCCGAGGAAACTGGATTTAAGTGAGGCAGAGCTGCACAAAGGTGTGAGTCTCATTCTGTCTTCCTGAGTCCTCGAAGTCCAGTGGCAAGATAGGAAGTTAGGACAACTGGACATGGCCCAGGATCCATGCTAAGTGTTTAATAAATGCTTGTTGAAGGACTGCCTCTCAATTTCATCCCATCCCATTATACCTTCTGAATGTCTTTTTCAAAGGCCAGCTCAAATGATACCAGCAGTAAATGATCCCTTTGTCTTTTAAACTTGTACAGCGTTTATTATTTGTCCCACTGTAACCACAATTACTGAATGCCCAGAAAAGAATGCTTTCTGTAGTCACAGGAACTATGAAATAGTTCAACAGTATAAATGGATATAGTTTTATCTGTGGAAATCACGTTAAAGAAGATATATTATCACTTCCTTTATTAATGCCTCCATAAAGACGAAAAGGTCTTACTATCTGACTTACAGTTGAAACCTATATAGGTTGTGTTCATCTGATCAGAATAAGAGGAAAGTCTGCCTCTACTTTTCTTTCTGCATTCCACAGCTTAGCACAAAGTAAGCACTTACTAAATGTGCTTTATTCATTCACTGTAGTTGTCTATATACAACAGACGTATAATGTATACATGTATAATTCACTCAACTATATCATAAATTCACATTTTAAACCTCTCTGTATTCCAAAGCTATTTATTAAGCCCTTATTCTAAACATGAACATACTAGGGGCTTAGAGACACAAATAAGAAATTGATAGCTCGTGCTGCTTGGGGCAATGGGGGGAAGATGAGAAGAAGACACACACACAGTATAAAACAAAGTAGAATAATGGAGTAAAGTGCTATGAGAAATTAGAATAAGGTCAGGCCCTTTTACCAGAGGTTGGGGATGCAAAAGGTTTTATGGACAAGATGCTAAATACATGCGTAGGGCCTTATCGTGTGTGTGTGTGTGTGTGTGTGTGTGTGTTCATCCTTCATTGTCAAAGAAGATCATGTCATCAGAGAATTGATGACATGACTTACACTTGACTTTGTTCTGAGTGAGGGAGGGTTGTGCAGTCACCAGCCTCACTTATCCTCCAGAGCCATCTGAATCCAATGACCTGATATTCATTAGGATGACTGGAGATGACCCAGGATGAGGCAGTTGGGGTTAAGTGACTTGCCCAAGGTCACACAGCTAGTGAGTGTCAAGTATCTGAGGTGAGATTCAAACTCAGGTCCTCCTGACTCCTGAGACTGGTGCTCTATCCACTGCATCACTTAGCTGCCTCACCTCTCATATGGCATGGATTCAAAAAGGAAGAGGGTTTGATTGAGATGGGGGCTGAACCTATGATTTCACTGGTATATGGAACTCCAGATGAGAAAATGCCCTCTACTGGTGCATAGTGCAGTTTATATTAGGGAGCTGTCTGGGGTAATAAGAGGTTAAGTGACCTGCCCAGCGTCACAAACACAGAGGCAAGGCTTTATCAGAGGCAAGGCTTGAACCTAGGTTTTCTAGACTCTGAGGCAAGTTCCATCCACTGAATAAGTATTTGTTAGAAGAGGAATGGAGTATATGAAAGGGAGATATAATTCTCTTCTTGTGTACCACAATAAAGAGATTAGATTTGCTCTGCTTAGCTCTAAAGAACAGAACTTAAGAAAGGCAAATTTAGGTTCTATGTAAGGAGGAAAACAGCCTCAGTAAGACAGTAAGTACTTCAATGCAACAGTTCAGTAAAATGAATTTCCAACTCGTTGGGTAACTGAACACAAACAGAATAGTAACTAATGGGTTGAGGTTAACTTACATCAACCTGGAGGAAGATCTCTATAGTTTAATGCCGTACAACTCAATTTTTAGCAAGGTTGTCAGTGAGTTGAAAATACAAAGAAGACAAGTTTTGGAGATGAAGGTGGCAAAGATTGCTACTGAATTTATTAGATGACAGAACTAGGCTCCAAAGCTCTCTCAAAAAGACTAGATTGATAGACACATTTCAACAAGAGCCTCACAATCAGCTGAAAAAAATTTAAAATGTCCTCGATGGATGGCAAATAGAATTTCTAAGGGATTCCCAGCACTTTTCCCTCACTCACCATAAAGCTAGGTAACTTCTCAAAGAAAAAGAAACTGTACACTATTGTAACTGTAATGACAAAGTCCAGACCTGGAGAAAAGTGAAGAAGACTCACATACACTTTACAGAAGTAGAGGCTATCCACTGGTTCCAGGCCATCAACTTCAGATGCTAATCATCTCATCTCAATAATCCTACTCTTCAGAATCAGTAGATCACATTTACAGAAAGTGAAGCACATGAACACATATCTGAGGGACAAATTACTTTAAAAAAAAAAAAAAGGCTATTCAACACTGAGATCTCATAGGTTTAATGGTGCCCCAAGATAATATATAATTGGCAACCATACATATACTTATGTACTTCATACAAAGCCAGTAGGACAAAATGTATTACCAGTATAAATAAGTAAGCCCCAACTTATGTGTGCTGTTTCAGAAACACTTGTTTTTAGATAGTTGGTAGAACTCATAACTGACTTTCCTATAAGACATAGTTTTACAAAAGATAACTGAGTTCTCAGGAGAGAACAAAAAAGTCTATCTAATTCACAACATTATCTTAAATAATACTTT
The DNA here is from genome assembly GCA_028658325.1 of Potorous gilbertii. NCBI lineage: Eukaryota > Metazoa > Chordata > Mammalia > Diprotodontia > Potoroidae > Potorous > Potorous gilbertii. The sequence goes on from CM053770.1 coordinate 614,845,039, forward strand.
AGAATCTAAGGACCATTTATAACTATTTCTATAGGAAACAAGCAGGATTACTAAGATACTAGTAGGAGAAGGGCTAAAGAATATGGAAGAAGGCAGGAGTCTAGCAGAGGTAGAAAGTGATCACATGTGTAACTAACACCAATGCGGTTAAGGGTGCAACGGCAGAGGCAAACGTCAATGGATGGTCAAAGAAGCAAGTCCACTAACCAGCAGAATGTTGTTAGTATTTCGGACCCGATAGTATTAAATCATATTTGAAAACCAGGCTAGATAGCCCTGAGGCAGGTGTGGAGCAGGGGGAAACAACTGTAGAAAATAAAAACAAAGTAAAACAACAGTAATAGAAAGAAAAAAAAATGAAAAATGAGAGTAGCAATGAGAATAGAAAAATAAAAGAAAACAGAGGATAAGCCAAAAATGAAGAACACAAATACTAATAACGTTTAAGAAATGTAGGGTGGAAGAAAAATTGAACATAAGAGACTGAAAAGGATAAAGGAACAAATATATAAGGAGGAAACAAAGAAACTAGAGAAAATGAATGCTAAGAAAGTGGGGATAGAGAAGACAATTTGTAGGAAAGTAGGTAGATGGTCAAAGCAATCAAAACATAAATACAAATAATTTTGCGAAAATTTAGCGTCTAGTGCACCTTTGATAGATGGGAGCCAGAATGATACTTGGATTTACTGGACTAGCAATTTAAATTTCCTCAAAGAAGTCCTAAATTATATTAGCCTGAAACGCAACTATTTTATGCAGATACTAAAAAAAAAAGGGGGTTACTAAACCTGATTAAAGGGAATAATTGATGCTAAATTCAATCCAGTATGGTCTTTTCATGATACTTAGTCATAGTACCTGTCACATACCACTATGCACCTCTATGCTAGTGGCAAAGGCCTATTCACAAAAGTTTAAATATAAATTTTTGAATGATCATTTCTACTACTTTTATATTTTTGCATTCAAGTGCATTCCTATTCTCAAAAACCCTGATGAGATGAACAGAACAGGAAGCATAACATTCCTACATTAAAAATTATATTCAGAAACAATGATCTTCCACGTATCACGTGATCTAGAGCAACTACTTAAAATAGGACACAAAAATCATATATTAGTTTCTAAATTCTAGTGGGATTTTTAAAAATAAAAACATGTTTTACAAAGTATTTAACACTATGAAAATAGGACTTAAATTAAAGCTACATAAGAAAAATGTCTACCTAAACACTTCTTTTGTCCTCTAAAATGAATATCTGATGAAAAATTTATACATGGTCAATTTTTTAAAAAAAATTTCATTCCACAAACTTTTTGGCCACATTGTGTATCTTATTTAAATGTATTTACACATCCCTCTGTAAGACTTTTCTTTTACAGGATCAAATCAAGAAAGCTTAGTTATGTTTAATCTGTGATAACATTAACCAAAACATTAAATGAAAAAAATAAGTTACATTTTAAAAAATTACAAAGCAACTGTTCACTTAGGAGATTTATATGGCAAGACAAGAAAATACATACTCCAATATGCATCTTTTTCTTAAGATGCTGTTGCTTCTATGAAAACACGTAAGTATAAGATACAATTTTAAGATCTCTCCATGTACACTTAAGAGACCTAAAGAACAAATTTCAAGAATAAAATGCATTAGCATACAATGTCAACATATTTAATCTTTAACCACTTCAAGCCATTCAACATAATTTTCACTGACATATTAGTTTTAAAATATGGCACAGTTTTAAAATAATTTTACCTGGTCTTGGTACTGGCTGTGCAGCTGGAGCTTGAGTCTTACGAGCTGATGCACCCTCCTTTAAAATAAACAAATAAAAGTCAAAATTCCAAAATATCCAATTATAAAAAAACATTTAAATGAATGAAAATCCCTAAGGGCAAAAACATCCATCTTTAATAATTAAAGCATTTCTTGGTGCCAGAAACATTAGGGTTGGAAATGAGAAGAGATTTGGAGAAAGTCAAAGAATTCTCATTTTTTTGCTGTTGTGTAGTATCCATACTTCTTGTATAACTGGGTTTGGTGGCAGGCTCCCCTTCCCCTAAGCCAGGTCACAAGGGATTGTCTGCCCTTGCCCACTTCCTGATAGGGCTACTCAGGAGCCTCCAATAAGGTTTATATTAGCATAAGAAGCAAGAACAAGCAACTTGGTAGTAATTCGGTCCAGAAGTTAAGAGCAACACATGACTACTACCGAAAGTGTCTGTGGGTTCCATTTCCAGAAACAGCTTCTGGGGAAATAATCACCCACTATGCTAGTATTCCAAAATCAGACCCAGGTCACTGTTGGGCAGGCTTTTTCTTTAGGAAGTCAAGTCCTTCACTTATAACAAACAACTCCACTGGAATTTCCAGAATCTTCAGTAACTTTCCAAGTTGATCATAGCATTATCTTAATTAAAAATGTTCGCAGGATTTCTCCATGCATGTAATGCTTTGTTGCCTCATTTATTTCCTCATTTACTCAGAGTTGGCTGAAAAGACAGCTAAGATCTCTTTCAATTCTCCATCTACAATCTTATGATTATCTAATTTGATTCCTATAATGATCCTATGAAGAAGTTACTATAGGTAGTATTTTTTTTATTTTACAGATGAACAAACTGAGGCTTAGAGAGGCGAAGTATCATGTCCATGATCTGTTACAAAAGCTAGTAAGTTCTAGAAATGAGGTATGGACCTAGTTCTTTCTTAACTACAAATTCAGGACAATAATTATTATATCATGACTGCCATTTCAACAGATACTTTAAATTTTTTAACATTTCCTGTATACCACTGCAGCATTCAAGCTATGTTACCTCTCAATTTGGCTAAATAATTATTTGGTTTATCTTTTTTTTAATTATACATTTCTCTGATTTTAGTACCCCAATATTTCTTATGTACAAATTAAAAATAAGAAATTATGCCTTACTTATGCAGGTCTCTAGTAATGTACGCATGTACATACATGTGGTAAATTTAGGTGTTCATGTTATGTATAAAAATGTAAACTCAAAAATCAAATGTAATTAATCAAATATTTCTTAAATATTTAGGGAAAATGACTAAGATACTAGATTTGCTATATGCTCCAAGGTGGGGAATCATACTTCACCTTCAATGAATTCATATCATGTGACTGAAACCATGATTTATAAAGACAGCCAAGAAGTCCAATATATTTCATAATAAAAACAAAACAGGAAAACTGGAAAACATTTAGACATTAAGACTTATATGGATGAGCTATGTTACCCTGATGCTATTGCTAAGTAGTTTTTCAAGTACATTTAAACTATACTGACTTCTTTTCTTAACCATGACACTTCCATAACAATTCACACGACCTTTTCTTCTACAACTTTATATAGAAAATATTTTTTAAAAACAAATTTATTATTTCAGAGAAATGCCACTACCAGATTACTATTAAAATGATATAACTGACTCATGTGGCTTAAAGTCAGTTAGAAAGGCCAAACATCTTTTTTAAAAAATATATAAACCAAAGCTTCTAAACTGCTTGAGGTGCTTACAAAAAATTGGTCTCCTACATCAAATAGTACAAATATACCCCAGATAATCTTATCCGCACAGTTATTTTGTTAAGAAAACTATTTCTTCAGAGGCTGCAAAGATAAGTCAAGCATAATTCAACTACGCTTGATTTATCACAAATTCAAACTTTGCAGAATTTAGTGAGTTTTAATTGTACATGCTCAAGTCAAGAGTACCATAAACTTTTCTTTCAGATTTCAAATCAATATTTCGGCCCCACTGTATTCAAAACTTAATAACAAAATTATTCCAGAGTATCAGAATCATAATGAATAATTCCAAAATATTATTTATTCAGTCTACTGTATGAAATTATGTATATCCTCTTTAAAAAGTGGATGATTTACATGATAAATTGCCATCATTTGGTACAACATGCTGTCACTAGACATCTGTTTTGTTGAGTGATGACAAAAATAAGTACTAAGAGAACATTTTACTCAGATGAAGGGACAGATTAACTCTTAAAATTCTGTAAGAATACAGGCTTATTATAGTCATTTCAGCAGCACCTTCCTTTCCCTCCAAAGCAAAACACATTGGATGTGGAGCCCTTAAACCTCAGTGATTTGGGTCAAGTTACTTAATTTCTTTGGCCTCAATTTCCTAATCTGCAAAACCAGTTTGATGGACCAGATGATTTAAGTTCTCATTATATTACACTTTCAGATAATTCTTTTTTTTTTTTTTTTTGGTCTGGAGTGGGTGGAATGTTCTTATGGAAGTTACAGACTCAATAGAAAAACAGAAGATGCAAGCAATAAGAGAAATTCCTTTTGAAACAACAGGGTGGATGGGAGGGGAGTATAGTGCAATACAACATTTGATTTAAAATCAGATGATGCTGAGCTTGAATTTTTGGCTACTATGCTGTGTTCCCAAAAGCTGGCTTCATAATCTCTGGGATACTCAATTTCTTCATCTAAAAACTAGGGGAGCTGAACTTTTAATTTCTACCTTTAAATGCTTTTCTCTTATAATTTCAACTTTTCATCTCATGCTCTTACATCAAATAAGAACCAATTAGCCTGAAAAATTGTACTAGTATTAAACTTATTCTGGTGGGAGACAGAGGAGTCAGAAGAAAAAGGAATTCAGTACAAAAAAGATAAAACAAAGTTCTTAAGTTTATTTTGTTTGTTTGTCTGGAATAGTGGTGGTTAATGAAAGAAAAGGCAAATTGGGCATATTTTTAGTCCCTGTGTTGAGTCTAAAGGCAATGTCTAAAGGACCTTAACAGCTCCATATCAGAAACCAGCTCTAGTTGTGTTTTGCCATTTTGTCTAAAAATTAATATTTCTCTCATTACTGACAATGTGATTATAGCACTCTGCAGGCTTGGCAGATACACAGCAGTGAAAAAATTAGCCAAAAGGTCTGAGCATTATCTCCCACTACTTTTTAGACCTTTTTGTGGTGGAGATCTAGAGTATGACAGAAAAAAAATACATTTCCGGCTAAGTTGAATGAGTCCCATAATTGGAAAATGCTGACAGCTGTGAAAAACAAGTGGTAAGTGGTACCTTTTAATAAGGCAGAGAGGTAGACCAAGACTTGAAAAAAACAAAACAAAACTTTAAAAGTTTACTTGTACACAGAACACTGAAGTATGCAAAATGCTTTATATATACTATGTCATTTGAGCTTCCTAACTCTGTAAGGTAAATAACATGGTATTATTGCTCTTATTTTACAGTAGCTAACTTAAACACTGATATTAGAGTATTGGAGAAAATAAGATGCTGAAGGCAAAAAAATTTCTGGTTTTCTCAGAAAACTTGAAGAAAAACGACTAAATTTTTCTTTACCCTTTCTGAATGAAGACACTGGTAAAATATGAAAGGACTGAATTTTTAAAATGGAAATTCCAAATGATTACTTCAGACAGCAGTTTTTAATCTCATCACTTTATTATAGCACTATTCTAAACAAAAAGTTCTTAGAATGATATCTATGAACATAAAAAAAATTATAACTATTTCAACATAATTGGCTTCTTTTGTAATCTCTATTTTATACATTTAAAAAATATTCTGCTAAGAAATTCATAGGTTACATCAGACTGCCAATGGCTCATGACATTAAAAAAAAGGTTAAGAATTTTTATTCTAAGACAAATACAGATTATTGAGTAAAAAAAAAAAAATTCTTTGAAAAAAGTCTTGAGTTGTTCTCTTGCTTACCTTCTACGGGCACACCTACTTAATAGAGGAAAATAATAATCATACTTCGTACATCATAGTGAAGTTACGAGAAAAGAATTTTGTAAACTTTAAGAGCCATTTAACTCTTAATGTTATAATCACCATAATAATCATTAAACTAACAACTATTAAGTGCCTCCTATGGACAATCACAGAAACTGAAGTTGTGAATGAAACTCAGGTTATTTATGTAAATATTTTATTTTATAGAAAATAAAGTTTAAATAACTTATTCCAAGATCACAGACATATAATTGATACGGATCCAGAATTAGTAATACTTGATGGTAAAAAATTGATAATCACAATTCAATATTAAGTTTTTCAAAATATTTAGAAAAACATGTGAAGAATATTATCTAGCTGGGAGAAGAAAGGCATCAGCACACACAAAAAAAAAACCACCCAACAAAAACAAAACCCAAAAGAGCTGACAAGATGTGTTAACTGGAGAGGAAAACCTGCTTTCTTCACTAAAGTCAGAAAGAAACCTCATAATTTCTGCCAAGACTTCAGGCAGTTTTCAAAGGAAAAAAGAGGGGAAAAAAACACCTTGAATTAAAATAAAAAAAAGGAGAAACACTAGATTCACAATTTCAAAACTGAGAGAAGACAGAGCATGACACAAAATATCAGGTATTTCAATTCTCAATGACTTTTTGAATAAACTAAAATTATACCACATATTCCAGAAAAAGTAAATAATATATTATTTTATCAGAAAACAGGTAATTTAGTTTTCACAAAATAAAATATACAACTTGCATTAATAATATCGACAAGTATGGCATTATGAAGCTTAAACTCCAGTAAAGCACAGTGTGTTTTGGCTGGAAAAACAAAAACAAAAAAACAAAATAAAAAACCCCAAACACCATACCTAATTCATATGCAGATACTGTGCTAGCTAAAGTTAAGTCTGCTAAGTAGTAGAATATGAATATTCATAAATAAATTAATTTAGTCACCAAACCATGCAATCTGAAAAAAATCTGCCTTTAAAAGATTACTTACACAGTATTTTAATAATAAAAATAAGTCTGTTAAATCTAGTTTTCCTACTTTACTATGAAGGTCATATTTAGTCAACACATAATTTACTAATTTGATATCAAGCTCTTAATCACTTGGGAATAACAAATCAATGAGAATAAAAGCAATGAGTTCTAACTGGTCAATACCACTGTCTTAAGGTTTGGTTTACTGTTAAATATTTGGACATGCAATGCTCAATTAAACCAGTCAGAGAAGTCCACATACTTTTACTCTAGCATGACAAAATTAGATTTTTCATTACTATATTACTAGTATCTGAAGAAAATTCAACTTAGTAAACTATGCTAAAATCCAAATAAAAAGGGTAGTTAAAATAATATTCAATATTCTTATGCTTCTAAGAATATTTAGTTTCCTTATATAGCAACTAGATTATATTGTATGGTTATTCCAAAGGGAATGAGACTTAGAAACAAAACTCTTTGTCTTTACTACCTACTTCCAGGCATCATGGGACACAAGTTTGCACTTTTAAGGCAGAAAAATAAAGTCTACTATTGAATATAAACACAAATACATTAATTTGAAAGCAAATTTTACCAATTCTGGAGAGTTAAACCTCAAAACCATCATAGCTATCATAAACATCAAAAGTGGAAGTATTAACATTTTACGAACTTTAACATTTAATCTTAGAGAAGTTTATTCCTTATGAAAGAATATTTTAAAAAATTGTTAGAGCTTTCTTATTCTCCCTTCAATATTTACAACACATTTTTTTCTAGTTCTTTATTTTTGTCATTTTCTGTTGATTCACTTTCTAATGACAGAATGATATAAATAGTATTTTATTATGATATTTACCATCAATATTCTTCCTTTTGTTGTGGGTTTTAATGGTCTTTAACTGCATTAGTTTCTGTTAAACTTCATCTGTTTTTGTTCTTAAAAAACTATTTTACCATTGTTACTAATAAAAAATACTTAAACATTTCAAATACATCATTTACCTCCTGCTATGTAATATTAAAAACAAGAAACATTAATCTGTTATTTAATCACATATGATGCTTTTTTAAGGAATTGCAGATTATACAAAATGTATATAGTAATTTTGAGGGGTAAGACACCAATAACTGAAGGGAATCAGGAAAAGCTTTAGGAAAAAGATGGCATTTGTTTGAATTTGGAAAGAAACTTTGTGGATGACATTGTGTGCAGATTTCAAGTCTCAGAATACTTCAGAGCCTCTTGGAAGAAATCTTAAACTATTCAAGAGCTTGGCTAGACCATCGACCTCCATATACAGGAATAACCAAATGAATGAAAAATGTCTATTGACCAGATTGATCTATCTGGATAGTCAACTTAAAGGGCCTAGCCATTTCTTTACTCATTCTTAATTCTGTCTCTCATTACCTTTCACCAAGTGTGTTGCAAAGGTCTTCAAACTGGTAGTCCTGATTTACGTTTCCCACCAGTCCACTGAATCCTGTTGTCAAAGTATTTTTCCTTAAGTAAAGCTCTGACAGTCATTCTTCTACTCAATCAAATTCAGTGGCATAAAATATGGACTGTTTAGTTTTTAAAGTCCTTCACAAGTTGGTCGAAACTATTGGATAGTATTCCCCTTCCTGTGCCTATGATCCAGGCAAACTGGCCTTCTCTCTATTCCTCACATATGGCAGGTATTCCTCTTTCTGACAGAATAAAAACTTCTTGAAAATTACGCCTGTTGAGGGCATAGCCAAGATGGCGGAGTGAGAGCAACTACTCACCTAAGCTCTTAGACAAATTCCTTCAGTTATCTCTAAAAAGAGAATCTGATCAAATTTTGGAGGTACAGAATCCAATAGGAGACAGACTGTGGCAGATTCACAGACCAGGACACACTGGAAGGTCGACAGAAAGGGTCTGTTCCTCAGGTGTTGAAGAACCCACGGCATACAGCACAGCGGGTCTGGCAGTCACAAGGCTAAGCAGGAATGCCCTGGGGCAGCCCAGGCCAGGAGCCCAGTGGAGCTGAGTGACAGCCACCAAGACCCAAATTATCAGCCACAGCCTCTCCTGAGATTAAACGTCTGGAAGTCACCCACTTGAACTTCTGGGAGCCAATACTCTCTCCCCCTTCCCTTGTTGACCTTGAAAGAACCATGAAATATTTCATGATCAGTGATCAGCAGAAGGTGCAAACAGTCTTGTAGCATCTGAGGCTAGAAATATTCCTCTTACTATGGCAACAGCCCCACCTCAGCAAACCAATTGAGAGGAGATCCGGAGCCCAGGTGGGTGGAACCTTGCACTAGGACCCAGGTGTGCCTCAGCACGCCAGGGGGAACCAGAAGGCAGTCAGGATCACCAAGAGCTGAGCTTGCCTTTGCTCTAGCTAATCCAGGGAAACACGAAACAAAAAGAAAAAAAAGATACTTGCTCTTTGCTTTCTTACACCAGCCAGTTCAACACCAGGTTCTCCAGCGTCTAGCTGAAAGAACCAGAGGCTGCAATACACAAAGCATCACCCATTATGAGTAAGAAGAAGAAAAGCAAATGGAAATGACCACAGAATCTTTCTATGGGGACAATGACCAAAACACAAATACCGAAGAGTTCAGTATTGAGACTGAACTCCCATCTGAAACTTCAGAAGGGATTATGAACTGCTCGCAGGCACAAAGAACTCTACTGGAACAGCTGAAGATGATATAAATATAGTTTTGATACCTAAACCAGGAAGAGACAAAACAGAGAAAGAAAATTATAGACCAATTTCTCTAGTGAATACAGATGCAAAAATTTTAAGTAAGATTTTAGCAAAAAGAATACAGCAGTTTATCATGAGAACAATACATTATGATCAGGTAACATTCATACCAGGAATGAAAGGCTGGTTCAATATTAGGAAAACTATTAGCATTATCAATCATATCAACAACAAAACTAACAGAAACCACATGATTATCTCAATACAGAAAAAGTTTTTGACAAAATACAACACCCATTCCTAATAAAAACACTGGAGAACAAAGGAATAAAGGGAACTTTCCATAAAATAATAAGCAGTATCTACCTAAAACCTTCAGCAAGCATTATAATGCAATGGAGATAAGCTAGATGCATTTCCAATAAGATCAGGGGTGAAACAAGAATATCCATGATCACCACTTTTATTCAATATGCTACTAGAAATGTTAGTTGTAGCAATTAGAGAAGAAAAAGAAACTGAAGGAATTAGAATAGGCAAAGAAGAAATTAAGTTATCACTCTTTGCAGAAGATATGATGATATACTTAGAGAATCCCAGAGCTTCAAGCAAAAAACTACTTCAAACAACAAACAACTTTGGCAAAGTTGCAGGTTACAAAATAAACCTGCACAAATCTTCTGCATTTTTATACATTAGTAACAAAGCCCAACAGCAAGAAATAGAAAGAGAAATCCCATTTAAAGTTAGGGTAGACACCATAAAATATCTGGGAGTTTACCTGCCAAAACAAACCCAGGGACTGTATGAACACAATTACAAGACACTTTTCACACAAATAAAGTCAGATCTAAGTAAGTGACATCAGTTGCTCATGGGTAGGCAGTGCCAATATAATAAAAATGACAATTCTACATAAATTAATTTACTTATTTAGTGCCACATAAATAAAACTATCAGATAATTATTTTCTAGAGCTGGAAAAAATAGTATCAAAATTCATCTGGAAGAACAAAAGGTCCAGAATATCAAGGGGACTAATGAAAAGAAATGCTAGAGAAGGTGGCCTAGTGCTACCAGATCTGGAATTGTATTATAAAGCAGCAATTATCAAAACCACTAGGTACTGGCTAAGAAACAGAAGGTTAGAGAAGTGGAACAGGCTAGGTACTCAAGATACAGTAGGCAATGAATATAGCACTCTGTTTGATAAACCCAAGGACCCCAGCTTCTGGGATAAGAACTCACTGTTTGACAAAAATTACTGAGAAAACTGGACAACAGTGTGGCAGAAACTAGGCAAAGACCAATGCCTGACACTGTACACAAGAATAAAGTCCAAATGGGTATGTGATTGAGGTATAAAGATTGACACTATGGACAAATTGGTGGAGCAAGGAATAGTGTATTTATCAGATTTATGGAGAACAGAAGAATTTTTCACCCAACAAGAGATAAAAAGTATTAAAAAGTGTAAGACAGATAGTTTTGACTACATTAAACTGAAAAGTTTTTATACAACCAACCTCAATGCAACCAAGATGTGGGAGAATTGAACACTAATTCATTGTTGTAGAGCTGTGAGCTGATCTAACCATTCTGGAGATCAATTTGGAACCATGCCCAAAGGGCTACAAAAATATGCATACCTTTTGACCCACCAATATTGCTTCTAGAATTGTATCCCCAAGACATCACAAAAATGGGAAAGGGTTCCACATGTACAAAAATACTTATAGCAGCACTCTCTGTGGTGGCCAAAAACTGGAAATCAAGGGGATACCTGTCAACTGGTGGAATGGCTGAATAAATTATGGTATATGAATGTAATGGACTACTATTATAGTATAAGAAATGATAAACAGGAAGACTTCAGAGAGGCCTGGAAAGACTTATACGAACTGATGTTGAGTGAAAACAGCAGAACCAGAACTTTGGGCATAGCAACTACCACAGTGTGCAAGAGTTTTTTCTGGTAGACTTGGAACTTCACTGCAATGCAAGGACTTAAAAAAATCCTCAATGGTCTTTTAAGGCAAAATGCCTTCCACATTCAGAGAAAAAAATGTGGAATTCAATCGCAGAATGTAACAGATCATTTTCTTTTGTATTATGTTTTGGTTTGTTAATATGATTTCTCCCATTCATTTTAATTCTTCTACACAGTATGACTATAGTGAAAATGTATTTAATAGGAATGTATCTGCAGAACCTATATAAAATTGTATGCTGTCTCGAGGTGGAAGGGGGAAGGTGGGAGGGCGAGGGGGAAGACAGAAAAAAAAATCTAAGTTACATGGTATTGATTGTAGAACACTGAAAATAAATAGAATTAATTAAAAAAAAAAAAGAAAATTAGGATTGTTTTTGATAGCTGTATCCACAAGGCTCAGAACAGTTCCTGGACCACCACAGGTACTTAATAAATGTTTGCTGATTAACAATACAGCTAAGGACTACATTTGAACAGAAAGAAAGTGGGATGGAACGCCACTGAAAACTTATAAAGCTACTTTTAATGACATCAAGTTCCTGCCCAAAATAAAGGATCATCTTTTTAAAGCCAACATTGTACTGGTGTTGCTATATGACAGTGAGATATGGAATACATAGTCTTTGATAAAAGACTATGAATAAAATCACAAAAATGAATATCACATGGAGAGCAATGAAGACGCTCAAGGTGGGGTTGAGCTCACTGTACCATATAAACAATGAGGAGCTTTGAAGAACAGAAGTAAAAAATATCAGGGAGATTCATGACAAAAAAAAAAAAAAGGGAAAGTGGCAATGATAATGGGTAACAAACAGGTAAACAGTCAGAGTGTTCTACTGAGAAACAGTAGGAACCTAAAAAATACTTACTGATTAACTGATGTAACACTAAGTTAATTATTATGGTAAATTTAAACATAAGTTCAAAATCCTTTACTTAAAAGGAACAAAAGTGATGCCAACTTTAAAATAAAGAATGTTAATATTACATATTTAGACATAGTTATGATACCTAGTATTAATAGTATGTGCATTTTGGGAAAATCATGTCCATAAAAATTTCAAAGCTCTTTCTAAGTAACTGATTCACCCTTCTATTCTGTAATTCTTCAGATATTCTCTTCAAATACTTCCTCTAAAGTATTACTTTTTTAGAATTCTTCATGACTTGGTAATAGTACTAAATTCACCAATCAAATAATGTCTCATTAAGCTGAATGTCATCAAATATTAATTCATTCAACAAGTATTTAAGTGGTTACAACATGCAAGGCACTAAAAAGACCTGAGATCATAGTAAGAAAATGTGACAGTTTATGTTCCAGTCATCCATGCCTGCCCACCATATAAAGTCTTCCAAATTCCCTGTCTTCTTGTGCCTCTAGGCCTTTATTTACTTTGTTCTCTTTGCCTTCAATGGGCTCTCTGTCTGAAATTCATATGTTCTTTTACTGATTAGGCTCCAGTGCTGCATCTTCCAAGAAGCTTTCCTTTATCCCCACTCTGACCCCCAGATATTAGTGATTCTTCTCTCTTCTGTGTTAATCAAACCACTCCATTTAAAACTTCTCTATATTTATCATATTGTAACTTATACATAATAATTTGTCTTATCCCTTTCTCTCTGGACAAGAAGCTCCTTGAAGGTGGTCCTTATTTCATCTTTCTATCTGAGATGCTTTGGATAAAATAAATACTTAAATTATTTGTTGAATTAAAGAACAAAGCTAAAGTAAATGCTTAACAAATGACTGAGTACATGCACTATCCCAACTGTATCATTCATGCAATCTTACAAAAGCTTTTCATGACTAGAAATTAAAATGGAAAAAGAAGTTAACTTAGGGTTTCAACAATGATTGACTCCCTTAAAATGAAAACACAAAAAAAGAGAGATTCTAAATCAAAGTAATTTAAAGTGAGGAAAATGATGGGGACAAAACAGAAAGGGAAGAAATTCTGTTTCTACTGCCTGGGTAAACACGTTCAGAAAATTTTGGCATGCTCACTGAAGCTTTCCCTGTGTGTCACTGAATCATACATTATACTCCGAGAACAGCACATTCTCTAAGCTACCAGGAGCTACTGCCGGGGCAAGTATACATTAGAGAATTGAAGTACTTCATAAAAATAGGAAAAAAAAAAATCTGAAACACTTCCTTCTCCCTCAAAGACAATACTTTACAGTGTCTCTGAAATCTATTCCTTCTTTTCCTGTCCCACTCCCAACTCTCTATTTCATATATCATAGACTACACTACAATAACCTCTCAACTAGTGACCCATCTCGCTCTAGTCTATCTTGTCTCCAATTCATCCTGCATACAGCTACCAAATCAGTCTTCTCATCAATCAGCAAAACATTTATCAAGCATCATCAAACTAGTCTACACTAAGTACTGCTCAAAATTCTTCAATGGCTCCCAGTACCTATCTAGTAAAACAGCATGCCATTCAAGGCTTGCCCTGATATGCCTTTCTAGAATTATTTCCTGGCTCCTGTCACATATCATGTAGATAGACTATGTATTTCTGTGGCTTTACTCAGTCCATTCCTCCTGCCTTGAATCTCTCCCCTGCTGCCCAGTCTAATATCTGCCTTTGCTATGTATTGCCATTTTACTCACAAGTTAAGACCTAGATCAAAGATCCTCTTCAATGACAGCTTTTAGCATTTCCTGTCACTTGGAGGAAAATTTTCATTTGACAGACCACTTTAAACCATCATTCTGTTCATAAAGAAGTGATGAGCAGTGTTTAGAATCTACTGCCTGGCATATGATAAATACTTGTTGATTAATCAATTAGGTCAAGGAAATGAAAAGCATCAACTTTTCTATACTACTCTTAGGGTGAAAATACAAACTCATTTATCTATTATGCCCACCATATAGATCATTTGTCGTCTTATTTTCTCTCCTACTAAGTACATGCTGATGACAGTTGTTCAGTCATTTAAGTCAAGTATGACTCTTCAAGAACCCATTTTGGAGCTTCCCTGGCAAAGATACTCAAGTGATTTGCCATTTCCCTTTCCAACTCACTTCACAGATGAAGAAACTGAAGCAAGCTAGGTTAGGTGACTTGCCCAAGGCCATAAAGCTGCTAAGTGTCTGAGGTCAAATTTGAACTCACATCTTCCTAACTTTAGGTCAGTATTCTGCCACCTCGATGTCCACTGATGACAGTAGGGATTAATCATCAAGTAGATAGGAATGTCGCAAATGCATGAAAAAAGACAAAAAACACACTGAATGGCAAATATAAATTATTTTTGTTATCTAATTTGTCTCCACTGGTAAGGATAATCTAGAATTAAGTTCCATGAATTTCTAGTTTAAGACACAAAGTAGCTCTAACATTATACTGTATAACTCCAGAGGACGTAAAAAAAAAAACAACCCCAAAACAAACCAAAAAACCACTTCTTTGTATCATTGTCAAAAACTCTTTAAATTTTTTAAAAGTTATATTTATGGGATGATATGACTGTCTGAATTCATGGGACAACTTTCTTCTCTGAGAAAAGCAAGAGAGACCTAGAGACACAAGTCTAACAGATGTACCACAAATGGCAATATAGATAGACACTGAGTTAATTTCGATGAGTCACATAACATATAGTACATCAAAATATTTAAAAGAATAATTAAACGAGTTACAAGAATAGACAATAAAACTATTAATAGTAGAAAATTTCAAAGTACTTCTTTTAAACCTAGAGAAACAAAACAAAAAGATAAATAAGAAAGAAATTAAGGACAAGACTGGACATGATCTATGGGAATGGGAATAAAAAAGAATATGCGTAGTTTTCATTGTGCATTGCATCTTCACAAAAAATGCATTTTGGGCATGAAAACCAAAAAAATGCAGAAATATTAAATACATCCTTTACTGGCCACAATGAGATAAAAAAAATGTGCAATAAACAGCCATTAAAAAAGGATAAAAAGAAGAGACAAAATAAATTAATCCTAAAAAACCAGAAAATCAAAGAACAAATCAGAAACGATAAATCATTTAATTAAAGGTAAAAGATAATGAGACAACATAACATTTCTGTACTGCAGCCAAAGGAGCACTTAAAGGAAAATTTATTATTTCTAAACACTGAAATCAACACAAGTGAAAAAGAAGAGATCCAAAAATTAGGAATAGAAATTTTTTTTTAAAAAAAGATCAATTTTTTTTGAAACTTCAATTAACAAAACAAAATCAAAAAGGCTACTAAAATTGGAACCCCACCTCCAAAAAATAAACCCACCACACATTGAATTCATAAATAAAACCTGGGGCTGGTTTTCCAAAGAAAAAAATAAAACAGATAAATCATTAGCTAACTGGATTTTCAAAAAGAGTAAAACCAAATTACTAATGCAATAATATGACAAAATACAAACAACTCTGAAAGAATAAGGAGCTCTAATCAATGTAATAATCAACCATGATTTCCAAAGAACTCATGTTCAACATGTTATGCACACCTTCTGATAAAGATGTGATGGATTCAGAGTGCAGGTTTAGATATGACAATGAGAATGTGAAAGCCCAATATGGGCCCAATAAAGTAATTTATTTTGCTTGGCTATATGTGTATGTACCAAGGGTTTCGTTCTTTGCTTTTTCAGTAAAGGTACTACAAAAAAAGGCACAGCGAGGCGGCACAGTGAGTCCAGGTCAGGAGTTAGGACGACTCATCTTCCTGAGTTCAGATCTAGCCTCAGACACCTACTAGCTGTGGGTCTCTGAAAAAACTTCTTAACCCTGTTTGTCTTAGTTCCTCATCTAGAAAATAAGCTGGAGGAAATGGCAAAACCAGTCTAGTATCTGTGCCAAGAAAACCCCAAACAGGTCACGAAGAGTTGGGACATAACTGAAACAACTGAAAAACAAGAAGGAAGACTTTCTTTTCTCTCTCTATTTAAATTTAAAAGCTTACATTTAATTAGGGAAAGACAGATAAAAGGAAGCTGATTAAAGATGGAGGGAAAGTATCTGAATAGGTCTGTGGTAGGCAAAGTCCAAAGGGGCAGAAGCAGAATCAGATGAGGAATAAAGGATGGCTAGCCTGGGACTTTCCTCAAAATAGATGTTCTGGGGGGAACTCACTAATGGAAGAAGGGGAGAAGAGATATCCTAGGGTGTGAAGGCCGTAAGACATGAGGAAAATTCTGGGACAAGAAGACAGCTGAGGTAAAGTAACAAAGTCCAGAGAGTCAGAAGCAAAGCCCCTAGTTAGTATGTGTCAGTTGATGTGCTAAGCTCTGGGGATACAAAGAAAGAGGAATACAGTATGCACCCTCAAAGAGTTCACATTCTAATGGTGAAGAAAGGAATAATAAGCATTTATTTGGCTATGTGCCAGGTACTGTGGCCAGGTGCTGTTTTTCTTTTTTTTAACAACTATCTCATTTGATCTCAATAACCCTGTGATGGATGTGTAGGTGCTGCAACACCATTGCATAGTTGAGGAAACTGAGGCAAAGACAATTTAAATGATTTGCCTCAGGTTACAGAGAAAGTAAACAACTAGGGGTGAGCTTAAACTTAGGTCTTCCTGATGCCCACACAACCTCCCATCTGGGATATGGAGAACCTTCTGTGCAAAGAAGAACAACTCTTGATTCAATTTCAGAATTCCCATCTCCTGCTATGTCTGTTTTTTGAGGGCAGAGGAGTGGCACCCTCTGTTTAATGATTCTTACACCAGATCACATCAATACATCCCAGTGAATCTGATCTCCTGTTTCCTCACTCCTATCCCCCTCATTTCTCCCACCTCCAAGTTTCATCCTAATTCTACCCATTCCTTCCACAGTGTGCTCTGTAATATGTTTCATAAACAACAAACTATCTTTCATCTTAAATCTATTCCACTTCCACTCTTTTCATCTACTAGTCTCCTTGGTCATTTGAAACAGTACTAGCTACCTTCCTCCATCAACACATGCACTTCTCCTCCTTGGAGGGTCATCCTATTCATAATTATCCCTCAATCAAAACCCTGGCAGCTATTATCTACAGGCACACAGGTCATTCTCCTTTTGTATTCAACAAGCTGATACCTAGTTTTACAAATTTTCACTTCTCCTCAACTCCTCATACTATGGAACTTCAACTTACATACCGATTTTCCCTCAAATACCCTAATCACTCAGTTCCTCAACTTACTTGCCTCTCACGAGATAATCCTCCACTCAACCTCAGACCACACAAAGATGGTGATCTTGATCTTGCCATCATCCACAAATGTACCACCATCACAATCAAGCATTGTGAACTCCTCTTATCTGACCAGAATCTGTTGGATTTTTCACCTCTCCCTCTGCCTTTCTCCCTTGCATAACTCCATTTTTTACCAATGTGATCTCCGATCCCTTGACCTCTCGCTTCTCTCCCAGGCCATCTCCTCTGTCCTAGACACTCTTTTCTCTCCAGCTTGTTCTCTCTTGAATCCCCTGCCCTCGTATACCAACAATTATGCCCAGTCAAGCCTCAACCTTAGATCACTCTCACCATTCATCACCTTTACTTCTTCATATACTCCTTCTGACTGGGTCCACTATCAATTTATGTTACATAAACCAAGCTGAGCCCTAGGAAATCTCACTATACTATGCCTCCGTTTTTAATTAACTGTTGCATTCTCCAGTGACTCTTCTAAACCTTTTCATTCCTCCTCAAACCTCCCCCAACTCCTTCAGTTGAGAACCTCATCTCATATTTTACAGGAAAATTGAGGCCATTTGCCACAAACTCCCTCTATTCCTCTCTTCCTCATATCCTATGCCTCAATACCTTCTTCCACTTTCTCCTCCTTTATGTCTCACATGATGAGCTGGCCTTAGTCCTTACCAAGGCTAACTCTTCTACTTGTCCAAGTAATTCCATTCCATCCCACTCTTTCATTTATTTTCAACTTCTCCCTCACTCCTGGATCATTTTTTGCTACTCTAACATGTGCATGTCACCCCAATCCTGAATAAACAAGTACTGTTTGTTTATTGTTTGTATCACCTGATACCTCTATCCCTGATAACTACTGTTCTATTTCTTTTCTATTCTTTGTGTGGCTAAACTCCTTGAAAAGGCACATCTGTAACATATGCCTCCACTTTCTTTCCTCTCACCACCCCTCCCCCACAATCTGGCTTTCAACCTTATTCCACTGCAACTCCTCTCCTCACTAATGATTTTTTTGTTGCCAAATCCAATGGCCTTTTTCCAATCCTCATTCTCCCTGACTTCTCTGTGACCTGTGACACTGTGCATCACTCTCTCTTCTTTAAATATATTCTTTCCTCTAGGTGTTCAGGACACAACTGTCTCCTGGTTTTCTTCCTATTTAACTGCTCTTTTTCTATCTGCTTTGCTGGATCTTCCTCCAGATCACATCTTCTAACCAGAGATGTCCCTCAGTATTCTGTTCAGGGCCCTCTTTTCTTTCCCTCTATACAATTTTATTTGGAGATCAACTCTCATGGATTTAAATATCATGTGTAAGCTGATGATTCTCAAATTTACCTTTCCTATTCCAATTTTTCTGCCGACCTCCAAATCTCATTTTGCACACATCTTGAACTAGATGTCCAGTAGACATCTTGAACTCGACATGTCCAAAATAGAACTCATTATCTTGCCTCCCCAACATTCTCCCCACTTCCTTATCTTCTCTATTACTGTAGAAGGCAACAGCATCCTCCCAATCCTTCATTCTGGATTCCTCACTATCTCAGTCTACCTGTACATATCCAAGCTGTTGTCATGCAGGCTACTTTTGAAACATCTCTCAAATAAACCTGCTTCTCTTCTCTGACACTGCCATTACTCTATCATAAGCTCTCATCATAACACACCTTGATTTGCAATAGCTGACTGGTAGGTCTGCTGGTCTCAAGTCTCTCACAACTCCCATTCATCTTCCAATCAGCAACTAAAATGATTTTCCTAAAGCCCAAGTATAGCCTTTAACCTCCGTACTTGATAAACTCCAGCGACTTCCTATTGCCTTTAGATCAAATACAGCTTCTTCTATTTGGCATTCAAAGCTCTTCATAATCTAACCCTCTCCTTAAGCTCTGACACATACTTTTTGATCTAGTGACACCGGCCTCTTGGCTGTACTATGAATAAGTTACTGCATCTCTCAAATCAGGGCATTCTTTCTGGCTGTCATCCCCCATGCCTGGAAAGCTCTTGCTTTTCTGCTCTAACTCTGACATCTCTGGCTTCCTCTAAGTCCCAACTAAAATGCCACCTTCTACAGGAAAATTTCCTCATTCCCTCTTAATTCTAGTGCCTTCCTTCAATTAATCATTTCCTATTTATCTAGTATAGATCTTGCTTTTGTTTGCATGTTGTCTCCCTCATTTGGAGAGGCAAGAAGTGAACCACGAGAGTACAGTAACATAAAGGTCAAGGGTGGTAAGAAAATTTGAAACAGCAGGTAGTCAATACTGTTCAATGCTGAAAAGGGGTTCAAGGATGATAAGGACTGAAAAAGAGCTATGAACTTGGGAAGCAGTTCATTAGAATACTCTTAAAGTGATTGAGAAAACTGAGAAACAGATTGAAAATTAGAAGCAACACAAAGTCTACTCTTTCTAGGAATTTTATAAAAAGAAAACACAGAACATTAACTTAAATAGGTGGAAATAGGTTGAATCTGATCAAATTGGAGGAGCGGAGCAGCAGGAGGTAAAGAGAGGGAAAAGGAAGAGAAAATGCACGATTATGAAACAAAGGCTAGTCCAACGGATATAGAAAGAGATGGAATCAAAGAACTGTCATTGTCAGAGAATTGTCATCAAGGAATCCTTAACGTGTAACACACACATTAAGGGAAAGACACACCCACCTTAGAAATATAAGCAGCAGAGATAGCCTTAACATAAAGTCAACTCTAGCAGAGGGAAAGAAAGCAGTGCAGCTGTCGCTTGTTTTCAACAGCTGACATGGCCAAAAGAATCCCATGAATAAATGACAGGTTAATAAACAAACTATGGAAATTAAATCTGTTCTTCCCACTCAGCTAAATGCTGATATAAGCTAAAGATCTGCAAAGTGTTTTATAGATAAAGAAGCTCTGCCTCTAATAGAAAAAAAAACTCAAGAGAATAATAATGCTCAGAAGATCAATAAACCAGGAGCCGTCGAAGGATCAAACTCTGAATCCTGCCTCTGCAACTCACTGTCTAAATTACCTGAGACACTTACACTAAATCTTCAGACTCTAAATACACTCCCTTAAGACCTCCTCTCCTCCAAGAACTTAATATTCACTTTCAGAGACCGTCCAGGGTCTTCTTCAACTCAAGAGCTATAATCTTAACATCAACAACATATAGTTGGGGATGTGTATCACACATACAAAACTAACCAACATTCCAGTACCTTCACAATTTCTATGACCAATAACTATTGCCAGTTAGTATCAATATTCTTAGGTGATGAAAAGAAAATGTTTAAGCTAAGTACCACACAAAAATTACATGTCCATTACATGAGAAATAATTCATTTGGATGCCAACTGTATTCCAATCAGTATCAATCAGTTTGATGAATCTACAAAAATCACACAGGGACAGATGGATTCTTACAGTGGGCCACAAACTTTAATGCAATGTTTACTACTTGTTGCCAAGTTATGAGGCTCACCTGAGCAACCACAAGAATGGTGACAAAGGTATCTCCATCCTGTTTTACTCACATTTCATGTCCAAACTCAGTACGAGTGGGATACCTTAATGTCAGTATCTATAGCATTCCTGCTGGAATGTAAGGCTTTGGCCAATCCCCTCAGGCATTGCCAAAATAGCTGTATGAATGTCTTTACAGCATAAGAAAGTTAGTTAACTTTGAGGAGATGGATGATTTCTTCTTCAGAGCCAGCCTTCTTACTGAAATCTGTGACACTCTATAATGAGGAATCTCTTGTTCTTAATGAGTTTTTCTGGGGTCTATTTGGTTATCAAAAAAAAAAACACTATGTGATTTTAATGAATTCTAATTGCCCAAAAGTCCTTAAAGAAATCTGTATGAAATGTGCATTTGTAACTACTAAAGAATCAAAAACGGGTTTACCAGAGGAATTAAGCAAATAGAAGAAAGGAAGAGAAGTGTTGCATAGGGAAATTAGGAAAGTTAAGATTGAGTCAAAGGGTAAAGAAAGTTTGTACTGACAGTATAAATTCTGGATTTGAAAGTAAAGGGTTTTGAAATTCTGAAAAGGAGATTTCAGAGAGGGTCTTAATCTTGCTGGAGAAAAAATACATTTAGGAATTTTTTAAAGCAATGCCCTTTGATAACTGCTGCATGTCTTCCCTTCCACAATCAATATAAGATTACAAAATGAGTTTCATAAAATGCTTATTCATTAATTGACTGGGAAGTGTTTGTTTTCTTGCTCTGAGTAAGGTAGTTATGCTAAAGAATTAGAAATTTAGAAAATTTAAAGGAATTGGTTTGGCTCTGGGTAACAAAGGAATAAAGAAACAGTAATAGGAAGTTGGGAGTTATTACCATGAATATTTTTGAAAATAAGTCAACTAAAAATAATGAATCCTTGTGCAAAATGAAGTTTAGTTATTACTAGTCATTATAAACCAAAATTGATTGGGTTTAAAATATTGTAAATTAACAGACTACATACTATATGTGTGTATATATAGGATGTAATGGACATAATATAGTATACATACTATATATAACATAGTAAATTAGAGACTCTAATCGGTTCTTGTGTGTACAAAGGGGATAATAAAAATTTACACTATTTCTTCTCAGGGTTATTGAGACTTAGCACAGTACCTGGCTTGTGTAAAGGATGAGCACTACAGCAGTCAGACCCTGCAGGAAAACAACTGGACAAAATGCTATCCCATTTATAGGTACTTTTTCTAAAGGGTACGGAATGTTAACAAAATTGGAAAATTAGAGACTAAACATTTAAAGTATTACTAAAAACAGGCTTAAACAACTTTCAAAAGCCTGGTACAGGGCAGGCACCACATAAACTACTATGATTAGCATGAAAATGCCAGGAGTAATAAGATAAATGACTTTCTATGAATTGTTAAGTTTGAAAGCATTAAATGAATTTTCTCCTGATTGATGATGTTTTAAATATAACAAGGCTAAGAAAGCTATAAAAACAGGTTTATTACATTTTTCAATCTGAATATTATTACATTATAAATATCTGTCAGGATTATTAGAATACATTTTTCTTAAAAAAAGACACCAGAAAATAACAACAATAATAGTAAACGACTTACTCCTGGGAGAAAAGCACAGTAAGTCCTTAGGAGAGTTTTGTCTGTGAGGTTCCTCAGGATGAGCCCTGCTGCCAGGGTATCGTCAAACTCGGCAGTACTACTATTTGAGAAACGAGGGCCTCTCAAAACCAAAGTGGAGAAATTAAACTTTTGAATAGTAAGTGGGTGTCATTTGGAAACTCATGTAATTGTATCTTTTAATGCTATTATTTGTAATGAAGACATGGAAACAGTAACTCAAGGCTAAAGAGATCTAAGGTAAGCCACTCCTCCCTAAAACTTCTACCACCAGGTACCACCAGGTACACATAAGAGTGGGAGGGGGGTCGTTGTGGCAAACCAGGAATACATTTAATTAAGCAAGAGTGAGCTACTCCAGACACCACCTAAGTGGCAACTTGCAGGACAGCCATCTGTCCAAGTTGTGCATCCTTTAATCAGCTTGCTCTTCAAGTCACATTCACTGGTGATCCTCTATTAACTTGCACCCCTCTTTGAGCACTTAAAGAAAAAAAGATGTTATTGTGCACAAGTCAGTCCTTGACCAAGGTGGAGTTATTGCCTAATTCTGATGCCACAGTTTTCACCAAAGAAATTGTGCCCAAATATGACTCACTTGCCTCCATGGACTTTGGTGGGAAGGAGGGTGGTCTCGTCTCATACTCTAGAAATGTTCTTTTTGCCTTTGACTTTATCTGCAGATCGTGGGTAGGAGGTTGGGGGAGGAAATGAGATAGGAAAGGGTGGAAGAATGATGGTTGGGAATAGTTGAAATCTGTGAATAGTTAAAAAATTCTAAATGAAATTTGGAGGCTAATATATGAGAAAAATAACACTTATCCAACCCTAAGCTGTTAGTGAAGATTTTGCTGTTTGAAGAAGCATCTCTTGGAACTACAATTTGCTGCTATTCTAAGTCTTGAATCCAAGTGTAAGTACTTAGACCCTGCATAAGGCTGCTGGTTCCTCATTCAAGGAAAATGCCATGTGCCACTGAAGTCTGAGGGCTGACACAGGTGGATATCTGTCCCTGGGAAAGTCAATAGAATGACCTTGCAAAAGTGAAGATAGGATTCTCTTGAACTATCTCCATCTTGATAAATAAGACATTTTCCCACCTCGTTAATTCTGAAGCAGGCAATGACATCTGGTCATTCAACTGGCTATGACTCATAAAGGAAATCAAATAGAATTAAACTATGCTTTTCTCCTCACATAGCAAATTCCATTGAGAAGGGGTTCAAACTGAGATTTTAATATATGCTAATGAGGGATCATTTTGAATTATCATTTGATTCAGATAATTGAGATCATGAATGCATTACAATTGGTGGGTTTTTAGTTTATAAGACATCTAACCAAGATAAGATCAAAATGCGTACATGATTTAGACATAAAAGGTGAGACTATAAGCAGATGAGGAGAGCAAGAAATAGTTTATCTATCAGATCTATGAAGAACTGAGGAATTTATGACCAAGTAAGAGACAGAGAACATTATGAAATACAAAATGGATAATTTCAATTACATTAAAAATTTTTACACAAACAAACCCAATGCAACCAAGATTAGAAAAGAAAGAGAAAGCTGGGAAACAATTTTTATAGCCGCTGTCTCTGATAAAGGCCTCATTTCTACTATACATAGAGAACCAAGTCAAATTTATAAGAATATAAGTCATTCCCCATTTGATAAATGGTCAAAGGATAAGAACAAGCAGTTTTCCGATGAAGAAATTAAAGCTATCTATAGTCATATGAAAAAAACGCTCTAAATCACTATTGATTAGAGAAATGTAAATGAAAACAACTCTGAGGCACCACATCACACTTATCACACTGGCTAACATAACAAAACAGAAAAATGATAAATGTTGAAGAAGATGGGGGAAAACTGGAACACTAATGCATTGCTGGTGGCACCGTGAACTGATGCAACTATTCTGGAGAACAATTTAGAACTATGCCCAATGTGCAATCAAAGTGTGCATCCCCTCTAATCCAGCAATATCACTTTTAGGTCTATATCCCAAAAAGATCACAAAAATGGGGGAAAGACTCACATGTACAAAAATATTTACAGCAGCTCTTTTTGTGGTTGCAAAGAACTGGAAATTGAATAGATGCCCATCAATTGGGGAACAGCTGAACAAGTTGTGGTATATGAAAGTAAAGGAATACTACTGTTCCATAAGAAATGATGAGCAGGCAGATTTCAGAAAAACCTGGAAAGATTTGCATGAACTGATGCTGAGTGAAGTGAGCACAACCAGGAGAACACTGTACACAGTAACAGCAACATAGTGCAATGACTAACTTAGACACACTAAGCTTCAGCAATGCAACGATCTAAGACAATTCCAAAAGACTGATGATGGAAAATGCTATCCACATTCAGCAAAAGAACTATACAGTTTGAATATAAATCAAAACATACTATTTTCTCTTTTTTCTTTCTCATGGTTTTTCCTTTTGGTTCTGATTCTTCTTTGCAACATAACAAATGTGGAAATACTCTTAATATGACTGTACAGGTACAGCCTATATCAGATTGCATGCTGTCTTGTGGAGGAGTGATAGGGGTATGGGAATTAGGAACTCAAAATCTTATAAAAAGTAAATGATGAAAACTAAAAATAAATAAATTTATAAAAGGAAACCACCCTGTAACATTCTTTCGTTATGATATGATTAGTGACAAATGTCACAGTGAAAAATGTGATACAAGTGTCAAAATTGGATTAATAATTTTACATGTAAAAAAATTGTTGGAAACACCTATCTAATAATATTAAGGAAGACAAAGACTCATTTTCCAATTTAGGCCCACATGATACAACAATTAAAACTTTTTGAACTTTCAAATAAATTGTATGTTTTTAATATACTAATTCTTCTCATAGCTGTTTTATATTGACTTTGTGTCAAGAAGCAGATCTAGATGGAAGAAGCTCCTTTAAAGCTAACCTGAGAACACAGCTTCTTTAAGAAATATAAAATTAAATACCTTTAACTTCTTTCATCTACTTAAAGGATATATGATCCTTACTAACTAAAGCCAAAAGTATGAAGCTATTGGTTCCTGGAGTTTGCTGTGAGATCTCAGGAGGCTGTAACTGATATTATTCTGAGTGCTTCCATGCAGGATCAACAAGAAAACCCATCAGGTCAATGATTCGTGATCGCAGTAATCCTATGGGGCTGACATCTGTGAGCCACAGGTGGGGTTCTCATGGGAAAGCCTGGGAGAATGACTTTTGGCATGAACTGAGATAGAATTCTCTTGACTCGATTTCCACACTATGATATTTCCTCTTGAAAAGAAAATATCTTACCTTTTAAGCCTGGCTCAACCCTAGCCTGGAACTAACGTGAAATTAAGGAAGCATTTTCCCCCTTAATGTCCTTACTTTCTTTCTATGGCAAAATTCTATAATCACTGCAGGTTACCAGTATAAGTATTAAATCCTTATTTCATAGGTTAATACTGGAAATAAGATTTGAGCTTTGTGGCCTAAAATTTTAGTCCTTCCAAAAATTAATGTAAGGATAACTGGGTATTGATGGAACAATTTACGGGACCAAACTGTTGCTAAGCCTAAAAACAGAAATAACTTCAGTTTTAATTTAAAAAAAAAAAGGTAGAATATGTTGTGTTGCCTGAATGGGAAAGGCCAATTTTATTTGGGCTTATATTACCCCCTGGATGTTGAGCATATCTTAAAAGGCAAACATTTTATATTGTAACTTATTTGATCTGCACTGTCTTGAAATTGACTATTCATTGTATTTATACATCTCATCTTGGACTTTTTCTGAAAATTGCAATTATTTTGGCAACTTTTAAAAATGAATCCAGTTGTGCATCAGGGTTCATCATCATTAAAAAAAAAAAAAAAGAAAAGAAAAAAGTGTTCTGTTGATAATTCCCTAGCAATATTTCATCCTCCCTAGGGAGGGATGAGCAGTGAAAAAGAAAATAGCTAGAAAAGAAAAGAGGCAGAGTGATAATTTTTCAGTTGGTTTCAGTTGTAACAAGACTAGGTAATGTCAATATGTCAAATATGAAATTTGGGTTCAGAATTTTTTAATTTTTCAGTTTTTATTTCAATCTGCTAACCTAAAAATTTAAATTCCCCAATCTAGTAATGTTCATATTAGTGATATTAAGTTTTAAATCTAGGTCTCACGACGTGACATCTGATTTATTGTCCTAGTTAATTACAATTGTATTAAGATCTACTCTGTCAGAGATTTTTAATAGAGAAGGGGATCACCGTAAGCTACCTGAACTGAAGAAGCAAATGTATTAGAAGCGGCTCTGAAGCCCCACACATTCCAGCATGCCTAAGAAGAGAGCTCTCCAGAAGATCACAGGATTGCCTCAGAAGATGTTTCAGAGATTGGACAACTATATGAGATGCAAGGAGCAAACACAACACCACCACCATCATCATCATCATCATCATCATCATCATCATCATCATCATCATCATCCTTTCCACAAACAGTTCCTAATCCACTTTTTCTTAGGCTTGCAGTGACTGGAACCTCAAATCCTCCTTTCAGTCTCCTACTTGGGCTTTTGATCCACCACTGACAGCAGTGACTGATAATTCTTTTGTTCATGGAACTCAACCTATTCTTTATTTTCCTCCATTTCCTAAGCCCCCACTGTCTATATTTGTATTGTCTGCAAGAATATTGCCCTTCATCACCATAATGGGACGGCTGTTCGTTAAAAGATTTCCAGAACCCGTATGTAAGGCAAACAATGCTTGCATTGCTGAGCTTGAACAAATTCTCTATTGTATCCTGATTCATATCTTATAGGGCATGTTTTACTAGGAGATACCTTGTGGTTCTTAGATTGTGAGTCATCTCAGACCACTTATTATGTATTTAGTATATTATAAGTTAACTTTTTGATCAAATGGAACATCATCAGTATGTTATAAGTTGTATCCATTTCCATCTTTGTTCCTGAATAAGAGGACTTTCCCTTTCTGGTTTATGTTGCCTATGAAGGACCGCTCTTCCATTCCTTTAAATTGTAATGATGCAAAGAAAGAGTGGGTTTGGTTTTTTTTTTTTTTTGTGGATCAAAGGGGAAGGGGATGTGAGAAATAATTCATTTGGACTCCTACTGTATTCCAATAAGTATAAATCAATTTGATATTCTGCCTAAATCATATAGGGAAAGCTAGGTTCTTACAGTTGACCTCAAACTTTAATGTAATGTTCACTACTTGTTTACAAGGCTCACCTGAGCAATCACAAGAATGCTCACAAAGGTATCTCCGTCCTTTTACTCAAATTCTATGTCCAAACCTGGTATGGGCAGGATGCTTTGATAAATCCCAATTTACTTTTGTACCTCTGGAATATTCTTGCTTGTCCAATACGAGTAGGTGACCACTTTAAGTGATCTAATGACCACTTTGTAAGTGGAGATATCCCAAGATGTGACACTGTAACATGTCACTTTTGGCCCTCAAAAGCAAGCAAGGTCTATCAACCAATGAGATTCTGTATTTTGTCATGCCTCTTTTGCATATTTGGGTATCAAATCCTATAAAAACAAGGTACTGGAGGAAGGGGGCATCAGATCAAGAGGAAGATCTGAGGCCCACTTCATTCTTTAATAAAATGTCATTGACTCACAGCTCTGCCTCAGTCTGTTTTATTGTAGACTGGACAATTTTAATCCCCATATTTAAATAATTATACTTCTTATGCTTTATTCAATATTAGAAAAGTACAGCATTCAAAACTTCCATTCAAACTCTATGTTAAGAAGTTATAGTATATTCACATAGTGGGTCATCTTAAAAAATCCCAAAAAACTACGTAATTCCAATTTCCTCCTATGATCTTGTTCTAAGGCTTATAGATTCCTTTTTATATTTAACACATAAATTCAACAGTTATATTTAATACATAAAGCTTTCACTGCATATCCAAATAAAGCTTTCAAGCTCATTCAATAGCTTTACTCCCAAAATTATTGTTAAATAAGAAATGGCTAATGGGGCCAAATTAATTTAAGAAATCTCACTGAAATCCTTGAACTGTTTATTAGAGGGGAAAATCAAATGATACCAAACAGAAAATATAAACTCATGCTTGAATTTCCACTATTACATTTAGAATGTAACTGGCAAACTGATGAATAATCCATACATGGAATCAGTTGCAGCTTCTCTAGTACAGTCCTTCCTGCTACTGGAACTCTCAGTGAAAAACAAAACAAAACTGGAGTTTTTAGAAAGTTTATGAGTTACGAAGCTTAGACTGCCCAGGCAAGTCTTTCTGTCCCCACATATTTTCCCTATGCCAAGGAACATTTTTCATTTCCCTTTGTTAGACAGCTAGAATTTCTACCAATCAGAGACTTATTCAGCTGACAAATATATTCTTAAAAATGCAAATATTCCAGGGAGGACATATTAGTATGAATTATGATGAATGTTTTCCTCTTAAAATTTAGTAGAGATCTGTTTCATAAAGAGATGCAAATTCTGACTGGAGGAAAATGGATACAGGTGATTCTTGTAAAGCTACTGGAGTGAGAAGACTGGGTAGCCTGATATTAGACACATGCTGCAAGAATTTGTTTCTTATTTAAAAAAGAATTTCAGTGGTGGAAGAGGCCAGAAGGGGGAAAATGCTTGTTAATTGGAGGAAATTTTTTTTTTAAATTAGGGACAAAGTAGAAGAGGGGTACAGAAAGGGGACTGGAAAGATACCAAAGATCTGCTGTACCAGGTTGAGAAAGGACTGCAGTCCAGCACAGGACACAGCAGTGCAGTCAGCCCCAGCAAAGCTGGAGCAGGTCTTGGGGGTCTGAGTCACTGGGAGTTGTGGTGGCTTCCTGACTTCTCAACCCATACAAACCAAAGACAACTTAGAAAGTCAGAAGGAGGGATCTGTCAATCCTGGATGAGAGAGGAGCACAGTCCAGAGTTGCGCCAGCACAACCCCGGTACCAGCAAACCAGAAGCAGGCCTTGAGAGTGACTGAATCGGCAGTGGCAGTGGCTTCTCCTGGAGCTCTGAGGCCACATATGGAATGTTTGAATGCCACCTATTTTGACTTCTGGGAGCCAAAAT
Organism: Potorous gilbertii; assembly: GCA_028658325.1. Lineage (NCBI taxonomy): Eukaryota > Metazoa > Chordata > Mammalia > Diprotodontia > Potoroidae > Potorous > Potorous gilbertii. Next base: position 614,874,897 of record CM053770.1, read on the forward strand.
GGTGGAGTAAACAGTAAGCTGGGCAGCTAGGGGAATTTACAGGAAAGGTCCCTCTTGCTGTGCCTGAAATGGACCAGTATGGGACTGGAGGTGTCCCGGTATAATAGTGGGAGGATCTTCAGCCCCACATTGGGGGAGCAGGCAAGGGTGCCTTGGTACAGCCAGGAGAACTGGCAGACACCAGAACAGAGAACTACTACATGTACCAGCAGACAAAAAATCAGTGGCTGAAGCTACTCTGATCTAGTAGAGCCCCGGGGAAGGAGATGACCTCCAGTGGTCACACTACTCCCAACCCTCAAGATTAGGTGTAATACTAGGGAAATGCAGAAAAACTCCATCTGGCCTCAGCACACAGCAGTCACCACCACCAGCTCCAGTTCAGGACCAGGTAAGCTTCCAGACCCCTACAGCCTCCAGCTAACAGTACCTGAGGCCCCAGCACACCAAGTCAGAAACCAGGCCCCTAGCCTCCCTACACAAGAAGAGTAGGACAGTGTCCCCTGTGCCCCAGAAGCAGAGATCAACTGTAAAAGCCAGAAAAAAAGGCTAACACCTTGAGCAAACAGCAACAGAGAAAAACAATAATCACAGGGAATTATTATGGTGACTGAGATCAAAACACAAATTCAAGATAGGATAACATGGTCAATGAAAAGGGAAATCTGGTCTGGTCTCAGGCCCCAAAAGCCTTCTTGGAGGAGCTCAAAAAAGGATTTTAAAAGTCAAATAAGAGAGGCAGAAGAAAAATTAAACAATTCCTTTAAAAATACAACTGACAAAATGGAAAAAAGTACACAGAAGAAAACAGCTGCTTAAAAAGTATGATTAGCCAAATGGAAAAGAAGTTGTGTACAAGTTAACTGAAGAAAAACAATTCTTTAAAAATTAGAATTTGGACAAATGGAAGCTAATGACTCTAGGACACCAAGAATTAATCAAACCAAATCAAAAGAATGAAAAAATAGAAGAAAATGTAAAATACCTCATTGGAAGGATACCAAAGACAAATTTTGTCTAAAGAGGGGGCATAGTGAATGGAAAGTTAATTTAAATAATAAAAAATTGAAACCAAAATACATGTCCATTGATTGGGATATGGCTAAGCAAATCGTAGTGTGTGAATGAAATGGAATATTACTGTTTTGTAAGAAACTACAAATGTGATGAATACAGAAAAGCACGGAAAGACTTATAAGAACTGATTCAGAGTGATATAAACAGAACCAAGAAAATGACATACATAATGACAACAAAGTAAATGGAAAAAATAGCCATTCAGATGTCAATGTTGAAAAATTACAAAATCATTGACCCAAATAAGAGATATGAGAAGACTCTAGTTCCAACTCTTTTGCAGAAGCAGGAGGTCCACAGATATGGAAGATTATATATATTTTTCAATATGCTGACCACTATTGTTGACTCCTGTTTGCTAAGGGTTATGGGAAATTCAGGTTACAAAAAATCAAAAGATACTAATAACTATGTATATAAAATGACAAAGACTTAAGATCTTTATCTCTACCACTTAGTCATTTAATTCTAAACCTCAGTTTTCTAATCCATAAAATACAGATTTTTATGACCTATCTCACAGAGCTGTTAGGAAGGAAATGCTCTGAAAACAGTAAATGTAAATGATAAATAAGAACAACTCTTTATATTGATCATACTTCTCTCAGTTTTACTAAAGGTTTGCTTTGTTCCCAGACAAAATAAACAGCAGCTCTCTTCTCTTCTTCCCTCTTCCACATAGACACAACATCTTCCTTTCCTCCAAGGACCTCAAACTCAGGTTAGATACTATAGCTTAACTATAGTTATCTATTAAATATTTGAAGGGTCATTCCCTATATAGTTGTATCTTGTTCCTTAGATACATACTAGGTGAAAATATAAAAACATATATGAAAATATTAAAAGTTCACATGCACTTTAACCATTTTTCTTTTTTGAATACTCTAAATTTGGGTAAATCACACTAAATTAAAATGATTAACTTTGAAAGTAATATTTTAAAATGGTGCCTTTGCTTTAAAGTCAAGGTTGATTTTAACCAAAATACCTTATTAGGATGTACTATAATATAATATCATAGGTACTAATGACTACCAAAAGATTGAAGCAAGTTTTGCCATGTATTAGCAGCTTCTGAACAATGGTGAAAATCTCAGCAAGAAAATAAAGCAGGCAACACTGACACATGTGGTCATTTTGAGATTGCCAATTTGCAATCAGTAATGTTAATCCTTAGACTATCTAATTTAATGCAAAGGCAAAAACAATCACAAAACATTAACCCTTCAAATAAAAACACTGGAAAGTAAATACGTATGTTTAAGTACATATGTACACTGTTAGTACAAAACAATTTCCTTATATATGTGAAAAGACTTACCATTTACTCAGAAAATAAAAGTTAAAATTATATGAATCAAATCTCAAATGCAAAAATCTATACAAAAGGAAATTTGTTGTATTTGTTTGCTCTATCTATATACAACTGATGAAAACAATAAATGTAAAATTTCACATGAATGCCAATAAATAAGCTTTTAAAATGTCAAATTAAAACAACTTACAAATTATTAGTAAATACTACCACAACTTACTGGACTAAACCACTAAAAAAATGGAAACCCCTCTACAACTGAGGAGTTGCATTTTCAAAATAACATCAGAAACAATACAGAGAAGCACTACAGATTAGTAGTAACACCTGACTTTCAGAATTGTTACCTAACAAAACTTTTGCAAGTGCTTTACAATATAACAATTTAAATATTTAATTCCAAATAAGCTTTCTTGTTACATGCCAAAATCTAGATTACAGGTATATGCCATGTAACATTACTCTGACCAATGTAATTTCCAGTAATATTACCCATTATAAATAAACCCACCCAATCAGGCCTGTGATGAACACTGGAGAGAAAAAGATAAAAATGAAAGTGTTTGCCCTTAAGAAGTTTATATTCTACAACAGTAAAAACAAGAGTACAAAATACATACAAAGTGTACACAAAGTAACTGAGAGTGTCCAAGAGGCAACTCATCTGAGTGTTGAAGGGAGCTAGGAATTTCAGGAGATAGAGAAGAAGGAAAACATTCTAGTCATGGGGTACATAAACAGCTTGCAGGCACAGAGGTTAAAGAAAAAGGAGTGTCATGAACAGGAAGCCACAACTAACACCCATATGATCAAGTATCAGTCAAAGTACTTAGAATAACACTATTCATACATGAAATGCTTAATAAAAGTTTTGAGCAAATTACTCATTTTCCAGGTAGGTGGTACAGTGGATAGTGTTGTTGGGCATGTAATCTCTAAGACTGAAATTCAAGTCTGAGCTCAGATTCTTACTAGCTGTATGACCCAGGGCAAATTACTTTACTTGTCTGCCTCAGTTCTGCAAAATGTGAATAAATAGTAAGGGCACCAACTCCCTAGGGTTACTGCGAGGCTCAAGTAAGGTAACAATTGTAAAGTGCACAGCACAATGCCTGTCTGCACATAACAAGTGTCATATGTATGTTAGCTATTATTACTATTTTTATTAATAACTTTATGAAAGGGAGCAGCAGAATATATTTTTCTTCTTGGAATGTTTGAAAAGGTTTTTATGGAAATGAAATAGAAATGAATGGCTATAATAAATGGCAGCTAGGTGGCACAGTGGAGAGAAGGCTACTTAAGGCTATCCAAGAAGATTTGGATTCAGGAAGATGAATTCAAATCACAATTCAAACGACTAGGTTTGTACTACTTAATCTCTGAGCCTCATGTTCTTAATCTGTAAAAATAAGGACAACAACAGCACCCCACTCCCAGGGTTGTTGTGAGGACCAAAAGAGATAACATACATAAAATGCTTTGCAAACCCTAAAGCACCATACAGACAATAACTGTTTTTTATATTATTAATAAAATACAAGGATTTGGGGACTTCATTCTGATTCAGTAGCACTTCCCTATGGTTATTTTTTAAATTGCCATTGAGTACATTAAAAAAATATCATTTACAGGTGACGCTGATGTGCTTCTGAGTTTATCCTGTTTCCATATTATCACACTGTCTCTTGAAATTCACAGTTATAAATAGGTTAATTCCAAGTGTGTACTTAGTGATAAGGTGTATGTAGGCACATACATTTTCATATACATGTGTAACTGCATGACAGAATCTATGACTCTTATCAACCATCCCCAGAAAGCAGGAATTCATTTTCTGGACCTAAATGTATTAATCTCAAGTCTAAGTACTACAGAGGTAAATGCTATAATTAATGTTTTCCTCATACTAATTATCACTTTTGGTGAACCAGTTATTTTAGGGAAGTACCCTGAGTATAACTAAACTCCTCAATTTTATCTTGCAGATAGAATGGAACGTAGCTGGAGTTAGAAGACCTGGATGTGATGCCCACTATGTGATTTTGGGAAAATCATTTCATATCTCTGGAGCTCAGTTTCCTTCTCACTAGTTATCTCTAAGGTTTCTTGTTCTGTTCTAAAATTCTCTAATACTGTTATAAATATGAATTAACATAAATTAACTAAAATTTTTAAATGGGATTACATATAGTACAAAAAGTAGAAGATAAAGTGTATCTTAATGCACATGAAGAGATATGATACTTCTACAGAAGTTTAAGGAAGGGGATGTGTCTAGTAAATATTCTAGGACTTCTAGGAACCAGTTACTATTTCAGACCTTTAGAGCTAAAACTGAAAATAGAAGCTATTACAAAGCCAATTCTCCCTAAGGCTCTTAAAAAAAAAAATGGTAGAGGTCCAAAAGGACCAAAGTTAATATCTAAAGTTACTACAAATTTGCAAGAAAATAAGACACTCAGACATTTTGAAGTTTTCAGGTATGTGAATGAAGTTAATGAAACCTCATTACCCTCCATAACATCTTCCAGTAAGCTCTACCTGGTCTACTAAAATAATACACAGAACATATTCTAACATGACTTTTTTAGAAAAAAGAAATATAAAAAAGTTTTTAAAGATCTTACATTGAAGACAGTAAGAATAAAGGATTACCCTCAAGCACATCAGAAGAAGTAAAAAAAACATTTTTTTTTCAAAACAGGCTACCTTATATCCTGATGTCAGTAAAGAAATTAAAACCAACTGATTTAGATTAACTTCAGAAATGAGGATAAACTTCCAAAGCTTTAGAAAAGAAATGTGAGTGGTAGTCTTTGAATCTCAGATAGGAAATAGCAAATGAAAAAATCCTGGAGATGAAGAAAGGATGCTGAAGGAAAAAACAGCAAAGCTGGCACTGTAAGGGTTAAACCAAACTAAGTTACATAAAAAAAAGCTTTTACTTCTTACGCACTGCAGAAGTGTGTTAGGAATATGAAAACTAACGTCTAACATTAAAAGCCTTTAGAAACCCACAGTTTAGAAACAAAGAAAAAATGAGAATCTGAAAAAATAAACTCATAAACCATGTATTTCATAATCATCCCACTTTGATATTATTCACTCATCACTACACTTGTATTGAATACGGATCATTTATCAAACAGAAGTAAAACCTCCAAGCCTCCTCCCTGCCTTGGGATTTTAGTCAAAATGAATGCAAACAATCACGTGGGATTCAGCCAAGCAGTGACGTTAAATTCTGCTCTGTCAGAAGACAGCATCTGTCAAAGCCCACATTTAAACTGCTGCCTGCCCGTGCAGCAGCTGAGGAACCATGGATTTCATTTTATAGAGCAAAACCTCAGTAAAACTGCTCAAAATTCTTCCTGCAGCTGCTTGGCAACAATGAAAGAAGAGAGGTAAACCCTATCCTTTTTCAGTACAATTGGACCAGTACATTCTAGCTCTAGCTGCTTCATATTGCAGCTCAGCACTAAAAATATGGATACTGAGAAGAGAATACAGCACTGCATTGTCCGACAAGGAAAATACGAGATGTAAAAAGCTTCAATGCATCAATTGTGGGGGGTAGATAAAAGTGCTCCAAACAGAACGGACAACTAAAGCTCTTTGTTTAAAATTTAAAAGGAAAAAGAAAAAAACAAGAACACCTCGGAAGACCAACACACATATGAACAAGAAAGGTAACTCGGAGACAAGCAGACAGATGGACAGATTGGATCCTGTGAAAAGCAATCGCAGGAAGCAGACTGTTGGGGGATGTGCGCATGTTCGATAGCATCTTTTTTGCTGAAGTGATGGCGTGCCAAAAGTATTTTCAGTGAGCATAATCCTCTCACCATAAATGGCTTGACCAAGGAAGGTATGTCAAAACCTTATGTATGTTATTCATTTGATTTTGTTACCTTTATAACCCTAAAGGTACGAGCATTGAGTATGCTTAGCATTGAGTTCTATAAATTATTGTGTTAAAAACAGATAAAGGATTTCTAATGTATACATTTTTACTTTTGTACTATTTTGGAGAAGAAAATATAACATTGTTTTATTCAGATAAGTATGTAGTTTATAGTCATTTTGTACATAAGTACAAGGGGAAAGAAACTGAAAATACTAACACAGATGTACTTGCAGAATTCATTGGGAAATTCAACTTTAAAAAAAATCTCCGGGGGGTTGGGAAAAGAGGTGGAGGGAGAAAATGGCATAGTAAAGCAATCCTTGATGAGCACAATTCATCTTGAATCATTATCTCAGGAAAATAAAAGCAGTGGTAAAAATGGCTATTTTTATTCCTCTCATTAAACCATCAATCTATGCCGTGTAGATAAATTATACTAAGTAGCTTCAAACTGTAGTACTGTGAGCTGTTTTTTTCCTATACTTCTTTTAAAATATAAAAATGTCATATTAAGTAGTAGCCTAACCTAATTTTGTAAAAATGTTTTCTCTTACCTCCACTGTAAATGTAAAAAAAAAAAAAATAGTGGTCTCATATACTAACCCTATTACTTACTAGACACAGTTTATGAGTACTGTTGAACTGAAGACACCAAAGAAGAATCTTGACTATAAGATGGAAGTAACCTACAATATGGCACCACAATAAATTGTCCATTTTCCTATTAATGGCTAAAATGCAACTCTGAACAAAGAGACACTAATATTATGCAATTAAAATAATTTGACTTGACAAAAATCATATTTTCTCTCAATGTCAATATCAGAATTCAAAGAAATATGCAGAACCCAAGTGATTTCCTACAGAATTTACCAATAAATCAAAATAAGGAATTAGAAAGTTAAAATGTGCTTACTATGCTAGAGACTATGTTAAAATGTAATAAAACTAGTGAAACTGTGTGTACTGAACCAAATATGTCAAAATCCAATTAACTATTTTAGCAGGTCACTATTAGAGTGAGAACAGCAATTTACTGTTAAACATTCTAAGTGTATTTCTCAAACCTGCTAAGAAAATTGGCAAAATTCAACACAGTGAACTTTTCTTATATTCACTGAAATTGCTAAATAGGGTAACCATGTTAAGTAATAACAAAAGATGAACAATATGAGTAAGAATTAAATAGCTTAATAAACTCCAAGGTCTGTTTTTGATTGATTTTTGGCATGGTGCAATAACAGTTACCACTACTTAACATTTAATCACCAACTCTCAATCATCCTATCAATTTTCCTTCTGATAGAGTTATCTCAGGAACTAAACACAAAAATGGACTTATTAAATTACAGAGTCAAGACCCTATTTAGATTCTATTATCCTGACAGTTTCATTAGCAAACTACAAACTAAACATCTCAAAATAAAAATAACTATTTTTTAAAAGCTGGGGCATTTAAATCAAGTAGTGCTTAAGTAAGAAAAAGGAATAAATACAACAGTTTTCAGAGGACAAATGAAAATATATTGAAATGATATTTACTGTTATACAGAATTTAAAAATAACAAAACACAAATATCGTAATAAAAAAAATTTCACATAGTGAAATCAGTATTTACCAAGACACCACATACTTTTTAAAACAAAGTTTTAAAGGTAATTGAATCAATACCAATATCCTAATGTAGAATGCAGAAGTCAGATTTTGACAGTTGGATAGTACCTAAACTACTCCAATATTTTAACATGTAAAAGATGAAAATTTTCAGAGGAAAAAATAGAACAGCATTTATCATAAATTTTCCTCATCTAAACAAACAATTTTAAAGAATTTATTTTTCATAAAAAGTATGAAACACTTCAGAAACTTCTGACAGGGCATCTTAAAGAAAGCTACACACATTCTTACATCTGTTTCATTTTTAGAGAGAAATATTAACAAATAACACGTATAAACTTCAAGTTTTAAAAATCCATCATCTAATCATTTAATTATATTAGCAAGTAAACATAAAGATACAAATTAACATTTAGCATATACATATATATAATTTAAAATTAATGAGATTCTACAAGTGTAAAATATATTCAGTTTCTAACCATTAAGTAGCATAGGGTGCTTTCCACAAATGACTTAAAAAAAAAAAGATCGATAGTTCTTGGCTTCATCTGGTAATTAAGCACAAGAATATCAAAAGCAGATTCAATAAATTGTCACATAGTCTGATGAACAAGTAACAGATCATTAATTTGGGGCTCTTGAAATTTCAATGGGTCATTCCATAGTTAAAAATTTAAAGAAAAGCTCATTTCCTCAAAATAAAAAAAGAATTCATAGAATCTAAGAAATCATTCCTTTGGAGCTTCCCATCTTAGCACACGTTAGTCAAGTGTTTACAAGTTGAGGGGAAAGACTTCCTAAATCAGAACATTCAGCACTAACTTTTATAAAGCTGAGCCTTCAGACAATACTTTTGTGATGAAATATGATAGCTTTGCATTTGTTTTAACAGTATAAGGAAATCATGTAATTACATTCCAATTTTAAAAAAAACAATTTTATACAAAATGTTAGCCTTAAAATTTTTAAATAAGCCCAGTTTTTTTGTTTGTTACTTATACTGAAAATATAAAAAAAATTTCATCTTTGCTATAAAAACTCAAAATGCTCTGCAAACTTAGAAACTTGAAAAAAATCAGAGTATGGCCTGTATAGTGTGTAATACTTTAGAAATCACGGTTAAAATTTCCTATTTTCTTGCTCCCCCCAGTGGCTGTTAATAAGATAGCCACAAATTATTTTCATTCATGCACTTCAACCACTTAATGCAAGTATCAAGTTTACACATGAATGACAGTAGATTATATAAAAATTTCTACTCTGTATGAGTTTCTATTTCCATGTAAGTCCATTTCTTCTCTTTGTCAAAGTAAAAAAAATTAGTTAACCATGAATTTAACATAATCCAAGTCTAACAGTTAACAAACACACTATCAATCAAATTTACCTCCATTAAAACTGTCTGTAATTAACTGTGAATTAGAAATTTTGAATTAATCAAAAAGAGTTTAGAGGACAGTAAATAAATTACAAATTTAACAAAAAATATTTTATAATTTTTAATGGAACTCATGCTACGATTACTTGGTTTTTCTTCCAGAAATAAACTACAGTAATATTACAAATTTGTATTGTGCAATAAGTAGGTTGATCTTGGTAAGTGATCAGGTTTTAATATTCAGCATCATTCACCACACTGATTTCCCTTAAATTGCAAAAAACAAACATGGGATATAATGTGACTGAAAGTTGTAATTATATAACTTTCTACATGCAAATAAGATGCAACCCTGAATTTTAAAAGTTTCTGTAGTTGTATATACCACGACTATAGCAGTAACCATGTCCTATGCTTTTGCATTAAGCAACAAATTACTAAAGTAGTTCTTTATTCAATTCTATCATAAAGAAGTAATTGTAAAGCCATCTGTCTTGCCAAAACTACAGACAACAAAAGGTAGATTCAAAAATTAATATGGAGACCCAAGCAACCAAATGCTCTTAAAGAAACAACATGATATGGTAAAAAGAAGGATGCAATGAGAGTAGAGAGGAATGGTTTCTTGTACTAGCCCTATCACTAAACTAGCTGTTTAGATGTGAACAAGTACTGCAATTCTGGGTCTCAGTTTCCTCTAGAAAAGGAAGGGCTTTGGTTAGATGATGAATCAACAAAAAAATATATATGAAGTGTTTACAATGTAGCCACTAAAAGAACCTTCTGAATTAGAAAGTTTATGAATATGCTTTCAAGTAATTAAAATTATTCATCATTTATTGCTGTCTAAAGAGCCCAGCATCGAGGTTACTAGACCCTAAAAATTAATTTTGACAAGTGCATCTTCTCATTGACTTTCTGAACACAGTAGGGGCCAATGGAAACATGCCAAGCAGTGTACTGTGACTAACTGAACTCTGCTATAATCAACCTTGTACCGTCTGTCCCACTACTAATATATAATCATTTCACAAAAAAAGGTAGCTGTGTACCATACTACTCCACTGTATGTCAAATCAATTTTATTAATACCAATAAACCTTCCATATGCTATCGAGACACTTTTCAAATGGCTTCTCGCAGGACGTAGAGACTAATTCTCTCTTCAAAACAGGTACAGCTGTTTAAGTTGTTACCTTGGGTCAAAAGTACAACTATGTGAGAGCTTCTATGAGGAATAGGAAATGGATGGAAAGAAAATAATCCTTTTTAACAAGAAATTTACTCAAAAATAGTGGTTCTGGCTCATTTAAAGTGGTTTAATTGGATGAAGACAGTTATATTTTCAATCCAATCATCTGCTGTTTAATCTACTTTAATAGAACATGTTGACAAATCATTTCAGTATGTTTTTCTCTTCTCATATTAAAAAACTTGCTTAAATTGAGTTTACTAACATCTGTAATTCCTAGTTAACCTGACAAATTAAAAACCCTAAACACTATGAAATATTATATTTTTCACTTTTACAGAGTGATTTAAGAGGAAAGCCCTTAAGATCGGACATAATTTAAAAATGATTACCAAAGAATAGCACTCGTTCAGAAGAGGGAATCATCGTTTTGTTCTACCATTATCCCATATCCCATTATTGGATATTTACAACATGCTTCAGTGGAGGAGACGACATTGCTGCTTTGCAAAGATGACCTGGAATGTCAAGAGGTCTTTGTTTCGTACACATCTCATTGGTCTACTCTCTCTTGTCTTTCTTTTTGCTATGTTTCTTTTTTTTAATCATCATGATTGGCTGCCAGGCAGAGCTGGCTTCAAAGAAAATCCTGTAACCTATACTATACGAGGATTTCGATCTACAAAGGGTGAAACAAACCACAGCTCCCTAAGGAACATTTGGAAGGATACAGTCCCTCAAACTCTAAGGCCTCAAACTGCTACTAATGCCAACAACACAGACTTGTCACCACAAGGAGTAACTGGCCTAGAGAATACACTCAGTGCCAATGGAAGTATTTACAATGAAAAGGGTACTGGACATCCAAATTTGTATCATTTCAAATATATCATAAATGAACCTGAAAAATGCCAAGAGAAGAGCCCTTTTCTAATACTCCTCATAGCTGCAGAACCCGGACAAGTAGAAGCAAGACGAGCTATTCGACAAACTTGGGGAAATGAAAGCCTAGCACCTGGAATTCAAATCGCTCGCATTTTTTTATTGGGCTTAAATGTTAAACTGAATGGCCACCTTCAGCGGGCCATATTGGAAGAAAGCAGACAATATCATGATATTATTCAACAGGAATATTTAGATACTTACTACAACTTGACCATTAAGACACTAATGGGCATGAACTGGGTTGCAACCTACTGCCCACATATTCCTTATGTTATGAAAACTGATAGTGATATGTTTGTTAATACTGAATATTTAATACATAAGCTATTAAAGCCAGACCTGCCTCCTAGGCATAACTATTTCACAGGTTACTTAATGAGAGGGTATGCACCCAATCGGAACAAAGACAGCAAGTGGTATATGCCACCAGATCTCTACCCAAGTGAGCGGTACCCTGTGTTCTGTTCTGGAACTGGTTATGTTTTTTCTGGAGATTTAGCAGAAAAGATCTTTAAAGTTTCCTTAAGCATCAGACGTTTGCATTTAGAAGACGTATACGTGGGGATCTGTCTTGCCAAGTTGAGAATTGACCCTGTTCCCCCTCCCAATGAATTTGTTTTCAATCACTGGCGAGTTTCTTACTCAAGCTGTAAATACAGTCACCTAATTACCTCTCATCAGTTCCAGCCTAGTGAACTGATAAAATACTGGAACCACTTACAACAAAATAAGCACAATGCCTGTGCCAATGCAGCAAAAGAAAAGGCAGGCAGGTATCGTCATCGTAAACTGCACTAGAATTTGTTATCCCATGTGCAATCTGTAAATATTGCGGAAAGCATGTAAAGTAAAAACTGATGAGCTTCATGGGGCAGTTTTTAGTTAGTTTCCATCACAGGATGGAATTAAAAATATTTTTTTTTAATTTCTGAAGAGTTCAATTCTTAAGACAAAAAACAAACAAAAAATCCCAAAAGGTATCCTAAGAGAATCTGTGAAACAAACAGCATAAAATCCTCCTGTGTGCTAATATGAAGGAATAAGCAGGCACATTTCAGTGGTACGATTTCTAGTTTATGTGCCAATAAAATATAATCCATTCTATTTTCCACATAAAGTTTGGAAAGACGGAGATTGAGTCACAAAACCCATTTCATTTCTCAATTACTTTTCTGTTATAAAGAATTACTGTAAATAAAAACATATGCAACCTGTTTTAAGAAAACTTAAAATTATACAAAGAAAAAATTTTCTTTGGTCTACTACCCTAAAGTATTTTCATAGCTGTACTCCATGAAATAAAACAGTTAAATTATCCCAAAAAACATTTACAAAAATGAAAAGTTTCACACTGCGTTACCATTTTAAACTACTGAAACAATCATTTTAATTTAACACTATTTATAAAAACCAGAGAAGTATTATTTTGATATGACTTGTGAAAGAACGTGACCATCAATGTGTCTCAGGCTAAAGTTTAAAAACAAAGTCACTAAACAGCACCACATTCACAAATTCTATTTCCTTCTGAGTATAATTCATATTATTACTAACAGCACTCATTTCTTAACTCATTCAACTAAATCTACTTACTGGACTCTCCTAAAGAGTGTCACGGTGTAGGAGCAAATGTATTTGATTTTAAAAGACTTGTCATGTTCCTTTAAATGAAGGAAAAGTAGAAAAAGAACAATGGATCTGTATTATTGAAAAGGATGAAGAGTGCAGAAGCAGTTTCATTCAATACATTTTAAAGATGCATGTCTGCCAAAGTGCAGCATATGGGAAGCTCATTTCCTGACAGCAGGTGTGCACATGCTGATACTTAATCATTTTATGGCACTATTTCTGTTGTCAGAGTGCCAAGTTTACAATCCCACAATTTTGATTTTGTGGATGACATTCTGCATCCTCAAATTAGATTTTTTTGGGGGTGGGGGGGGATCTTACAAATGTTTGATGAACATTTGATTCTAGTACTAAAAAAATGTGTATGATGCACTTTTATCGAAGTTTTTAATAAAAAAGGGTAAAACAAGAAACCCAAAAAAGCTTTGTTGAATTTCATGAGTACAATGAATTCACAGCAATTTCATATCTTTTGGTCACTAATGTGAAAATGAAAAGAAACTAAGTTATCATCATGACAACATCTAGTTGCTTCCAAATCATTTCTGGTATATAAATATATCAATCTCCATTTAAAATTAATGTCACTTTTTTGTTACTTTTATTTTTGATTGTTTCTTGGATAAATCATGTGAAAAGAATTTTGATAACTACATTTAAAAGTTTTGCAATAGAAACAAAGAATTTATTTTTTAACATTTGCTATCTGCTCTTTGCTCAAAATTCATGCTCCCTGTTTTTCAGATTAGTCACATTTAATATATTCTATAGGATTATCAACACACCTTTAATCCTGAATCAGCTTCTATCTTACCTGTTTCATTTAAAAGACCAAAATTACTATATAAATATGTTAAGAGTTATATAATGTCACTAAATTGACAAATACTGTAAGGGTGACACTAATGCTTTAGGTCAAACAAGCAAACTTGATGATCAAAGGCAAATTCAAGAACTTTCCTTAGCATATCACAAATCCATACATCATCAATGAATATCATTTTACTATTTGTTCAAATTGTTATTACAAGCAGAAATCCTGCATCTAGCTTGATGTCTAAAAAAATTGATTTTTTAAATATAAAAGACCTGTAAATTTAATTCTTGCAGAATACACAATTTTTTTCACTTAGCTCCTCTTCTTTCATAGAAAAATTTCAAATCATTCCAGTGTCAATCATGGTAAAAATGACCCAGATCTTTTCTTTGAAGAGTATGTGAATTTTCAAATGAGCAAACTATAAAGATATTAAGTTTCTGGGAAGTCACCCATTAATAGTTAGGGTTTTTGGTGGCTGACTCTTTTTCCTTTACATACAGTAAATACAGTACTTTATTAAGTGGAAATAATGATCTTTCCTCCCCAAATTGTATCTTTGGTAAAATATATTTCCTCTCAAATTCCAGAAGCAGTACAATAATGTCACATATCTATCTATACGTCAAGGATCTGTGATTTCACTGGTGTCAATTTCCTTCATGATGCAGATCAAAAAAGCCTTAAAGCCTTAAAATAAAAAGATGTCTGTGAGTTCCAGGGGTTAAAAAAAAAATCATGTGGTGATGAATCTTTTAGTCACTTTTAATGAAAGATAAGGTGGATAGTGAGCAACTGAAAAACAAAATAAACAGAAAAGATAAGCTACAGTTGATGCTTTATTTGGGGGCAATGTACACTAGAAAAGAGACGTTTAATAAATGTTTGTTGAATTCAACAAAACTATTTCTCATTATAATTATGAAAAGCGTATCTTAAACCAAAGTTTCCTTAATCAAAGGAGTAAAATGAGGTCTCTGGACAAAAACAGTCTTCAAAGTCACTTCCAGTTCTATGAATCTAATCAAGATTTAAACGAGCCTGCCTACATATTTGCCAACCAAATCTGTTGTTATATCTGGAAAGAATTAGGAATCAAAAGATGTAAGAATGAATTATTAAGATTTAACAAATCAATTTTGCCCTAGTTGTGTATCACCATATCCATGTAGTAGCAAGAAAACAAATTTCTACCTCCAGGAACAAATTATTCTGCATGTGGAATAGGGATTAGGTTTGGGGAAAGGGAAAGTGGGGGTATGAGTTAGAGGGAGTGGCAAGGCACAGAAAATAATATACCATAGGAGCCCTGAAGAAACTTGTGAGATTACAAAGAATGACTTCATCTTCAGTTCTAAAGGAAAGTAGCTAACCTGAGAAAAATAAATGGATATCAGTCTGTTTCAACTGTTGCACTGAATTTTACAATTTGCCAGTAGTAACCTGAAGATTCTAAGTGTAGAATATTACTTTTAATGGTGCCCTAACCTCATAAGTAGGCAGTTTAGAGCAATAGAAGGAATATTAGATTTGGATCCAGAGGACCTGGGTTTGAATCCTGGTTCAGCTACCTGTCTGGCCTTGGGTAAGTCACCTACCTCTCTGGGCCTCAGCTTCCACATCAAATGAAGGAGCAGAACTCAATCATTCAATCAGTCTCACCAAGTATACATTATACATTGATCCATGCCAGGCATTCAGCTGGCACATGGGTTTCAAAGACAAAAATAGGACAATTCCATTCTTTAGGAGGAAAAGAGGTGTGTGTGTGTGTGTGTGTATATATATATATATATATATATATATATATATATATATATATATATATATATATATATATATATGTTGTATATATAATATACAATATAATAAATATATTACATATAATATATTAATAATAACAAAATAATAAATATAACATGTAAGACATATTTTCAAAGGGTATTAGGAAAGAATTCATGCAGAAATTTTCCCAAAAGAAACAGAGATTCTAAAAGGCAAAGGTGAGGTGGGAATTCCTTCTAGGCATGGGGGGAAAGTCAGTGCAAAGGCATGAAGATGGGAGATTTATTGTGGAGTAACATATAATAATGTTGTAAAGTTATGTTGGGACCAGGTTATAAAAGACTTTAAAAGATGAGTTTATATTGATCCCAAGAGCAAAGGGAAGACATTGGAGTTTAAGTCAGTTGGTGAGTGTCAGGTTTGGACTCCAGAAAAACCACTTTGGCAGCTGTGTGAAGAACGAACTGGAGAAAGTTAAATTCTTTCTAATTCTAAATCTATGATTTTATGAATTAATACTAGCAAAACCAATTTCCTGTAGGAAATTAATACAGAAGAGAAAGATGAAAGAAGTGGCAATAGTAATAGCTAGCATTTATATAGGGCTTTAAGACTTGCAAAGAACTGTACATGTTTTCTCTTTTGGTCCTCACAAAACTAATGCAGGTGCTACAGATTTCACATCTTACAGATGAGTAAACGGAGGCTGAGAAAAGGAGAAAAGGAGAAGTACCTTGGTCAGGGTCACACAGATGTCTGAGCTCAAGGCGTCTTCACTCCAAATGTACCTCTCTTACCCACTCTGCCACCAAGATATCTCATTTATTTTCAAATGCATGATTTAATAACAAAATTCATTTGCAGTTAAGTAGACAATAATGCCACATGACAGCATTAATCAATTCTCCCAAAATATCAACAATACTTTTATAAACCAGCAAATAGTTGTATGAGATGTATATACATATGTAACAAGTAATATGATGATCAATGTTAAGGAAACTGATAATCAGAGGAACTCATGTTAAGTGTGAACTCTGATTATCACTGCCCAAGATAGTCCAAAAGATACTAGTTGAATGACTATATGGGGAAGTGTGTCCATAAAGTAAATGATTTCATAATGAAATAATATTTTTAAGGGCAAAGTTAAGGAGATGGAATATAGTTGGGCGCAGAGTATCACTGACTGAAGGATAAAAGGGCCCTGAGAAGCCATCCAATGCTGCTGGTTCTACTTAAGGGACAAGCTCAAGATTACTAAATATTAAGTCACAGAGGGAAGATTTGAATCCAGTTCTACCAACTCTAGGATTAGTCTTATCTCCCCAGTGCCTCCCAATTACTTCACAGACTATAAGGTAATAAATAATGGTTGGTTTCATGTGGCAATTAAAATACAAATAAAATATTCATTTCAATATAGAAAACCAACAAGATTAACAAGTTGTCATGGAAATAAGTTGCTAAGTATTTGGAATTCAAGTTTATCATTTCAAAGAAGCCAAACTATGTTAAGGAGGATGTCTTTGCCATAAATTTATATGAAATTTTAAATATCAACTAACTTCAAAACAAAACAAAAACAATTTTAGTAGACTTCCAAATTAAATTATGATACTCTCATGTTTTAAACAATGTAATAAAATTAAACTGGAATGACACTCTCAGATAATACTCTGTAAGATGACCTTATCCAATGTCAAGATTCTTTTAAGGTATCACATTTAAAAATCGTTAGACAACAGTTCAAGATAAAAACAGCTTTCTAACTGAATTTGACTCTAGGAATAAAACTTTGTAGCTAGTGCTTGTAGAAAGGTTTCAATATTTAAAAAAAAAAAAGGTAAAATGCTTTAGTTACAAGGCATTTAAAATCTTAAACTGAAGGATTACCTATAAAGTCCCATTACAAAAAAATTTAGGCAGACATCAAAACTGTTCTGCTAAACTCGACACACGCTTACATGGAAATCTGTAATTACCACATTTAGAAATGTTATTATCTTCTCTGGTAACAATAAACAAATAGATGAGTGTGTGTCGTGCTCACAAACAGTAACTTCCTTGGATTTTCGATGATGTCATGGAAAGAGGAAAAAAGCTGAAACAAACAGCATTCTGAGAATATACGCTGCTTCGTTAAAACTGTAAAATGCCACCAACTATAGGTTTGTCTCCTATTCGTACCTTACTGCTCATGGTGGTTCTGTAATTTCCCTCCCTTCACTGCACAGTTATACTCTTCTGAAGCCCTAATTGTACCCCAGTCATCTCTACCCCTGCAGAATAAAGCATAACTACTGAGCCAAACTCAATTCAATGTATAAGATAATTTGAGAGTTGTAAGAAATCTCAGAAAGTATCTAGGAAACTGGATATACAAAAGGAATAAAAACCTCTGAGGGGAAGCCACAACATCTGGACGTAGGTTGTTGTCTCAAACTGAATGACGGCACTGTATGCACATACATGTACGTGTGTGTATGTAGTATGTACGCATGTATATATGAATATACATGTTTTTATGCACTGATAATGCATATGTTTCAATGGATTTAACAAAATTTATTGATGCTAAGTCAACCAGTGGTGTTAAAATTGACCAGTCACAAGGACAAGAAAAGACATTTCTAAGGGAATCCTAAATTAAAGATGTTAAAAATGAGATTTCTATAGAGATCACCCTTGCGTAAGTTAAATATATCACATGAAAGTCAATAAAAGTGAAAAGTATACATCTACATATAAAGATGAAAATCAGCTATAAACCTAGATAATATGCATATTTCTTTCCTTTGGTAAAATTGAAAACAAACTATAAATGAAGCCTTTTACTAACTAATCAAAATGAATTTATTAAGTGTCTCCTAGGTGTTAGGCACTGTGGATACGGAAAAAGTGAAGAAGTACATACTGTCAAAGAGTTTTACCACAATCCAAGCTAACTTATTTTAGTAACCAAAAGGTAATAGATATGCATTGCCTGGATTGTCTACTATTTACCACTGACATTTATGCAGACCTGCAACTATTCAATATGAGGGTTGTGGAGTAGATCTTATTCAGGGGCCAAGCAGCAGGGAAAGCTCTCTATTCTATATGCATTTTTATTTTTTCTCTTTTCTCCACCTGTGGCTGGGATATAAACATCTGACAAGAGGGAGAGGTTAAATATGTTAAATGATTGGCATTAAGTGTCAAAGAACTGAAGGATGTAGGGAAAAGTAAGATTTATTTTATTCAGGACCCAGAAGATAGGTCAAGAGTATTTATTAAAATTATAGGAACTTCCCTCTGTGCAGACTTCTACATCTAAAAATATCTTAAAATAAATTGTTTTGCCATAGTTAGAATGACTGTGTGTATAAAGGTCTACATGAAAATAAGCTGGCCCTCTGCAAAAAATGAATCTCTTTAAACAGCAGTATCAAATACTTTTTAAAAAACCCAAAATCTCTGAGTCAGTGAGTTTCAAAACAAATCTTAAAAAAACTATTTTAAAGTAATTTTTGAATGTATATAATTTTTATTTATTCATTCATTTGGGGAACTGAGGGTCTCCAAATCTCATCCAGACTGGAAGGAAAGTATTCACACAAGACCAATTCCAGTGCTGAGCAGCAGAGGAGCTCTGGCCTGCTCTTTTTTGACCTAGGCCAGTTTACCCCTTCTTAGGCAGCCTGTAGGTTTCTCCATTTCTAGGGCTTTATCCCACAGATCTAAGACTTAGTCCAGATAGCTGTTGAGGCTTTAACCCAACTGCAGCACAGAACTCCCAAGTTTCACCAATTCAATAGCCTCAGCTTCCCAGGAAGCAAAGGACAAAAGGAGTGTGCCACAACACTTAGTTCTGTTATACTTTTAAATCCTAGATTTGTTTCTGAAACTAGGGCAGGCAAATTTTCCAGTCTACAAATGGGGCAAGTCATCTGAAAATCAGGATTAAAAAAAAAAAAAAGGCTTAACATGATATTTCAAAAAATCATAAATGAAAATGGACCAATCTATTACTATGAAAAGGTGAAGTAAAGATAAAATGAAGGCACTCTCATCACCTCCTTAAAGGAACCCAAGAGGAAAAATCTCAGGAACATCATAACGCCCAATCCAGAACTCATATATCAAAGAAAAAATACTGCCAGCATGCAGAGTGAAGCAGTTTAAGTATCAAAGGATCAGTAAGAATCACACAAAATTTTACTTAAAAAAAAAAAAAAGACAGACACCTTGGAATACAATATTACAGAAGGTAAGAGAGATAGGTTTGCAAAAAAACAAAACAAAACAAAACACCTTACTTTACCACAATGAGTAATGGGAAAAAATAAGCCTTTAATGGATATAGGACTTTCAAGTATCTTTGATAAAAGAGATCAAAGCTGAATAAGAACTATGAAATATAAACACAAGAATCAAGAGAATTCTAGAAAGGTAAATTTATTTGAGCTATAAGAATGCCATTTTAATCACAGGAGAAGGAATAAAGAAGGATTCCTTCAGAATCTTAAAGTCCTCAAAGGGTACTAAATAAGTTAAGAAACAAAGATCCTAGGGGTGGATGGGTTCTGTTCCTAAGGTCTGAAAAAGGTAAAGTGAACCAATCAACTAATTAATCAGCAAATATTTATTAAAAACCTACTCTGTACCACTCATTGTGCTAGGCTCTGGGGATGTAAGCAGTCACCAGTTTACATGTTTAAGGAGGTATAAAAAACAAGTGGCAAAAAGACAAAGTGAATAAATATGTGGGGATACACCATGTATATAAAGGGAAGTTAAATAAGGTAGGTACTACAGAAGGGAAAGCACTAGTATTTGGGCAATCAGGAAAGCCTTTATATGGATCGTGGTGACTGAGTCGCATTTTAAAGGGAGAGGATTCTATGAGGCAGAGATAAAGAAAAAATGCATTCCAAGTAAGAGGGATAGTCTGTTTAAAGGCAAAGATATGGGGAATGAATTGTCCTAAGTGAGGAACAAAGAGGTCAGTTTCACCCGATTACAGAATGCAGTTGAGGGAGTAATGCTCCCTGAGAGCAGGGGCTGTCATTTGATTTTCTTTGTATCCCCAACGTTTATCACAGAGCCTAGCCCATAAAAGGAGCTTAATAAATGTTAATGACTGATCAACAATGAGGCTGGAAGGTTAGGCTGAGGTCTGATTGTGTACAAATTTTAAAGATAAACATAAGATTTTATATTTTATCCTAGGGCTAAGTGAGGGAGTCACATGGTCAGATCTGCACACAAGAAAAGTTATCTAGGAAGCAGATTACATAATGGACTGGAGAGATGAGAGACTTGAAGCTGGGAAACCCAGTAGGAGAATATTATTAATAACTGATGTGTGAGAAGTGGTGAGGGTCTAAAAGGTGACAACTTTTTTGTGAGTGGAGAGAAATGATCAGATGTGAGAAATGTTGTGAAAGTATAAGCAGAAGGCTTTTGCAAATGACTGTATATATAGAGTAAGAGTCAGGAGTCAAGAATAATGTAGAGATTATGAACCAGACATACTGGAAGTATAGTACTGCCTACTACAAGAAATTGTGGAAGAAGGTACGGTTTAGGGGGAAAGAGCTCAGTTTTAAACATATTAAGTTTAGGATATCTCCTGCATATCCAGTTGGCATCTGATAGGCATATAACCCTCTTTTTGTATTCTGCTCTATATCAGGAAATCCTCTCTTTTTTTGGCACTTATATTTAGAATACAACATTATTTAAAAAAAAAAAAAAAGATTTGGACTCAGAAAACCCTAATTCAATACCTAGTTCTGATACTACTAATTGAGGTGACATTATCCTAGGCAACACAGTGTCTTTTAAATACATTTCTCATAGGGTTGTTGTAATAATGCCTCCTTTTAAAAAACCTAAATCTAAATATATAAATATGAGTTGCTACTGTTATTACTGTATACCTTTCATTTTATACATGAAAATATTTCAGTTCAAAGAAGTGAAATGATTTACTCAAGGTCACAAAGCTATTAATGGTAGATCTAGGATTAAAACCTCTGGCCTTATTTCATTACTCTTTCTAATACTGTAGGTTACCTCCTGTCAGTCACACAGTCAATAAACATTTACTATGCACTTACTATGTGCTAGGTAGGCACTGTGCTAAGCACTAAGGATACAAAAAAGCAGCAGCAGCAAGACCTATCCTCAAGGAGCTCACAGTCTATACAGAAGACAACATGCAAAAAATTACAAAAAAGCTACATACAGGATAAATTGGGGGAATCAATAAAGGGAAGGCACTAGAATTAAGAGGGATCAGGAAAGACTTCTAGAAAATTGTATATATTATTAAATTTGTTATGTTATTAATTCCACATATACATCTGGACCTAAATTTCACTGTCTTTATCAAAAGCAATCTGCCACTGAAGTAAGTGATCATTTACCCTCAGGTAATCATGAAAATTCCCAAATGCTATAAAATGAAATAGCTACAGAATGCTATCAATTTAAGTATCTTACACATCAAAATGAAATGCGACTCAAGTTTCTTTTAAATTACAATAATATTTTTTCCATGTGAGAAAGGGCATGCATTACACAAAGCTCTAGCAACCATGAGTAGCAATTTTCAATACCATGAAACACTAATTTGATTAAAATACTTTGACTTTCATTAATAGCCATCACAAATCAAAGTGCCTTTAGGAAACAAAATTTGAAATAAGACTACAAGGTTTTACGTTAAAGACTAAATACAACTGTTGTCAAACTCAAATATACCATCTGACACTATCCTATTTTCTTTTTTTTCCCTTTTGATCCTAGTTTCTCCTTCTCTCTTAATACTGAAAATGATTTTGGTGATTTATTAACTGAATTTCACATAAGAAAATGGGAAAATTACATAAAATAATATAAATAATCTAAAATCAGAAGAAAATTTCCATAAAATCTGTCACTTTTGCTCATCAAAAATGTCTCCCACTTTGCAATTACAATAAATATATTCATATCTTTTAAACAAATATGTTAGTACAGCATTTTTGAGAGCTGTCAGACTCCAACTGTACAAGAAGTTCATCTCATGACTACTGGACATTAGAAGGGAAAGCATTCCACGTAAAAGGGGACAATCAGTAAAAATGTCTAGAGTCAGGAGTTGGAACCTCATTGCCATAATTTTAAATTTTCATCTCATCTTGACATTATATTTCTTAAGCACCTGAGTCTAGACCCATTCAAATAAATGAGTAAACTTGAAAAATAGATTATGGCTAGAAAAAGATAGACAGATACATGCTCTTATGATTTCAGATGTAAGTTTAACCAATATGAATCAATTGCTATGACAATGAGAATACAAAAGCATTTTAAAAAAACCAAAAAACTGCTTGTCAAGAATAACCCGACTTATTTGCGAATGGAAGAGAAATGGCAGCCAAAACCAAATTTCAAGAAAATTTTGTCAAAGAAAAATAAGTAAAGTCATCTTGTGGAAATTTAGGATAAAAAATAGGAAGACAGTAAATAGTTTTTTTTAAGTGAAAAAGGACATGAAAAAATTTATAACTAACTTTACCATAAAAGTCAAAAGAACCATCATTCATGAACCCAACCATTACAGAATAGGAGGTATAAACAGAACAACAACAATAACAACAAAAAAACCAAAGACAGAAAAAGCAGTTATATAAGACTAAATAGAGGAGATCCATACACATAACTGTTAGGGAACTCAAGACTCAATTCATAAAGGTAGAATCAAAAGTGTGGAAAAAACCTAAGCTTATCAATAATGAAAAACAACTACTGAATTATACTCTTACATCTCCATTTATGTAAGATTTTTATGAGAATCATCTACACATAAATCACAGGATACTTAAACAAGTTATTAGTTGGGAATAGGAAGGCTTTCACAAGCAATGTAACATATCAGACCATTTCTTTTATCATCAGACAAGTGAACAAAAGCCATAACAAATGGAAGACTTTACAGATTGATTGCTTTTTTTTAAAAAATTGTATCTCAACTCTTCCAGTACTGTGTCCCATCCATTACAGAATTGTTTTAAGAGTCTTTGAAAGACAGAAGATAACCTTATCTTATGACATTCAGATCATAATTATCTGAAAAAGTATAAAACAAGGAGATGAATTCTCACCAAAGGTATTCACCACTATGATTGAGAAGACGCAGAGTAGAATTAAAGTTAAAGAGAGATTCCCTATGAATGGTGAGGTTTTCAATATGCTGTTTGCAGGTAAGTTCCTGCTAACTGCTAATCAGGACCCATTTACAGAGTCTTTTGGAAGCAAGCTACAACCTATCACAACAGTTTGACTTAAACATTCACAAAGGAAAAAATAGTGTTTAAGGGAGCCCATTTATTGAGATCTGATTAGAAAAACAATCTGCAGAGCATATCCAATAATGTATGTGACTGGAACAGATAGTAAAGACATTGAGTTAGATGCAGACAAACTAGAGGAGGCAAGAGGGACTGAAGTACCCTGAAAAAATTGCAAAGCTCCTTTAGTGACTCCAAATTTCTCTCAGAAATAAATGTTCAGTTATGAGTCATGCAAAACTATAATTTCTAAGGAATTATAAATAGCTATCAGAAATTTTCCAGCACTAAAAAAAATAAATGAAGAACTAAATGAAAATTAGTGAAATTTTTAGTCCTTGAATATTTGAAGTCCATTTATTGATCCATAACCTCATAAATTTACCATATTTTCAATCCTTGAGAAATAGCACAATAATAAAGTGAAGCGATCATTCACTGAATTTAGGGTCTGAAAATTCTATCTTAGTTTATTCAGAATCTATCTCTAACTATATGGAATTAAGACATTTAACCTTTTGGATCTTATTTCCTTCCCTTAACAAGGGTGGGCTAGAAATGATCTCTATGGTCCCTTCCAGGTTTTTATCCTATAATCTTATGAATTTTATGTCTTGGAAAGAGGGACAAAAGTACTCCCCTCGTTCTAAAACAAAAAACAAATTATTTCAGAAAGTCAGTACCAAGATTAACCTCCCCCCCCCCTTTTTTTTTAATTAAAAGGGCTATCCCTTGAGTAACTTAAAGAAGCCTATTCATTGAATGGGTGTATCTCACTCAAAATGAGAATGTGATAAGACCTTAGGCTGCAAGGGCAAGGGTTTTATTATGCATCCTGGGCCATCTCCAAATCATCCTGATGAATATTAGGCCACTGGACCCAGATGGCTCAGGAAAAGAAAGTGAGTTTGGTGACCTTGCACAGGTCTCCCTCTCTCCAATCAAAGTCAACTGCAAGTCATGTCATCATCTTGATGTCATAGTCCTCTTTGAGAATGAAAGACAAAACAATCAACAACCAAGACTATAACAGTTTTTTTAAAACAAGTTTTTGAACAAGTATACATACCTTTCCTTTTAATGTAACCTATCTGCTTTTTGTAGTCCCATTTCAAATTTTTCAAAGTACTAGCTATTCATGACACTATGTCAAGTATTTTCTAATAGAAAAAATATTGACTAGGGATATAACAGCATCTTCTGGGCTAACAAAGAACATACAGGCAAAATAGCCACTTTAATAGGCATAAAATCACCAGGTAGGAGGTCTTAACCTTTTTGTCATGAATTTCCCTCACACCATAAAGAATCCATAAAGGGACCCATTCTCAAGATGTTTTTAAATGCACAGAGTGGGAAAACCATCATAATGAAATATAATCATAAAAACAGTATAAAAAATTCAAGACCCCCAAGTTAAGAAATTCTACACTAAGGATTTCGCCCAAAGCAGGTGCACTCAAAGCCACTCTTTGTTGAAGCAAGTAAAGTAATAAAACTCTTTACTATGAGGGACACCGGGTAAAAGGATAAAACACTCTAACCATGACTTGAATCTGTTATCCCCTATTGAATTACTATCAATCTTCTCTCTTTCACAGCCAAAATCGTAGAATGAAGTCATCTACACTAGATAGATGTTTCCACCTCCTCCTCGCTCATTTCTGATCTCCTTCCAAATCTGACCACTGTAATAAAAAAACCTGCAAAAAATTACCAACAGAAAACATTTTTCTATCAAATATTTATGTCTATCCAAGATACACACACGTATGTATATATATAAATTTCCTAAATATATTACCCAAAAGCTAAGAATATGATATCAAAAGATGAACTACAAACTGTCAACAACTATATAAAAGACTGTTCTAAACTACAATTAATAGTAATAACAAATGCAAACTAAAACAAGTCTGAGATTTCACCTCACAC
Organism: Potorous gilbertii; assembly: GCA_028658325.1. Classification (NCBI taxonomy): domain Eukaryota; kingdom Metazoa; phylum Chordata; class Mammalia; order Diprotodontia; family Potoroidae; genus Potorous; species Potorous gilbertii. Next base: position 614,900,828 of record CM053770.1, read on the forward strand.
CCAGAAACCTGGCAAACAAAAGATAGAAATAGTCCAAAACAAAGAGCTGTTCTAATAGGCTGCTTGTGAAGTTGTAGATTGATCCTACTGGTCTGTAAAACAACTTGTAATTATACCACCAAAGGGAACAAGCTTTACAGATTTTGGAGCAGCAGAATTTGGAAAGCACTGACCACAGTACCTAAGATTCCAGTGTGACCATGGGCAAGTAGGATAATCCTTCTGGGTCTCAGTTTTCCTCATCTTTGAAATGAGGGAGGTTAGAATAAGGTTCTTTTAAGTACTAGGTCTATGATTTTGTGATTGTTTATCCTTTAGTTCAGAAATCTCACTGAGAGGTATACAAGATTGCATATACACCAAAATATTTATATCAATTCATTTCTGTGGTAGCAAAGAACTCTAAATAAAGTGGTAATAAAAAAGAGGTAATAAAGACAATATCTAAACACACTGCAATAGCGTGAATTTTAGAACAATACTGAACCAGAAGAAATGAAGAAAATAAGGAATTCAGAGAAATGTGGGGAAAGTTATATGAACTAATACAGAACGAAATAAACAGAGAACCAGGAAAGCAATACCTTCCCATAGCAATAATGTAAATTAATCAATAAGCATTTATTACACCTCCCTTATGTGTGTTTAGTACTGGTCATACAAAGTCAAATTACACAAGCCCTCAACCTCAAGCAACTTACCTTCTATCAGGAGAAACATGAGGTACACAAAAGTATGTGTAAAATCTACATAAAATAAATACAAAGTAATGGGGGCAATGGGAAGAAGTAGTATCTGGGGAGATCAGAAAAGGATCCATATAGGAGGCAGATTTGAGTTGAAATTGAAGCGAACTAGAGATTCTAAGAGTTAGAAGTTGGAGTGCACTTTAAGAGTGTGGGCTAGCCAATTAAAAGGCATAAAAATGGAGATGGTATGTCATATGAAAACTACAGTAAGAAAGCAAGGTTGGCAGGAATGTAGAGTGAAGGGGAGTACTATACAATAAAGATGGTAAGAAGAGCCAAGATGCAAAAGGCTCTAAATGCCAAATAGAGGAGTTTGTAATTATTTCAGAGGTAATAGGAAGTCACTGTAATTTAATGAGTAGGAAAATAATGTGCTCTAACCTATGTTTTAGGAATATCATTTTGGCAACTGTGTTGAAGACAGAGCCTTAACAGTTAAACTATTAACAGGTTCCAATAGTCCAGGGCAAGAGGTGAACCTAAACTAGGAAGGTAATCATGAGAATGGAAACGGAGGAATACAAAAGATACAGGGAAGCAGAAGAACTGACAAATGACTGGTACAGAGGATGAAGGAAGTGACTCTGAGGATTGAGAACCTTGGAGGCCTAGAAAGAGAAGTCTGAAAGAAGAGTGAGTCCAGAGGGTTGGAGGGAGTAACAACTTCTGTTTTGGTGATGCTGAGTTTGAGATGTCTAGAGCACATCAAGTTTGAAGAATCCAGTAGACAACTGGTGGGATGGGACTGAAGCACAGGAGAAAGACTAAGTTGGATAAGCAGATTAGGAAGACATTTTCACTGAGATGATAAACTCGTGGGAACTAGTCAGTTCAGTAAGAAAATGTAGAAAGAAAAGAGAATCCAGAGCAAGTCTTGGGAAACAAGTATAGTCATAGGACATGACACAGATGATGATCCAGCAAAGGAGACTGAGAAGAAATGGCTACATGAATAGTAGGAAAGTAAGTTAGAAGAGTATCACAAAAACTCCTAAAGGAAATGGTATTCTACAATAGGGGGAGGTTAACAGTATCAAATGCAACAGAAAGGTTCAGAAGAATGAATATTAAGAAAAGACCATCATAATTGGCAACTAAGAGGTCAATGGTAACTTTGAAGAAGGTAGTTTCTGTTGAATAATGAGGCTGGAAGTCAGAGTGAAAGCGTTTGAGAACTGAGTGACCAAAGAGGAAGAGAAATCAGTGCAAACAGCTTTTTTAAAATGTGACTATGAAAGAAAGGTAAGCTATAGGACAAAGGGAATGGTAAGGTCAAGTGAGGGTCTAAGGATATTCAAAATCCAGATTCTCTGAATACAGAAGTTCAGAGTCAGTCTTGATCATCTTATAAAAATTCCCAGTCTAAATCATACTTAAACCAGAAAATTACTTCTGGAAATTTTACTACTTCATGGGCTTTATAGGCCTAGGTCTTTCATCTAAATCAACACAAATAAAAGTCATGACATTTGAATTCTTTCAGGAAAAACCATAATCTTAACTAAAATTGCAAAAGACTGCTTATTTATGAAAATAGTTCAAAAAACTGTTTTCTATTTTCTATTTTTTTCTGTTTTCTATTTTATTTCTCACAGACTAGCGTAATCCATGACATTTTCTCTTTTTTTTCTCCTACAAAGATCCTATACATCACTTTTTAGATTCATCCTCTTGAAGCACAGGTCAAATTACTTCGCTCCTCTAATTAAAACCTTTAATGGTTCCACAATATCTAGAAAATAAAGTTCAAAATTCTTTAGTTTAGTATTTAAGGCTCTCCAAAATCTGACACCACTCCAGTCTCAAAACTATTCCCCCTAAATTACTGCTCAACTCATCCACCTACCTTGTATTCTCCAATTTCTGTGACTTTGATAAGGTTATTCTTTATTTCTGTAAAGTCTCCATCTATAATTCTCCAGATGTCAACCTCCCATTAAGACAATTTTTAAAGTGTTTTACTGCTTTATATTTTAAGGTATATTGCAAAAGACACCTTTAAGGTATCCCTCAGATGCCTCTCTGTGAAGCCTTTCCTGATCAAGTGAATCCTCCTTCAAATTATCTCTTAGCTTTTTAAAAAATTACATTTGTCTGCTTACTTCTGTTTTAATTTTAGGCATTGATCACATTCTATTTGTATCATATTTATATGCAAAATGTCTAATCATCTCCTATTAGCTTATAGGATCCTGAAGGGTAGGAATCATATTTTATTTATACTTCTATCTTTCCCCAAGTGTCTAGCACAATGCATTACACATGGGAGACATGTTAAAATGAGTGAAGAAATAAATCCACTGATACCTTAAATAATCCTTGTTCAGAATGAATAAATCTATTTAATTATTTTAAATTATTTTTTAATTTAGCATGATTTGAAAATTTTAACTAATCTTTTAAAAATTTTTTTTCATGTTTTCATTTTTCCTTGTACCTGCTCCCCAGACCTATATCTACAAAACCTTTTAAATGAGGCATCACCATGAAATTGTTATGAAATGATCAACTTTTCTGAAAAGTTTGATCAATATGTCAGAGACACTTAGGGGTTAATAAGCTATAGGGTACCGAAAGTAATAAAGGAAAACTATTCTGAATAAATGGAATCAAGGTTTTCTCATGTGGAAAACCTTGTTAATCAACAATTAAATTATTCTTTTCATCTGGGATGACAGTACAGTTGGATATCTGGAATGCTTAACAGGAATATATGTAGATTTAGAGATACCAGAATCAATGAGCACAATTTTTTTCACTGCAGATTTTTAGAGAGAATAAGGTCCCTGTCTATTTAAAAGTGTAAACTTGAGAAACTAAATGGTAAGGGGCTTATTAGAATCCAGACTTCACTATCTATAGAAGGGAAGATGTAAAAAGGCATTAATCAAGTATTCCAGAATGAAATGATGACTTAAACGTTAAATTTTACTTTAAATTAACTCTGCATGAGTCTTAATAGTCTTTATAAGGCTGTAAAGAATATGCTGCAAAGAAGAGAAGATAATAGTTTATTAACTCCAATTAGACTACTAGAAAGCTGAAGTATTAAAGACAAATTCTCAATTACTAATCACTTTAACTTTTGCTTCTTTTTAAAAATACAAGGCAAATCTCAAAAGATTTATGTCCCTCAAGAATGTCAGATGATTATATCTTCAACTACTATGAAACAAAGCACTATGCTAAAATCTGAAGTACATACTTAATTTCCATACTAAAACAGTAAGATATGGCCAGACCAAAAGCAAATAAACTTCAAACACAGATTTTTTTTTTAAATAAATGAGGGAACAGTCAACACTCACAGAGGAACATGAGAAGCAGGAAAGACAAGAGGAAGAACAACACTAAAAGAAACAGCCATCAAGAAAAAGACCTGAAAAAGAAACCAAAACTTAGAATTAAACATTAAACCAGAATAAAAGGCCGCTAGATAATCGAACTAACACTGACAAAAATAAGAGAACATCATCTAAAGAGCTAAAAGGCAAAAGCTAAAAGAAAAATGAATAGTTTTAAAACATTTTGCTAAAATCTTCAATATCACAAAATATACCTCTGAATCAACAAGGAATAAGTCATCGGAATGACAGAAAGAACATCTCATGACTTTAAAAAAAAACTATCAACTGTAAATAATTTAATTCTAATTCAGAGAATATAAAGCTAAAATTTATAACAAATCAAAATGTTCTCTTCAGGATATGCTATTTATAGCTAAGAAAAATGTGGTTATACACCTGGAAAATTACTTATAATGGTTACAATGGTTGCTGTGAAGCATTTATAATTATAAATAATGAGTAAGTTTTAAAATAAGATCTGTTTTTAGTTAAAAACTGTATTGGTGAAGGGACAATATGAGTGATAAATAAAGCTATAGAACAGAATAATCCAAAAAACCTAAATTAATTTTTGCACTAAGTGAAAAAAATTAAAATATTTTATCAAATGAAATTAAAATATAAGATTTGTTCAAGTTTTAAGTTTAATGTTACGACTTCTATAAACATTTTCTCTTTAGAAATACCCTGAGATTATTATTAAAATTGTACAAGCTCTTCTCTCGTCTCTCAACTTTCCTCAGGTACTTTCTTAAAATATCTTTTTTCCCCCAATAGTTTTAATACTAAATTTCAAGAGTATAGTGGATATAGATCTACATGTAATCAGATTATAAATTCTATTATATTTTAAAATGTGGTATTATTAAGGATAATTTATAAATCTGACCTGGATAAAACAATTTATTTCTTTATACGCTCATTTTAAATATTCTTAGAATGTCTGTACAATTTTGAAATTATAATTTTGATAAAATATCCAAAAGGCTTTAAGTATAAAACAAGGCCATGATTCCACATCAAAATAGATTATTTCAAATGTTTTATTCTCAAGACATGACATACACAACATAAACACCAAATTATAAAACCGGCTTCCAGTGTAACGATTAAATATACTTTGTCACATCTCAAAAATATTCTAGCTCAAAGATATCATATTGGGACATTCCCTCTTTCTGTACACAATCTTTTATCTTCTGTCTACCACTCCCTCAGTCATAGCGAATCTGCTATTTCAGGCACATTTCAACCTTATATATCTGGATACCATCTTATTACTCCAGGACCTTAGGTGGCATTGGGCCTGGGTGTTCTAATCTGGTCACAGATACTGACTAGAACTTTGTAATCCCGGGCAAATCACTTAACTTCTGTCTACCTCATTTTCCTCATATGTGAAAATGGAATAATTAAAAGACATACTTCCCGTTTTGAAGGTCAAGTAAGACAATGACTGTAAACAGCTATAGCTATTTACATGTCCTTTCAACCCAGCCTGGACTCCATGATGAGCTATTTCAATAATTTTGTTAAAAACCTCAGAACCTAAGATAAGATCTCATTTATCTTTCAAATCTCTGACCTTTTGAAAGTAGATGCCACTCACTTTTGCTACATCTGCTCCCAGGCTTCTAAGAGCTGGAACAGGCAATCATGAAACTAAGCCAATTGGCCCCATTACAAATGCATACCATCAAACCTCAGCTGGGCCTCCAATAGAGCTTGCTGGTCCTTATTCTTCTCCAAATGATGTCTGTTCAAATTTATCACACCAGTTGTGCCAAACCACACCCACCTCTATCTAGCCTCTTAAAAAAGATTTTCAACCTTTATCTCTCTGTATATGTCCTTTCTACCTAAAACATGCGATGCATGATGGGCAAAGTTACTTTAATGAAGAGAGTCAGCACCATGGTGGTAAATGATGGAATAATGGACTCTCAAGGCAGGAAAATCTGGATTGAAATCCAACCTTTGGCACTTGTAGGCTATGTGTCCATAGGAAGATCACATGTATAAAGGGGCTTAGTTTGCTCCTTATAAATAATGCTGCCTATAGTGTTTTTTTGATAAGGTAATCATAACAAAAATTGTTTCAATCATAGTCAGCTCATCAAATCAAAGTGGTATCTATATAAAGGCCTAATTTTCCACCTTGTATAGGATTTTGCTTTCTCGGATTGTGTTTACAGTAAACTTCCAGGAAAGCTGTCAATTGCAATGATGCCCCGTTCCCCCTCGCCTATTTTATATTTTCTCTCTATCATATGTAGTTTAGTCAATATAAATAGGAAATTTTCTCCTTTCCTATTCCTTTGGTTTTATAGTCTTCTGATTGGATTAATAAGCAGTTAGGAAAATTATTTTTACCAATCCTGGTTAGACATTATCCATCTCTGGTCCTGTTTTAAGTTTTAATCCAGAAATTTATATCCAATTCTCAGACATTTTCTTTTTCAGGCTTTTATTTCCTCACTCTCCCTTTCTTTTCTATGCCTTAGATGGGCAGAGAATGAATGAAAATATCACATATGCCTGTAAGGTCTGCAGTTGCTTGCTCAGGATTTCATGATCTTTGGAAATGCACCCTTGGTTCTTCAAACAGCGTCATTTGTGCCAGTAATAATCACTACAGATAAGTAGAAGACATCTGTTTTGACAAGTCTCAGGATGTTTTGTGCTAAGAAGAAAGATTTTCCTATCATTGCTGTAAACCTGAAAAAAAGTAGTACAACCATTCCCTCATCAGTGAAAGGTACTCAACTACCACTATTCTCTTATCCTAGTACCTTTTTTACTAGATTATTGGTCACCCAGCACAACCTGTAATATGACTTTATCATTCCCTGGAGGACATTCCTCCACTAAACACCCTTCTCTTCAGAAAGCCTTCAAAAACCGAATTCTTTTCTCAGCTTCAAAGTGATCCTTCTTCACTTGTCTGTAATATTCTTCCACCAGCCAACCTTCAGACACAAGCCAGGATTCACCTTTTCCTCTTCTGATGCCCTTTTCTTCTCAGTTTTCAAAAGAAGCTAAAGCTATCTTTGAAAAAAATTATCATTATAAATGAGGTACTTAAGCCTTAAAGTAGACTTTACAAAATGGAAAGAAACAAAAGACAGTGAATCTAAGGCAATGGAAATCTAGGGAAGAAGGCAATAGGCTAATACTGTAATTGTAGAGGTTGCGATTAGAAATGATGAAAAATGATTACCAATAAATTTAAGATCACCAACAAAAGGTTTCTTCATGTGGGTCCTCATTTGAGTTCTGTTAAACCAAATGTGCACTTCCTTGCTTACCTTCTCTCATGAGGGACAATGAACAGTTATACAAAAGTTATAAATATTGAATATGCAAGTCATGGGTGACTTCATTATTCCTACAAGCTGGCTGACAGCTTGTTTGTGATGACCTTCAAAATCTCATCAAACTATGGTGAGAACAAAATACTTTGTGTTTTCTGGTTTCAGTAATGCTTCTGTCTTAGAATTCAGTTTTGCATGTATAATTCAACAAGTAACCTTCTTCAAAAAAAGTACAGTAAATATAGGTTTACTGCATTTCCTTCTATCTTGTATTTCAATTTGGTCTCCCAAATGTCACTCTTTAAAAATGTTACTAAACTTATGCAATAAAAGTTTTTGAGCCATTACTGTTAAAGTATATAAAGTACTATGAAAAACTGTTCATTTAGATTTCATTTACCCTTTTAAATGATTTAAGAGTGCTTAGAAATCTATCTGCCACTTCGAAAGAATAAAGCATCTACATATTAGGTTTTGTCAGCACGTGACGTCGGGTCAAAAACAAACATATGGATAATTCAAATCCAAATTAACAAAAAAAAAAAAAGAAAGAAAGAAAGAAAAGAAAAGAAAAGGGAAACAATTATCTGGATGTTTAAGACTCCGTGGGGTTTTTGGCCTGATTCTACTTCTACCTGTGAGGCTACTCTTTCTGTCTCTTATTAAACTCTACTTCCTCCTCCTGCTTTTTCTACGTAAGTCACAGAACTAAGTCACTAAGAGGTCTACTGTTCTCTCACTGTAAAAAATGAGTGGTTTGAACTATATAATGTTTATACCAACTTATTATCTTATGACAATCCTCAAGTTTTTGTATTTTCTAAGTGTCACATTGGTTGCCCCCTACAACTGTTGTTATCTCCAAATTCCAGCACACAGTAGGAACATGATAATGTTAATGATAATGATGATAAATCTATCATCTAAGTACATGGACCAAGAACAGTTACTTCCCTCTGGGTCATCTCTAAATAAAAAAAAAAATTACATATAATTAGTTTTTTTTGTCCCTCCCCATATTCCGAATAGGATGCTGAAATCCTCACTCCCACCCAAACAAAAGCAGCCACAGCATAGCAACACCACCACCACCTATTAAAATAGTTTTTGCCAACTGATATTTTGCCGCTATCAGAGGAACAGACCACATAAAACAAAGAACTAAATTTTTATTTTTATTGGCATGATACTATAAGCAAAAGTAAACTTTTTTTGTCAAAAATGCATCCTAATTATACAAAGCATATGGTTTATATAATAAATGCACTGTCTAGATCAGTGGTGCCAAACTCAGAAATGGATCCCTGGAGGCCACATCTAAACTCAGAAAACCATAAATTAAAATTATTTATGTTGTATTGCATTTTTTTGCTATTCCGTTAAACATTTCCCAATTACAAATTAATCTAGTTTACTACTCATGTACTTAGGACACTCAGGAGTTTTACAAGCCACTTGGGGCCAAAGTTTGAAATCTTTTGTCCATATTACAATTCATGTTCCAGGATTACTTTTTAACCATTCTATGAAAAGTGCTGAAGGAATTGTGCTAGACCTTAAAAACAGGAAAAATGGGAGTGCCTGGAATTCACACTTTACACATTTCTGCCTTTTAGAATACTTATCTTCCTTCAAAGCTCAGCTCAGTTCTCATCTCCTCTGTAAAGCCTTCCCTGAGACCTTCAGCTGTTAGAATTCACTCTCTTCTTCAAATTACCTTGTATAAGGTACATATTAAATCCATAAAAAACAGACTTTCCTTAAGGGTGGTGATTATCATTTTTTGTATTTCCCACACCTAATATAGTGCACTGTATGTAATAGATACTTCATAAATGTTTTGGTGAATGGAAAGTGGACTATAGTTTTTGAAATTTTATAGGACTTTCTGAAAAATTACATATATGATGAATCACTTTGACATTTACTAGACTTAAAAGACTACTATTGAAATCAAGCTAATGTTCTGAAATACATGTACAGTATGAATGGTGGCTACTCTAAAAATGGACATATATTATCAGAGTAAAAAAAAATCTGATTCAAAATCTACACATGGCACAGGATAAAAAAATTCCTTCACAAGAATATCCCTGAGATTCATAAATCACATAGTATACCCCTTTTCAACTAAGTAAGCCAAACCAATAGACAAGTCGCCCAATCATCAACTTACTGGTGTACCTGGACAGTGACTCTAGTTCCAAAAGGCCTTTGATACTGTGAGAGTCTCATGATTTTTCCAATAAGTGAAAGACAAGAACGAGAAGTGATACAAAGGAAGTAATAATTCAAATTCCTCCTTAAAAAGTAAAGCATGTAGTAGTTCTGAATCTCTCAAGTTTACTATAGTAATTCACTGGTGCTTACTTAAGATAAAATGAAAACAAGCTTCCTTTAAGAGAAGAGCCATTGTGAGAAACGTGAGTTGTCTGTTTAAATTATTTCAAATAATTACAAAAATTATTTTTATGTTTAAAAAGCAAAACATATGCTACATGCTATGGTCCTTTCAAATAAAGCATTTTTGGCATCACAACTAGCTATCAGTCTTCCTCTTCTACTTTTTCCTGTCTGACTTGAAACAGGCAAAATATGTTAAGAAAAAAAAATTTCTCAGATTTAGGTTTATAAATTCTGACTTTTATATAAACCATAAGTGCATCTATTTAAAATAATGTCACCAGTCAAAAAAAAGTTAATAACAAATACAAAAAGTTCAACTCAGCAGGAAGTAAAGGTGATTGCACTTTCATTTTAGGAAATATTTTTGTTGAATTTAAGAGGGAGAACAAGAAGTATATACCCAGATAGAATGTTTCAAGTGTCTACAGACAACAAAATTCTTAATATCCCATCCAATTGCATGTGTCTTAAGCTTGAGTTCTACACAGCATTTATTTGAACACACACAACCCAGTTTTTCAGAGTGAAAAGGCAAGGCACAAAACTCAAGTTAGCCTCTTATTCTATTCTTCAATCTTCAAAGGCTGGCACTAATCAACTTAAAGGTACAAAACGTCAGTTACAACTAGCTTTTAATGATATATTTGAAACATAAAATACCTGAAATATTCATTTTTAAAAACATATGCTGCTAACACAAGTCTTTTATAGCAAAAGGAACCACATCGTTGCTTACTTAAACCAAAGCCTAAGTGAAAAATGAAGAAATGTTTACTGACCGTTACAGACTTTAGAGTCATTCCATGGTAAGTGCCCATTGTATCAATTTTGAAGCCTTCCGTTTCTGTAGAGAAAAAGGATGTACAGATAGTTAAATCTTCTGTACTTCACAAACAAGATCTGCTCTATTATAATTTGTATGTCATATGGCTAATGAATGGTAGCACAGTGTTTTTTTTACAGATTGGTTAAAATGTTTTGTCAATATTAAAACAGCAAACAATGATACAAACAAAAGGTCACTCTACATATATACTTGTATACATGTGTCTGGATGTGCATGTGTGTAAATATGTATACATAATACATGTGCACACATATGTGTGTATTTATTATGTATGTATATGTGCAATTAAGTTTTTAAAATATTATTTAATGTAGGGGATTCTCAAAAATTATACAAATTTTTACCCAAATGTGCCTAGAATTTGAGCTAGGGTTAACCTGCACTACATTAACTGTATACATCCAATCATACACATACAAAGAGTAACAAGACTCCTCATGGTAAAAGACTGTACTCTTCCATGAGCAAATAACATTTAAGAAACACTATGTTTTAATAGATTTGTATTACATTCCAAATAACTCCTTAACCTGATAATGACAGTACTCTACAATCTAAACTTCAATATAATTCCCTATTTCATACTATCCTGCCTCCATATTTCATACTCCAGTCAAACTAAACTACATACTTTTTATTAAACATACTCCACTTTCCTACCAGTATGCTTTGCTCCTAATTTATTCCTTATAACTAGAATGCCTCCTCCACCCCTACTCTTTTTTCTCCATCTGTTAAATTCCAACTCATCTATCCAACAAGAAACAGCTAAAATACTACCAGATCAAATGAGATAAGATATATAATCAAGTGATTTACAAACTTTAAAGTGCTCCGGAAATGTTGGCTATTCCTCTTACTGCCAGAAAGTCCTTGAATCTCTGTCTAGAAATAATCACATCCTTCCTTGAAATTCTCACAGCATTTTGTAGAAATTCTCCATTTGTCATATTTTATTATCTATTACACTTATTTAGTTTACATGTTATCTCCTTTATTCTACTGCAGGCATACAGGCAAGGGATTCTTTTATTTAGTTTATCATAATAATATACACATATCTGACAATTATTATTTATTGAAATGTGGTTAAGTGTATATACATGTACTATGCATTAATATTACTCAAGTTACCCTTAAATACTGATATGAAAATAGTGGTCATTCTAAAAAATAAAGAAGGTTCCAAAACATTCAGACCAAGAAGAAATGTCAAAAAGTCAAGAATACACGTGCACACACACACACAACCCCCCACACACTGTGCAGATAGCACTATTCAAGTCTGAAGTAGGAGGACTAATAACCAAAACATACATGAAAGATATAAAAAAACACATAAATCCATTCCCAGCATATATAGTAAAAGGATATGAATAAGCAGTTGCAAAAGAAGAAATACAAACTACCAAAAGTCACATGAAAAAGTGCTCTAAATCACCTCATAGCCATCAGTTTGGCAAATAATATAAAAAAAGGAAAGTAACAACTGTTAGAGGATCTGCAGGAGGACAGGAGAGCTCAGCCTATGTTTGTTGAGGTGGCAAGTGGTCTAATTATTCTACAATGAAATTTAGAACTATACCCAAGAGTAATTAAAGTCTGAAAGTGCTCTCAGTGATACTATTACCATACATGTTGCCCAGAGGTCAAGTACCAGAGGTTCCCTAAATATAAAAATATTTACAGAAACATTTTTTGCTGAGGCAAAGAAATGTTGATGGGTAAGAAATGAGGATGAATGAAACATTAAATATACAAACAAAAAAGGCCACAAAGAAACAAGACAACTTTGTTGCAACTGGTAAATGTAATATAGTTCTAAAAAATTTTTTTAAATTTACGTAATAAAAAAAGCATTTCTTTAACAGTATAATTTTGAAAAATGATTGCACATGAAACTGAAAAACTTATGTACAACTTACTATTGCTTTTAAATTTACAATAAAGTTAGCATGTAAATTTCTTTATTCCTCTCATTTTTTCTTTTCTCCAAAGACAAACTGTATATAGTTTCACAATATATATGTGTATATATATATATATATATATATATATATATATATATATATACATACAATCTTTTGTTCTTCTTTATACAAAGAAATGTTCATGTTTGTTGAAGCTTGTTAAATTCTTAGCAGAAAAATATTTTTTTTTCCCAAAAAGGGGACTAACATTCATCTAGTGTCAATCCTAATCCTCTCTGCCAGCCCAACTTGAAGAAGGAATCCAAGTTAATTAACTCTATATCCCAACATGAAAAGCTGAGGCATTCCACCCAGAAGCAAAAAGGGAGGGGCCAGCAAGTAAGTGATGGAGGATTATCAAAAAAAAAAAAAGTCAGAAGACAACAAAGTATCAAATGAGAAAAATCAAAATAAATGCCCAGTACGAAATACATAAATCAAAAGAAAGGATCCTATGATTTGAAAGAATGCTCAAAATCTCAAAAAGAAAATAAAGCTTTCATATGAAAAACTGATACACTAATTTATAAACTCTATCCTAACTCCCCAAACCATACAGCAGTTAGGCTGGTTTTTCCTTTCAAAGCACTGAAACTATCCCTGAGACTTTACTGGCTCAGGAAAGTAAAGGTTCAGGTTATTAATACTAACATTTATATGGTACTTAATACATGCCAGGCACTGTGCCAAGCACTTTACAATTACTATCTCATTTAATCCTCTCTGCAACCCCAGAAGGTAAGTGCTCCTATTATCGTCATTTTTCAGAAGAGGACACTGAGGCAAAGAGAAGTTAAGTGACTTGTCAAAGGTCACACAGTTAGGCAGGATCTGAGGTCACATTTGAACTCAGGTCTTCCCGGCTCCAGGCCCAGCACTCTATCAACTGTATCACATCGCTGCCCTTGTCCCCCTTAAATACAAAATAGTCAAGAGACACAATTCAAAGGCAGGTGAGATTAACTGAGCTAAATCAAGTTAGCTGCTGTCAGTGAATACACTTGTTAAATACACCCGACTTCTTCTACTGCTTCTTTCATTATCCTTTGAATGACTTATAAGCATTCCACTAGAGTACTGGCCTATGTCAGGTTCAGGCTAAAATAACATGAAACATTAGAAACTTCAGATGGTTCGATAGAGAAATCCCTAAAAGATGAAAAGCTACACTACTGAGGAACAGAAAAATTTGGCATAAGAGAAGCAAACATTAAAAGAATATATAACTTCTACACAAGCCAAAGCAATCAACCTTGAAGAGAAGATACTGAGACAATTTAAGTATTACAGATCTCCTATAACCAAGTTATAAAAGCATTTAAACCAAATATATAAGATCAAGAACCAGTTTCCAAGGAGTAAGTGGTCAAATGTTATGAACACAAAAGAATAGCCAACTTTTAACAATACAAAGTATTTCTCCAAAAAAAGAAAAAGAAACAACTTTGGGGTCTTAGCCAAAGTCCAACAAATTAGATATTAAGTGACACAGCCAGGATTCAATCAGAAAAGAGGTGATCATTTCACAAGGAAAAGATCTAAGCAAAACTAAGTGATGAACAACCTAAGAGTTGTACTGGAACCCAGGGAATGCTACACCAAAAAAGGGAGGCTTCCAACACAATAGGTAGCTTCTCCTCTATGGAAGGTTTTGGGAAGACATAGAGAAAAGTTGCACAGAATGAGGAAGGCTTGAATATATTGTGTTCTGCACTGATGGAGGGAATATCCATATTGAGCGATAAAACAGATACAATGAAATATACAAACATGATGCGCTACTATCCATCACAATTTTGTATTAAAATATTATACTTCAAATAAATTATTTCAATTAAGATGATTGCTAAATGCAACTAAATACAAGTAAGTTGCTTTCACCCACTAATTAAAATGAAACTGGTTCCAAAATATACTCATTAAAATACTTGTTCAAAAATGTTTCTGCCACATTTGACATAATGGAAAAAGTATTTGAGGAAGTTTAGGTGCTAGTCCAAATAAGATTGACAACTTGGGTAAGTAATAAAATAAGACTAGATGGCCTCTGCGGTCCCATCTATCTAGCTCCAGATGCAAATGCCACCAATACCATTTCCTAGCTATGCGACCATGGCAAACCTCTATTTACCTCAAGTAACTCTAGAAATTTAACTCGAGTCCTAGACAAGTTGTCGTTTGCAATCAGTAACATAAATTACTAAACTGGAAAGTTTTTACAATAACAAAAATCATACATTCTTCACATAGAAGGCAGCGAGGTGATGCAGTAGAAAAAATGCTGAGCCTGCAGTCAGAAAGTTAAAGTTCAACTTCAGAATACCAGCAGCACGATTTTTGGTAAGTCACTTACCCCATGTCTGCCTGAGTTTCCCTCAACTGTGAAATGGGGGTGATAACAACAGCATCTACACCAGAGGTTGTTGAAATAATCCAACAAGAAAATATCTGTAAAGCATTTAGCCAAGCACCAGGCACATAGCAGGTGCCGCATATACTAGTTTATTACTACTATTATTATTCCATATTCAAGTACTTACATTTTAAGTAACAGAACAAAGGTTCAAATCCAGATCCTCTGACACCAAATACACTATCTACTATGACACATTGTTTATCTCTCTAGGCTTTAGTTTCCTCATCTATAAAATGGAAGGAAGAGAAAAAGACTCTCTAATATTCCTTCTTGCTATAACATTCTTTGGTTCTATTACATAGAACAGTGAGTTAGGTATAAAAGTCTCTTTTGAACTTATATGAAATGGTTTTCTTTTTCAAACATATTATATAATCATTATTTTCAGCACCTGATTTATTTTTCAGATATAGCAAACCAAGTCTAAATGAAATAAAATAATCCAATTACCGTATAGCTATATAAGTGATAAAGAGAATTTTATTTCTGCAGTTTGAGAGGCAGCGTGGAAAGATATAGAACAAAAATCCTTGCTTAAAATAGTTTGTATAGTTTCTGGCCTGTGTAATCTTGGGCAAGTTGCTTTCTCATATATGGACTTAATTTCCACATCTACAAAACTGGGGGGTCAGGGGTGAGAGTGGTATGTGCACTTCTACCTCTCAAAATTACACTCCTTTGGTAAAAAAAACTAAGCATACGTTAATTATTCCTACTTTAAATGGCCATTTACTGTGGCACCACTTTATGTAGTGAGAGTCACAAAAGCAACAGTTTTAAAAAGACCATTTCTATACCTCTGTATCTTAGAAATTGCTCACTACAGCAGTACTGAATATTCCATATCTTCATGGAATTCTTTCTCCAATTAACTGCTCTATATTCAGAGTAGATTTTATGTGGTAAAGTAAGTTAAGTGGTAAATTACAAAACTGTATGTTTATACTTGGAAGGAACCTAACCTAAGAGATTATCTGTATTTAGTCCCATCATCTCATGGTACTCAGGGGGAACTGAAGGCCAAAAAAGAGCACAGTGGTAATAAATAAATTTGAACCTACATCAAATCTCTTTACAAAATCAACTTTTCAGTAATATATTGATAATGTGTGGTTAAGAATATCACCAACCAGTCAAGATATGTGCATCAATAATATAGAAAGGTAACAATTCGATACTGACCTTCTTTTCCTTTGAATCTTTCCTGATCATATCTGTTGTAGGCAGCTGGAATAGGTGGCTTATTCCGCAATGTGGGATCCTTGAAAGAAAGGTAAAATTAGCCATATTTTTGAAAGCAAAAAGGACTGCTTAATTCTCTATCACAACTTGCATATTAACTTGGAGGTTTTCCTCTTATAACCATGATCAAAACAGAAGGGAAAGTACTACCTGTTCCCACAAATTGAGTAAAAGGGCATTCTTAAAATTGTTGACAATTACTATTACCTGTTCACAGAAGTACCAAGTACCCAACAATATTGGAGGGGGAGAAAAACTCAAACACTACAAACATGTCAAATGTACCTTGACTGAGCAAAGAAATAAAAATGTTTGCATAGTCTTTTTTTTTCCATTATGTCTTTTAGTTTAATATGAGATACTTATGAAAGCTGCTCATTTTTATACTAAAATAATTTAACCAGCTGTCTTTCTTTGTATCCCAAATACTTAACCTGGCACATAGTAGGTTCTTAATAAAATTTAGTTACTGATTCAGTTACAAAAAAGAAAGCTATAATAACACTTTAAATTCTTTCAAAGAACTATACAAAATCATATAATAAACAATATTAATGCTCTCCTACTTTCAAATAAATTCAATTTTTCTATACACATTCAACAATTCTCTTTCTAGTGATTTCATTAGTCAAATTAATTACACTGCTCATTATTTGACTGGAATAGTAAGAATTTTTTTAATAATTTGTATTACAATGCTCTAATAAAGTTTCCTCCTCAAAATCACATATGGTCTTGCTCAAAAACAGAATTAAAAAACTTTAACTTGTATATGAGGAATTACCAGGTTAAAAGAGGATGAACTTATTTTCACATGTAATTTTTGAAAGGATGACTTTACTTCAGTTATAATTGTTTAATATCTGAAAAACAGTCCAAAGACTGCTTCTGTGGCTAACTCTACGATACAGGTTGCCAATATATCCAACCAAAATACCTAGGTATTTTCTACCAAACTGATTCATATATGCCACATTTGGAACTTTAAAGATTTCAGTATATAACTGTTACTTTATTCAAATATGCTAGCAATTTTATGTACTACTGTCATGCAACCACTAGGTCAAATACAATGTTTCCTTCATATGCAAAAAACTTAATCGACAGTAAGCATTAACATTCCAAATAATTCTAATGTCTAGAGAAATACACATGTGGATTCATAGTGTCTTGATCAAAATATTGAAATACTCTTAATTATGACTACCCCCTACCCATAATCACAGAAAAAAAATTGAAAAATTCCTGGAAAACATCAGTCAATTGATAAGGCTATTAGTAAAAATCAATAATCAGGGAAGATATTTTCTCAGGTGTCAGAAAATGTTTTACTAGTGCTAATACTAGTGCTAATAAAAGTGCCAAAGAAATGGTTATTCTCAATTATTACAAAGACAATATTACAATCAAATTTTCAATATATTTTAAGATAATTATGTATATCATCCAAGATAAAACTGAACTTTAAAAAAGCAGTTGATCATTTAAATTATTATTTTGCATTTACTCTTGAGAACATGCCTTATCAAAATAAATTTTACTTTTATCAAAATTAAATTTTATTCAATATACGTATATTAAAATAAAATAAAATTCTGCTAAATTAAAAATTACTGAGTCAATAAGCACAGAAAGGTTCTTACCACAGGTGCTGTATTAGGTGCAGGCCTTTGCTCAGGTGCACGTCCTTCCTCTCGGGCTTTTACAGATTGAAGAATTGCAAAAATATTCTTGGCAAAATTCTACAATGTAAATAGACTTTTAATTAACCTCATTTAAAATAAATTTAAAAGACTTCAAAGAGCTACACTTTTAACATTATCATCAAGCCTAAAATTTAACTCAGCAGATCTCCCCTACTATGTCATCACCTAGTATGTCTAGTATGCTACAGAATCTTGCAGCAATAATTTATAACTTCTGAATTCAGTTTATAACTAATACAGGAAGTTGCATTTTCAATCTATTAAAATCATTAGTTGCCCGCAAAACCAAATATTTAAAGATCCATGGCTGCTTTGAGAAACTCAAGATCTATAAATCAATATTGAATTTTATTCCTATTCATGCATGGTGCAACAGAATGAGACTTACTTTTCTTGCTGTTTTTCTTCACATGGCTAATGTGGAAATATGTTTTACATGACTTCATATGTATAATGGGTATTTCTTGCTTTCTCAATGCATGGGGGAGGTGAAAAAAGAGAATTTGGAACTTAAAAAGTGTTTTAAAATTCACAATAGAGCTATCAGAGATTTTTAAATTTATTTCCAAAAAAGAGAATGGTTTTCTTCAGATATCACAAACAGCTCCCACTTTCAGAAGGGATGAGCTCCTAGGACCAGTGACCAGGGGCATTGGGGGGGGGGGGGGCAGGTAGATTAGTCATCTCCTTTCCTAGAATTCTTTCTGGAGAGGCTAGTCTTACTGTTTCACTTTTGTAGTTAATACCACCACAGTTCTCTCCTCCACTTTCCTTCATTGTTTTTTCTCATTTTTGCTCAGCCATCTGGTGGTTTCAATGAGGCACTTGTTTCCAACTGGTGATCTGTGACCATGGTACCCTGTATTTCATGCAAGTCTGCTCTTAGATGTTCTTAAATGAACTTTCTCAGCTACCCCCAACTTTAGAAATGATTATTAATAACCAAGATCTTGGATGATTCAGTTTTCTCCCCTTCTTCTAAATTCCTCATTTTAAAAAGTTCAGTTACTTGGAGGGCAATGCTGATAATGACACTGCATTAACTCTCCTCATCTTGGTCAGATGCTACTCAAGGAATTAAACCTAAGGTGGGAAAGCTCATTGTTGTTTTACTCAAGCTTGGGTAAAAACAGATCCTTTTGTCTAGATAGCACAAGGCTGAGGGTGGTCTGAGTAGAGAGAATTCCTCTGTCCAAGGGTGACATGATGTCACTAGCAGCCTCTCTTTGTTTCAAAGGGTATATATAAACTGTTAGCTCACCCCCATGATTATCTTTGATCTAAGAGAGATGGCCAAATGATCATCCTATTAATAACCTGCTGGTCTTATTAATAAAATGATTATGTTACTTGGAACTGTCTCTTCAACCTTCTTAACTGGGGAGCTAGGTGGCTCAGAGGATACAGCGCTGTGCCTAGAGTCACAAAGACCTGGGTTCAAATACGCCCTCAGATATTTACTAGTCTGTGACCCTGAGCAAGTCATTTAACCTTTGTTGACTCAATCCACTAGAGAAGGAAATGGCAAACCACTCTAGTATTTTGGGCAGCTAAGTGGCACAGTGGATAAAGTTACATTTTCTGGAGTCAGAAAGACTCATCTTCCTGAGTTCAAATCTGGCCTCAAACACTTCCTAGCTGTTTGTCCCTGGGCAAGTCACTTAACTCTGTCCCAGTTTCCTCATCTATAAAATAAGCTAGAAAAGGAAATGGCGAAACACTCCAGTAAGTTTTACCAAGGAAACTCCAAAAGGAGTCACAAAGTAGGATGTAACTGAAAACGCTTAAACAACAATACAGTGGGGTGATTTTACATGATTGCAAAGCAGCAGGACAACATGGCTGTTCCCCAGTGAAGTTGTCCTAGGCACTGAAGGAAAACCCAGGTGAGACTGCAGATAAGCCATGGTGTTTAGATTTGGAAAGTCAAGGGAATAACAGGTTGACCAGCCTGAGTCCAAGGTGAGACTGTAACTAAACATCATACTGATATCCTGGATGCTTACTGCACTGCTGGAAGGGGAAAGTTGGCTGAAATGAGACACTAATCAAAACACAGGGGAAAGAGAGTCGGCTGGACTGAGACCCATGGAGGGGAAAGAGACTTCGCTGACCTAGGCCTCTCCCCAAAACGGAAATTGTAGTGCATTTTCAACAACTGGAGAAGGGGCCCCTTATGGTATGGTCATCTTGCATGGTGTAAAGCAACTGGTTCACATGGATGTTCCATGGTGAGGGAGCCTCAGAAAGTGACAGAAATTCCTGGGTGGGACTGCAAATGAATGACAGTATTTAGGTATGGAATGTCAGAAGTACAGTTGGGTAGAAGCACAGAAGTAGGTTGATGAGCCTGGCCACTTGTGAAAATAGAGGCATTTATAACTACTGACCAAAGGGGGGCCAGTTTGGTAGGATTTTCCAGGATAAGAAGTTCTCAAGGTTCAAGTACATTCCAGGGTAATACAACCACAGTGGCTGAGAAAAGTTCTAGCGTGAGACCGCAGTGGGCATTAACATCTGGAAAGTTAGGTTTACAGCTGTGAGGTGAAAGAAGCTTAGATGGACAGACTAGGCCCCTTTCTAAAATGGAGCCCTATGAAAGACTCAGCAATAGGAAAAAGGGGATATTGGGTTGAAGTTATTGTACAAAGCCACAGGACTGCAGGAGTAATGTATGGTGAGGGAGCAGGGAAATTCCTTGATGAGAATGCAACTTGAGGTATATCGTTTATCTCTATAAATTCAGAAGCACATTTCAGGGGAAGTGAAGGTTGGTCAGCCTTTGCTTCTCATTGAAAGGTAAGCGACTAGATGAACTCAGCAAGTGGATAAATGGACTGGCAAATTGCAGGGATATTCCAAAATGAACAGGAGCAAGGTTCTATGGATGTTCCAATATGAGGAGGTCCCAGATACAGTTGAAAGTGTGAGACTGCAGCTGAGGAATAGTACTGAAGTCTGTAAAGCTAGAAACACAACCAGGAGGGGAATAAACATCAGCTGGTCTAAGAATCTTTAGAAAATGGACTTTCAGGACAGAAAGGGACAGAGTATCGGGGGTCCTTCTATTAGCTGATCTCTTCAAAATGTTTGTAGAGCCAGGAAGTACAGTTGCCAAGGTAGGAGCCAGTTAACCTCCATCTCCTCAGGGGAGTTCTCAAATCATCCCTTGGATGACAATCTTACTCTGCTTTTGTACCAGGGCCCCTTCTTGGAGATAAAAGGTCCTCAGATGTCACACACTGCACATGTTTTCTATTTCAAAATACTGGAAAACCCCCTATAAAGGATTTATGTTGTATTGTGACTCCCAGTCCAATATAATAAGCACATATGCCAATTTTAGACTATTTCACCTTATATTAGCTACTCTGAAAAAGGTGAAGCAATTAGGATCATTTTATACTTTTTGAATAACAGAGAATACTAAGTATTTATAGACAAATTTCAATTTCTGTATCAATTTAATACATTTGAAATTACTCGAAGAGAATACATTTCTCAGTATATACGGCCTTAGATTTTTTTAAAAGCCACAATTTCAAATAAATTAACTGAAAAATCAAATTGTAAATACACATTTATTAGCCCCTACTATGTGCCATGCTAAGTACTGGGAGTACAAATATAAAAAAGAAAATCTCTAACCTCAAGGAACTGAAAATATAATGGAAGAAGAAAACACATGAAGCTGAAAGGAGTCATTGAATGATCAAAATGGAATCTAGTCTAAAAGAGTGTGGCCAGTGGGAAAGAAAGAAATGGTTGACATGGAAAACCTCATTAAATAGAGGCTTTGGGAGAAGTTCTCTGTTCTGCTCTTCAATCAGAGGGACAGAGGGCACTAAGAGTACTGATTGAGGTGTATCAAGGGTGATGCAACCGTGCAGCATATGTTTCTTGGTGATGAAGTTCCTGGGTGCATGTTCATGATAGAATCCAATCCAAAGAATTGGAGCAGTTGGGAAATGAAGGGATGATTGGCCTGGGAACTCTTTTCAAATGGAGACTCTTTAAATATACAACTGCTTCTTTCATCTTATACCTGGAAAAAAAAACACTGGAGTAGTACTGGCACTTTCTGCTATTCCTTCTCCCTTGCCCCCTCTCTGACCATCTCCAAGTAACTGGAAAGTAGGGAGGAGCCAAAGACTCTAAAAAGGTGACACTTGGCCTTATCATGCTAGGAACCATGGCAAGTTGTCTTCCTCACACACTATTAACAGGTAAGCTTCCTGGAGTAAGGGACTTTCTAGTTTGCTTTTATATGTACCCCAGTGATTAGCCCTGTGTATAGCACAGATGGCACAAAGTCCTTAATAAATTCTCTATCCATTTATCTATCTATCTAGTAGTAGAGAAGGTAAATCACCCTACCCAGAGTCTATCAACCATCATCTACCAAATTCCAGGTCATTTTCTCTCCTTTCTTACTGAAGACAGCTTAGTCTTCCTAGCTACCCCCTCTCTTTGTCTTGTGAATTCCATATGCTAATATTCCATATTCCATAAGCATTTGTTCTAGAAGCCAAGAACTTGTTTGAAGCCTTTTTCTGACACTTGCTGCCTCTATCACCACTGGCATATCTGTAAACTGGGGGCATCTTGAACATGAGAAAAATTATTCTGGCCTAAGTATGAAGTACTTAAGTACTTAATGAAGATTAAGTACACAGTGAGATAGAGAAAAGGGGATCTGGGGGTCTATTAGGAACGTATCATAACAGCCGAGGTGGAGGGTAATGAGAACTCGTATTAGGATGATGGTACTTGAGTAAGAGGAGACATGCGAAAGAAACTGTGGAGATGAAATTCGCAGAAATTACTGACAGACTGGTTAAGAGGGTAGAGGGTGAGGTTGGAGTCCAAGTTGTATAGTAGGAAGGATACTAGATTTGGAGTCACAGGACCTGGATACAAATCCTGGCTCTACTTCTTACATGTGTCACCTTGGGTTTGTTATATGAAAAGAAAGTGACCTCAGATTCAGGAATATGTCAGTGAATATGTATGTAGAAACATTTCATAAGCATCAAGAGATGTAGGTCTCAGAAAACAAAGTCAGGACTAGAAATACAATTCTGTATATGCTTGGTAATTTGAAGTGCTGGGAATTTAAATAAGATTAATGAGATAAATCAACATATTAGAAAAGAGATGATACAAACACAGAGTACTTAGTGAAAAAAATTCACATTAGTAAGTCAGAAAGAAGACAAGGAATTAGTAAAGACAAAATTGTTAGAGAAGTAGGAACAGAACCAAGAGATTATATTATATCTAAAGCAAAGAGAAGCGAGTTTCTACTGGGAGAAAAGTAGGTGTCTTATCAAAATCCAGACATGTTATCAAGCATGAGAATTTTTTTAAAAGGCCTTTGGACTTGCTGATTTGGAAATTTTTGCAGATTTCTGGGAACAGTAAAGTGGTAAGAATGGAAGTCTGTTTTCAAAAGGATGAATAGAGGAAGAGGAAACAGAGACATCAACAACCAGGTCAAAAAAAGAAAGAAGGGATGAAAAATGAATAGGCTATATTTTGGGGAGTCCTCAACTTGGAAGGGAAAAATTAGATTTCTATTTCAATATTACTGGTTCCCATGGTAATCCCATCTATTTTATGTATTAAATTTTTTTTCTGAGAAGGGAGTTCATACACTTCAAAAGATTGCCAAAACTGTTCATAATACAAGAAAAGTTAAGAACTTCTGCTGAAAACATAGCCAGGAACCTACTAGTATCATTTGTAGGGTTTTAGGAAGGGTGAGACAGAACTCAGTATGTGTTTGGCCTTCGTTGCTGAAGAAGACCATGCCATCAGATTAATAATGACATGACTTGCACCTGACTTTGTTTTGAGTGAGAGAGGGCTGTGCAGGTCATCAGCCTCATCTTTTGCAGAGCCATCTGAATCCAGTGACCTGATATTCATTAGGATGACTGGAGATGACCCAGGATGAGGCAATTGAGGTTAAGTGACTTGCCCAAGGTCACACAGCTAGTGACTGTCAAGTGTCTGAGGTGAGATTTGAACTCAAGTTCTTCTGACTTCTGCACTGGTGCTCTATCCACTGCACTACCTAGGTGCCCCTACAGATCTCAAATAAGGGAGGATGGGAGAAACTTACCTTGTAATGGGAGATACAACACGAAATGCACCATACACAAAATAAAGATAATGTGCCACAGGGCATAGTGGAAGGGGCAGGTACAGTTAGAGTCAGACACTGAAAGATAGAAATGAGACCAGGCAGGAGGGGAGGAGGAGAGGAGGTATTTTATTCTCAGGCAATTGGGGATTGAGTATTACTGAGACTAGGAGTATAAATTTGGTCATTTTGGTACTCACTAATAATAACAACTAGTAGTTATCTATTTATTTACTTACATACATACATATCTACCTCTCTATATGTGTATATACACACTTAAATATATAAAGCCTTCCAAATATGACCTTTTTTCATCTTCACAACAACCTCAGAAGGTAGGTGATGTTATCCTCATTTTATAGACGAGGAAACTGAGGCAGAACAGAGGTTAAAAGACAACCAGGGTCACGCACCTAGACAATATCTTAGATTTGAAGTCAGATTTTCCTGATTTCAGGTCCAGTGTTCTATATACAATGTAACAGGTAAGAGTTCGGGTAACGGTAGTAACTCCATTCATGACTGACCCAACCTCAAGTTGGTTGTCACAACGCGCTCTGAGTTGTCTTTGACATCTCTCACAGGCATTTCCTTTCCCCCCCTCACACTGCCACGACACTAGGTCAGGTCCTCTTTACTTCTTAGCTCAAAAACAGCCTTGACTTGGTCTCTCTGCTTCAAGTCTATTCCAAACTCAACCCATACTGTTCAAGGCTGCCAAAATGTGACACAAGTCTGATCATGTAATCTCCTCATTAAATGTCAATGGCTCCTTATTTCCTCTAGGATCAGATACAAACTCCTATGTTTGGCATTTAAATCTATTCAAAACCTTTTTTTCTATCCTTCCACTCTTCTTATATGTCATTGCCCTCTGCCAACAAAATCTAGCTACATTTACCTATTCACTGTTGCACAGACAATCTTCCTCTCATCATTGTTTCTGCACTGCACATCACTCATGCCCAGAGAATGTTACAAATATTTAACCTCCACCTCTTGGAATCCTTAGTTTTATGCAAGACTCAGCTTGAGCAATACCTTTTACTTGAACTCTTTTTGATTCCCCTAGCCGCTAGTGCACACCCTCCCAAAAATATCATGTCCACACACACACAGAGATATACATAAGTGTAAACACATGCATATATATATATATATATATATATATATATACACACATAGATTAGATATATATTCTAGTTTCTACTATATAGCCATATTTTATACTCTAAAGACACATATTCTACACAGCAGATGCTCTATAGAACATATATTTTATCTGTCTACATATATGAACAGAATGTGTGTATACACCTATATTCTATAGTGCAGATACTCTACAGAATAGATATGTATGTATAATGGATGTGTGTATACACACATATATATATATACATTCTACAGAGCACACTCTACAATATCTACAATACAATATGTATGTTATATATATACATGTACACATATATGTATATATAAACACATTCTACAGAGCAGACGTTATAGAATGTCTAATCTAGACATGTATATATGCATGCCTATACATATGTGTGTATAATATAGAGGCAGCATGATAAAATGGCTAGAGTGCTGGACCCTCAAGACAGAATGCCTAGTTTTCAATTCCTGCTTCTGACATACAGATCTGTATAAAAGTCACTTAATCTCTAAATGCTTTAGGCTAAAACTATAAAAGTTGCAGAGAAGGTTTTGATTTGTATTGGGAGTAAGATTTTCCTCACCTGGGAGTTCTCCACATCAGTGAAACCATAGGTTCCAATCCCGATCTGAACTGTCATTCAGTTAAAATGTTAAGGAGCTAATGGGTAGGGGTTGTTTCCATTTTGTCTTTCTATTACAATGGGCCTTATAGATAGTTTGTGTTTAATGAATACTTTCTTGATTGATTTATTGCATAAGTAAGAGAGGGACGGCCTCGTCTTATGCCACTTTGAGGGTTCAGGCTGGTTTACCCTGGCATTTAAGAACTTTCACAATTTGGTTTCATTCAATTTTCCATTCTTATTTCACACTCTTTTCCTTTATTCACTCTACATCACAGCAAAACTGAATTACTACCAGTTTGAAACAGCAAAGGCTCAGTTTGATTGGAATGTAGTGTGGATGAAATATAGAAATGCAAAAAGTTGGAAAAGTGGCATGGGACCAGGTGATGAAATGTTTCATATGGCAAATAGAGTTTATATTTTATTCTAAAGTTAATAGTCACTACAGTATACAACATCATTTTCAAGGTTCAACTGAGGTGTTATTTCTGGATAACTTTCCCTGATCCTTTTCTCTGGCTGCCCTTCCTCCCCACAAAAGTGTTTTCTATAACTTCTACCATTACATTATAGTCCAACCATGGAAATGCTCTACCTCTCCACTTCAGCCTCTTAGAATGCCTACTTATCTTAGAGGCAGCTCAAATACCATTTCTGAAGAAGGTCTTCACTTGTCTTCCCAGATGCTAGAGACTC
The DNA here is from genome assembly GCA_028658325.1 of Potorous gilbertii. NCBI lineage: Eukaryota > Metazoa > Chordata > Mammalia > Diprotodontia > Potoroidae > Potorous > Potorous gilbertii. The sequence goes on from CM053770.1 coordinate 614,927,459, forward strand.
CTTGTGTATGGTGCATTTCGTGTTGTATCTCCCATTACAAGGTAAGTTTTCCCTTGAGGGATGGGACTGGTTTTACCTTTATTTGTATCACCAGCACTTAGCATAGTGCCTGGCATATAATAAGTGCTTAATAAATGGCTGTTGACTGATCATCTTCTAGACCAATACATATTCCAACAGTCATTCCTACTATAATACAGCTGAGCAGTCTGATCTGTTAAAACCTTAGCTCAAATTCCCTAAGCGTATGAATTCTCTTCTCCTAGAAAGAGAGTAACTTCAGTGCAAAAATTTTAGTGAGACAGTATCAGTTCGTTTAAATCATCTCTGGTTGTAGCTATATAATTCTTCCTCACCCTCAGTCCCTAAAAAGCAACTGTTGAAATAGAGGTCAGTTTTTCCTTAAATAAAAATTTCTGAAATAAAAATGCTTTTAAACCTAATTTGTTAAGTATAAGGCAATGAAGAATAAGAACCTGAGACCCAGAGACTTGCCTACAAACTCCTAGCAGGATGAAACTAAAAAATAAGTAACCTCTAATTTGAGAGAAGAGGCCAAGAATACTGTACTGTACTTTTCACTCTAAGGACCCCGTTAACACCTACCATAGCTTTATTAACAAATGTTATTTAATAAATATTCACTGAAATATCCCAGGTTCAAAATTCTGAATCTCCATTCAGTTGGCAAATCTTACAATTTCTACCTCCACAGTATCTTGCATATCTTTGTACTCATACAGTGAATATTTTCCCTCAACATGTCATCACCTTTCACCTGGACTATTGCAAGGGCCTTCTAATTGATTTTCCTTCCCCAAACCTCTCAGCACTCCAATTCTGTCAATAAACCAGTCAACCAATAAGCATTTTATTAGATGCTTACTATGTGCCAGACACTATGCTAATCCATCCTCTATACTTATCCTTAAGTGCAGATCAGACAATGTCACTCTCTCACTCAATAAACTCCAGTTGCTCCTTATTGCTTCCAGGACAAAAGATTCTTCTCTTTGACTTTTAAAGCCCTTTACCACCTTGATCACAACCTATTTTTGCAGTCTTGAGATACATAGATAGAGATCACTGTATCTTCCCTATTCCCACATATGGTACATTCAAACTGCCCTTCAAGCTGGTTCCTAACAAATGGCACACCAACTTCAGTCTCTATTAATTCTACAATGGCCACCACTCAGGAATGGAATAATTTCCCTCCATACCTCTGTCGCACAGACACCCTTTTCTTCCTTCAAGATACATCATCAACTCCTTTGTGAAGACCTTCCTAATCCTCTCAACTGCTAGTGCCCTCTCTGTCCATTATATATCTCCACAACACACACAAGTATACATCACTTTATTGTCTCTCCTCTCTCTCAAACGTAAGTTCCTAATGGATAGGGAGTGTACCATTCTTTTTATTTGCACACCACAGAATGCAGTACAGTGCCTGGAATATTGCAGAAGCTAATTAATAAATGTTTACTGATTGAGGGTCCTGAATATTAAATAAAGATTACATGCCTAAAAGTTATGTTTATGAGAAGAGTGTAACTAAAATACCTAAAACCTTTTTCCAAGAGATTCTACAATCAAGCATATGACCCAAGAAAATTAATGACAACCATTTAAAAAGCTCCATATGTGACAAAATATTCCTAAGCACACTTTTGTAGCAGCAAAGAACTGAAAACAAGTACATGCTCTGATTGAGGAGAGTCTAAATAAGTTGTGGTCCAAGAGTATAATGAAACATCATAATACATAAGAAATAAGATATGAAGAAGAGCAAAGAAAGAGATATAAACTGATGCCAAGTGAAGTAAGCAAAACTAGAAAAACAATATATACAATAACCATTAGAACATAAGTAGAAAGAACAACAAGAGCAAAAAACAGAAAGCGAATGGTGCAAAATTATAATGACCAAGCTTGGCAGTTACAAAGAAATATAATAAAGCACACCTCTCTGGATTCTTAGAAGTGTACACAACCTGTACAGAACACTGCCTACAAAACTGTGCATGCATAACCTCTGACCCAGTAATACCACAACTAGGTCTATATCCCAAAGAGATTTTTAAAAAAAGAAAAGGACCTATGTACAAAAACATTAATAGCAATTTTTGTGGCAACAAAGAACTGGAAACTGAGGGGATGCCCATCTATTGGGGAATAACTGAACAAGTTGTGGTACATGATAGTATGCTGCAATAAATGACGAGCAATATATATAATAGCAGCAAAATTATATGATGATTAACTGTGAATGACTTAGCTATTTTTAGCAATACAATGATCCAAACAATTATGAAGGACTTATGATGAAAAATGCTATTCACTACCAGAGAAAGATCTGATGTCTGAGGGTAGACTGAAACAATATTTTTTTACTTCCTTTTTTTTGTGTTTTCTTCTGCAACACAGCTAATATAGAAATGTTTTACATGACTGCACAAGCATAACTGGTATCTGATTATCTTCTCAATGAAGGGGAACGATAAAGAAAGAAAGAATTTGTCCTTTCAATGAAGGGGAAAGGGTAGGGAGGGAGAGAATTTGAAATCTAAATTTTTAAAAATAAATGCTAAGAAATTTTTACGTTAGTGGAAAAAATATATTTGTTTTCAAAAGAAAGAAAAAGGAACACAACAATAAACAACTTCTGCAGCACTATAAAATCAAATTCTGGGTTAAAAAAACATGCCATTCAATGGTTACTACTACAAAAGTAAAAAGAATTTTACAATTCATTCATTTGTATCAGCAGAGGTGAATGACGTGTCTAAAGGTCTCCTAGGTATGAAAATTTAATAGAAGCAGCTTTTTCCCCTCAGTTTGAACAATGATTAAACAACCATGAAGGGGTATATGAGGTTTCTCTGAGTAAACTAAAAATATGGAAAAGGACACAACCAGAATTATTTTGGAAACAGTGACATAACTGTTAGACCCCAGGTCCACTTCTCAACAGAGATGTAACAAAAGAACAGTGGTCAGTGCTTACAGGATTTTCGTTACTCCAACTTTTGGTATTCCCATGTTTTTTGGGAAATTGCAAATTAGCAGACAAAAAGGTTCTAATCTGGACAATAATCCAGGCTGGGATCAAGAATGCAGAAAGATTCTATTACCATTAGAGATGGAAGGATTTAACTTTTTTATTGGACATCTGACATCATATTTTATGAATTATGTTTAACAGATTAGTCTGTAAGCTCCTCGAGAGCAGGGACTGTCTTTTGTCTTTCTTTGATACCCTAATACTTAACATAGTTCAGTAGACATTTAATAAATGCATATGAACTGAGTTTTATGAAAAAATTTACATTAAAAGACTATTGCAGGTAACACTTTGAAAATTTATTATGAAAAGGCAAAACTACTTATTTTCGATGTTTATAACAAGTGAAAAATTGCACAAGAAGTTGCTTTAATTACACCTCCTTTGCTCCTATAAATCTGAAAGGCAGACTATACTATTACAACTATGATTGGTACTGTAGTCCCAAAATAGTCCCCATTTGAAATCACAATGCCTTATCTAACCAATTTTTAATACCACAAAATTAAAGTATTATATCTCTGTATCATCACTCAAATATCTGTATCTGTTATTTTTAACAAACACTACTATTCAGAGAGGAAAATCAGCAGCTGAATGAAGTGAAACTTTGGATTTCATTTTAGGCTACCAGAAAATTTCAAAATTTATTAAGTTATTTTAAGTGTAAGAATAATAAAATCATGATACAATTCTGCCACCTACAGCTCAAAGAAAATCATTCATGGGTGATTCTGGGTCTGAAATGCTAATTAAGTCTGCAAATAGGAGAATTTAACATTTGTTTTTCTCATTCACTACTTGATTATCATTCCTTTCAAAATGTTTTGCCTCACTGAAACTCAAGAGCACATGAAGATCAACATCAGTTTAAGTGAACAAGTCACAACTCTGAAATAATCTTTCGCCACAAAAGTGAGCAGTATATATACAGCATCAGCACATCACTCTCCAGTACTAATGCAATAGTAAAAAATAAAGTGTATTGCTAGGTTCTCAGATCACTTAAATAACTACAGCTCTGAAATACATGCTGTATAACTCCCTGCTGTATAACATCCTAACTCATAGAAAGCATTTTACTACTAAAAAAGATACAAAGAATTTCAGAAATAAACCAGGATAGGAAGAGAAATTTTCTAGAGAACTGAAGGTTTAGTCGGTCAGATCTAAACTCTCACATCTCACTCATTACTCAGAAGTTTTCACAGGCTAACTGTGGGTCACCTAATGAAGAATAAATAGATAAATACTAGATTTGCTTAGAACAACAAGGTTAAGTGACTTTTCAAGGATACTTCCGCAGGCAAATATGAAAGACAGGATTTGAACCCACAGATTTCTGACTCTAAGCCCAATACTTCATCCACTGAAGCTGGCTGAAAAAAAGAAATTAATGTTGTAAGAAACTGATGACAGTAAGGGAATAAACTAGGCAAGTAAATAAGTGATTTAAAACTCTTACCATAGGGAAAAGAGTGCCCAAAGACGCAAATAACCCTTGAAGTAATTTTTTTCTAGGAAATGGTATTGAATAGATGAAAAATATTCATTAAAAGTTTACTATGTACAAAGCTAAGCACCAGAGAGACAAACAGACAACTCTCAAGGAAATCATTCTCAGATCTTTATTGCAAAAAATATGTTCAGTCAAATAAAACAATTCATAGAGAGGTCAGCATAGATACCAGTATGGCACATTTGAAATTTCAAAATATTCTTTAGTATAGAAACAGCATGATATTGTGAATAAAAATAAGTATTGGGTGAACTAGGTTTTGGTCCTGGTTGTACCATCTTTTCACTGGCTGAACGTGGGCACACCTCTGAAACTCTGAACTTTAGTTTTCTCCTCAGTGAAATAGAGGACATGGACTAAATTATCTCAAAATATTCCCCTGATGTGCTATCTCATTATTTTACTGGCACATAATCCACACCCTCCCTAAAATGCCCTAAGATTACCAAAACAGCAACCTAAGTGGCTCTCAAATCTATGGATTCTTCTTTATCTGTGCTTGATATTGTCAGCAAACAAATTTTATGAGCACATTTGATGTCATTACAATCCAAAAAAAAAAACAAAACCCAAAGACCTGCTGCTCTATTTGATTGCCCTCTATTTGACATTCATTCTTTACGCTTTCTTCTGATTTTTAATTTCCTTTTTTATTAAAAAAGATAAACTCAACAAACATGAATATTCTATTACACAAAGAACAGAAAAAGACAGCATAAAAAACTATTAATCTTAGTTTATGTACATTTTGAAATTTTTTAAAGGATATTTCCAATTTAACATAAAAATTCTAACATGGCTCTGCTCCTGTCTCATTCTGAACTTCCTTTTGTCTGCTGTATTCTGTTCATATTTTTAAAGATTCAATGACTCTCTTCACTATTCCCCTCACTGTGACACAATGCACCCTAAATAAAAGTCCTTTCCTGAAAAATGTGTATCATGCATACCAGATCCACACTGGCTTTTTCTAAAGATGTATTATTCGGCACATCTAATCCATTTCCTTTCTGCCAAAAAGGTGAAAAGTATGATTCATAATCACTCTACCTAAGTAGTGACTGGTTATTATACTGGTCATTTCTACACATACTAAGTCTTTCATAGCTGTTTTACTTTACAATGTTGTAGATACATTATTCTCCTGATTGGTTCAGTTCCCTCTACATTAATTCATTCCTGTCTCCCTAGGTTTTTCAAAATGCATCTTATATATCATTTCTTATTGCTCATATCATTACATTCACATGTCACATAATTTGTTCAGCCATTTCCCAAATGATGGGAACCTACTGTTACCTGTTGCTACAACAAAAAGTGCTAACAACAAATAGTTTTTACACAAGAATTTCCTTCTTTCTTTTTCTAATCTATGGAGTATAAGCCTCATTGTAAAGGAGTTAGACTCAATAAGGTTAAAGTCCACTTCATCAAGTGAGACAGAGGTGAAGGAGAAGACAGTGGCAGAAGGGAACCGAGTGATAGAAGTTGAGTAAAAGGAGCTCACAGAAAAAAAAACTCATTCTGTAAAATATGAGACAAAGTTTTCAGCAGAGGTAGGGTAAGAGGGAATTGTTGAAGGTTTAAGGTAGGAACAGAAAGTTTAAGAATCCTTGTGGTGAATGGGAAAGTGAGGTGGTAAAGGAGATGTAGAAGAATTGTGTAGTAACAGTAAGGGCCTAGCTGAGGTTGTATAACAAACTATGGTATTACTGCGTCAAAGTCTTATGAACAGTTTAATACTGTTACAGTGACAGGGCCCGTGTTTTTCCAATTGCGTAAGTTAGCATTGATTTCTATAGTGTTTTAGCTACTCATCCCTCCCCACAGTCTCTCCCTGTCCAAGCTTGATGCCAAGGCTTGTTCATGTCACTTTGCAACATCTCCCCAATCCACTTTTTGTCTCCTTTGACATCATTTTAGTGCAGGCTCTCATCATAACACAATTTGATTACTACTGCTGGTGGGTTTGCCTGCCTCAAGTCTCTCCCCATTCCAATTTATCCTCCATTCAGGCACTAAAATAATTTTTCCTAAAACTCAAATCTGACTATTTTGACCTTCTACTCAAAAATCTTCAGTGGTTTCCTACTACCTCCAAGATCAAATACAAAGTGCTCTGTTTGGCATTCAAAGCCCTTTCTAACCTCATCCCATACTCTGATCTCTCAGACCTGGGCATTTTCTATGGCTGTCCCCCATTTGTGGAACACTCTCTTCCATTCCAGCTATGACTTGCCTGGCTTCCTTTAAATCCCAATTAAAATGCCATCTTCTACAGGAAAAATTTCCCAATCCCTATTAATTCAAGAGCCTTTCCTTTTAGTCATTTCCTACTTTTCCTGTAGATAGCTCACTTTTAATATATGTTTGCCTGTTTGTATCCTTAGTTCTTAGAACAGTGCCTGACACATAGTAGACACTTGAAGTTGATTGATTGTTGTATGCATGTAATCAAGTAACTCCCATTTGTATCTTTGTAGCTGTTTACCATGCCTTGAATACTCATTCTTCTCTGCCTCCTGACTTCCTTCCAAAGTCTCAGCTACAACCTTTTACAGTCTTTCCCAACTCCCTCTGAAACTGCCTCCAATTTACCCAGTATGTGTACGTATGTATGTGTGCATGTATACATTCAAGTACACATACTTGCATCTTCTCTTGTATTTATGAGATTGCCTTCAGTTTGTCCTGTATATACCTGGCATGCCTGTATTTAATTGCATGCTGTATCCCTCCCATTAGAGTGACTCCCTTAGGACAGTCTGTTCATATTGTCCTTCCTTGTTTTCCTAGTACATTGGCTAGCAGGAAGTAAGCCCTTTAAAAATTCTTGCTGACTAGATTAGACTAGCTGGATTTTCGGATAAACTGGGTTTTACTGATAATATGTAGAAAGGCTGATAATTCAGGTGGGTAATTTTATAACTTGCTACTGTATTCAAGTTAACTGTTTAAATATTTAGCTGACTCTAATATTCTCTAAGTAAACCACAATGTTATCTGTAAAAAAAAAAAATAGCTTTAGATCTGCTTTGCCTATGCTTATCCCCTCAATTCCTCAATTTCATTTTCTCGTTGTAAGTAGCATTTCTAGGATTAGATATGATTGGAATTAGACTTGTGATTTTACTGAGGTAGAAAAGTCCCAGTGGACAAAGTTCCCTCTAACCAATGCTGTTTCCCCTACTGCAACTTAAGAGACTTAATGTGTTGGTTAAAGCACCAAGTTGTTAAGTGACTTGACCAGGTCATGTGGCCAGTACATGTTAGAAATGAGACCTGAGGCCAGCTCTCTATCCATTATCATACAATGCCCCTAGTATTTAAGAACTCTATCAAATAATGGTGGCAACCAAACACACTTTATCCCTGACCTTCCTATGAAGGACTCTAATGTTTTCCCATTACAAATAATGCTAACAAGGACATGTTGAATTTATCGCATATTTTAAAAGAAAAGCAAGCTTGAATGTACTGCAGATTTGCAGCTTCATGTACAAATCCTTTTTTCTGTATTACTTTGTATCTGGAACTGCTTATCTTGTGTGAAGTTTAAGCCAGAGATATATCATATCTAACTTCTAAAATTTGATTCCAGAGACTAACTTCTTATTTATGTATGTATCTAATTCTGAAAGAGGCATGTTTATCTATAATGACCTTCAAGCATAATGCTTCCTGCTTATATCTTTAACCAATGTATAATTTTACTTTTGCCTTGTCCAAGCTCATGACTTTTACTCCAATTTTTCTCAATCTGCCTGAATTTTAAGAAATTCTACTCCAATCACTAATGTGAACTCTATATTAACCTTGGTTTCAAGCGTGTCTCTTTGTAATTAACCTGGTGTTGGGTTTTGCTTTTTATGTCATTATACTGCTTTTTTATGGGTGAATCTATCTCATACACAGCTATAGTTATTGTGAAGTCAGTATACTCTTCCTTCAGGGTTTACTATTTGGGCTTTTTGGTTTTTTCTACTTTTTATTCATTTCCAATCTCAGTTCATGGATGAGAGTTTGTGCTCAAATAAGACCTTCCATTTACACTGTATAAACTGTAGGCTATATAGAAAATTTTTACTTATTTTCTCCCCATTAGAATATAAACCTTATGCATTCCCCATTTCATATGTGATTTCTATCATCTGACTGGAGTCTTTCAGTGCCCCAGTAAGGTATGGAACCAACTCCTGACTGGACACTGTATAAGGTTAACAAGTCAACAAGCATTTATTATTTTCTTTCAGAAGTCTTCAAATAGAACTCTTGAGAATTATTATATATCTGTGTGTTATGTACTAGAATATTTATTAACTCCATAAAGGCTGGAAATATACTTTGAGATTTTCTCAAGATAATGCTTTGTCCATAAGAGGTCTTTCCCAAGTTGCTATTAAATTAATATATAAGAAATTTAAGCTAAATCTAACCCCAATGCACTAATTCTTAGGTTGCCTATGTTGTACTTTAAAAAGTGGAAAGGGAGAGAATAAAGGAAAGAGGCAGGAGAGTCAGAGCATAGAGAGCTGCATTCCCAGTCAGAAGATCCCACTCAAAACCCTACTCTGAAACTTATTATTGGTGTGACCTTAGCCGAGTCATCTAACCTCTCTGGAACAGTTTTCTTATCTGTAAAATAAAGAAGGTAAGTCAGATGACCTATAAAGTCCTTGCCAACTGTCTATTAATATTTTCTCTTAAAGTCATAGTACAAGAATAAGAAACTAATATTTCTATGATGTTTATAGTCTGGATATATAATCACACATTCCACCATAAATATTTTAGTTGATTTTAGATGTTATCATTTCAACAATACTGCAACTTGAAGAACAACTTCTGAAACTGGCTTTCTTAAAAATGCGTTTCATAGCTTTAGGCCTTTCTTTGATTTTTTTTTTCCCCTCCCTATTTTACTCATTTTACTTCTACTCACTGTTTAATTACATTTTTTCAAAGAACCAAAATCTACTTTCTCTGTCTTCTACCTCATTACCTCTCAATTGAAAAAAGCAAGAAAAACAAAATCCTTGTAACAAATACACATAGTAAAGCAAAAAATTTCCAGTACTGGCCATGCCAAAAATACATACATCTAAATCTGTACTGAGTTCATCATGACTTGATGGGGGTGGGCAGCATTGTTTAATCATAAGTCCTCTGGAATAATAGTTGCTCAGTGTATTAATAAGAGTTACCAGGTCTTTTAAAGTTGTTTTTTGGGATTTTTTTACAATATTATTGTGATGGTATAAATTGTTCCTGATTCTGCTCACTTCACTCTGCATCATTTTACACAAATCTTTCCAGGTTTCTCAAAAACAATCCTCTTTGTCATTTCTTACAGCACAATCGATATACTCCATCACATCTGTATATAATAATTTGCTCAATTTTTCCCTAAACAAAGGTTACTATCTCAGATTCCAGCTCTTTGCCCTCCTACAAAAAAAAAAGCTATTATAAATACTCTTGCACATAAGGGAAATTTTCCTTTTTCTTTGATTTCTTTGGGGGCATAAACTCAGTAGTGGTATTCCTTGTTCAAAGTGACTATAGCTTGGCAACTTTGGGAGTACAGTTCCTAAGTGTTTTTGAAAATGTCTGGACCACTTCACGGCCTTACTACCACTCCATTAAAGGATTTGTTTCTCCACATCCCCTCCAGCATTTCTCATTTGCCTTTTTTTTGGTCAACTTGGCCAATCTGAAGGACTGAAGTGGAAGTTCAGTTTTAATTTTCATTACTCTAATTATTGATGACTTGGAGCATTTTTGCACTTTGTTAGAGATATTTTAGAGTTTTTTCCTCTGAAAACGGTATATCCTTTCAGTGTTTTTCCAGTAGGCAATGGCGCTCATTTTTACAATTTGAATCAGTTCCCTATATAATTGAGAAATGAGATCTTCATCACAGACATGCTGCAAAGATTTTTTTTCTCCATTTACTTCTCTTCTAATTTTAGCTAGATTGGTTTTGTTTGCACAAAACTTTAATTTTACTAAGAGCACCCACATTTTGCTCTGTGATCCTCTCTATCCCTTATTTGGTCATCAAACCCTTCCCTAATTTAGATCTTAATTTCTTTCTTGCTGCTCTAGTTTATGATATCACTTCTTATGCCTAAGTCTTGGACCTATTTGGAGTTTATCTTAGTATATGTTGTAAGAGGCTGGTATATACCTAGTTCTTCCAAGACCGTCTTCCAGTCTGTGAAACGGATCTTTGGGTTTATCAGACACTGGGCTACTGTGCTCATTTGCTTCTGTATAGGAAGTACCTAATCTATTCAAATGATTTACCTATTTCTCAGCCAATACCAAATCATTTTGATGATTATTGCTTTGTAAAATGATTAAAGGTCTTATATTGCTAGGTGACCTTTATTTCCACTTTTAAAAATTATTTCCACTGAGGGAATTCCCATCAACTGGGGAATGGCTGAACAAGCTGTGGTATATAAATTTAGTGGAATACTATGTTGCTATAAGAAACGATGAGAAGGCAGATTTCAGGAAAACCTAGAAAAACTTACATCAATTGAAGCAAAGTGAAGTGAGCAAACCAGGAGAACATTATACACAATAACAGCAACATTGTGAAATGATCAACTCTTCATTATCAACTCTTTATCATGTAATTAACTCTTCTCAGCAACACAATGATTCAAGACAATTCCAAAATAATCATGATGGAAAATGATATATACATATCCAGAGAAAGAACTGATGAAGTATGAATGCAGATTAAAGCATATTACTTTCACTTTGTTTTTGTCATGTTTTCTTTTGCAAACTATAATTTTTTTTGCCAACTTTCTTCCTTCATGCTAAACACAGCAATAGGTTTTCCATGATTGCAAATATATAACCTATATCAAAGTTATTACCATCTTAGGGAGAGGAGAAAGGAGGAAGAATATGTGGAAGTCAAAATTTTATTTTAAAAAATGAATGTTAAAAATTGTCTTTACATTAACTGGGAAAAATAAAATTCTATTTAAAAATTTAAAAAGAAAAAAGGAAAAAAAATTTAAAATATTCCTATTATTGGTCTTTTATTCCTCCAGATGAATTTCATCTTAATTTTTATTCTAGTTCTATAAAATAATCCTCTGACAGTCTGATTGTAATGACGACAATAAGCATTTCCACAGTGTTTTCAGGTCTGCAAACTGTTGCTCAATTATCTCATTTTATTCCCACAACCACCTTGGGAGGGAGGTTCTGTTATTATTCTCATTTTGTATTTAAGAAAACTAAGGCCGAGGCAAGGCAGGCAAACCAACCTGTCCAAAGGCACTCACAAGTAATTCTCTGACCCTAAATTTCATTTCAGATCTTGCAGACTCCCAATTCAACAGTGATTAAGTAATTTAGATGGGACTATCATTTTCAGGTATGGCTTAGACTAAACAGTGAGTAATTAAAATTTCTCTAGTTATTTAGATGTTTTAATTTGTGTAAATAGTGTTCTATAGTTACACTAATATATATGTATATGTACATACACACACACACACACACACACACACACACACACACACACACACACACACATATATATATAGAGAGAGAGAAAGAGAGAGAGTGCATGCATGTGTGTGTATGCATGTGTGTCTGTCTCTCTTTGCAGGTAGATGTACAAGAATTTTCTTTTAGAATACTTTTTGTAGTTACTTAACCTGGAATTTCTTTCTTCCTGTTGGATCGCTGGCAATATGAAGAAATGCTAAGGATTTTAAAAGTTTATTTTATATCCTATAACTGTGCTAAAGTTCTTAGTTGTTTCAATTAATTTTTTAGTTGAATTTCTACAGTTCTGTAAACAACCTATTATGTCATCTACAAAAACTAATAAATTTGTTTCCTCTTGACCTACACTTACTTCCTCTGCTTATTTTACTGGTATATTTAGCATTTCTAGCAGTATATCAAATAGTAATAGTGGTAACAGACACCTTTGCTTTACCCCTGATCTTATTGAAAAGGCCTCTTTTTATCCCTATTACATGTAAGGGTGACTCCTGGTCTTATGTAGATGTTATTTCTCATATTAGGAAAAGCTCAATTTTTATAACTATGCTTTCTGGTATTTAAAAATACAGGAATAGGTTTTATCTTCTTAAAAATGTTTTCTGCATCATGTCATATAATCATGTGATTTGTTTTTACTTATTGTTAATTGGCCCAATTATAATTTTTCTACTATGGAACAAATCCTTTAGACTCTCTGAAGCCTGAAGACTAATAATCCTACAGGAGTGAGTCAAAACAAATCCTAGAAACAATCAATAATTTCATAATAGATAAAGACAACAATGACACAATGTTTCACGTATTAGACATGTAGTCATAACAATCCTGAAGAGAAAATGTGTATCTCTAAATACTTTCATCAATAAAACAGAAAAAAAAAACTGATCAATGAACTGGGAATGCAACTAAACATGATAGAAAACCAATAAATAAAAAAGCCTAGTTAGAAATCCTGAAAATCAAAGAAGAGATTAACAAAATTGAAAATAAAAAAATTAAATAAAACTAGCAGTTGGTTTTTAGAAAAAATTAAATGGTGAACCATTGGGTAATGTGACTTTTAAAATAAAGAAAAAACAAATTACCAATATCAAACATGATTACTTTTTAAGGAAAAGACAAATTACCAGTATTAAACATGAAAAGAAGTTATTTGAAACTACGTTGTCAATTATGTGCCAATAAAAGCAACAATCTAAATGAAATTAACATTAAAATATCAAATTCCCAGATTAATAAAACAAAAAGAAAAACAGGACTTAAAAACCCCAATCTTAGGAACAGAAGAAAAAAAAAAGCTGTGTTAATTTCCAAAGGGGGAAAAAAACCCATGATCAGCTAGACTTATGTACAAATTAATTCTATCAAACATTCAAAGAACAATTAATTCCCATAGTAGAAAAGATGTTTGAAAAATTGAGAAAGAGTATAAACAAATTTAATCTACAATATAAATATAGTCTCAGCATCTAAACAAGGAAGAAACAAAACAGAAAAAGAAAACTACAGAGCAGTATCTCTAATAAACAGTGAGGTAAAAATTTTAAATAAAGTATCAGCAAGAGGACTACAACAAAATATCACAAAGAATACACATTTTGACCAGACTGAATTTATAGCTCAGAATGCAAGACTGGTTCAATGTTAGGAAAACTTGAGGTTTTTTTATGACTCATAGTCACCATAAACATCAATTACTATATCATAATGTGGATTAGTTAATCAACAAGCATTTATTAAGTGCCTACCATATTCTGGGCACTGGGTCAAGAACTGGGGACAGATACAAAGATAGTAAAAAAAAAAAAGTCTCTGCCCTCAAGGACTATACACTATGATAGGGAAATAGAATGTCAATATCTACATATATAGAAGATATTATATATATATCCATAGTATAGAATCTAAAAGAAAAAGGTATGAACAGCTAGGAAAACATAGAAATGCCTCCTACACAAGGTAGGATTTGAGCTGAGCCTTTAAAGTAACCTGGGAAACTAAAACATGGAAAAGAGGAAAGACCATTCAACACACCATCAGTGCAAAGGCATGAAGACAGGAGATGAAGAGTCACGTTTGAAGAACTGTAAGTAAATCACAGAGTACAAAAAAAATAATAATAAGATAAAAGGAAAAGGAGAAGCACATCATTTGACAGCCTGAGCCCAGTCATACATAACAGCAAATAATAGAACCAGACTAGCGCCCAGATTAGTACACGGCCAATACAATCTAAGCCACAGCAGGAGAAAGAATCAGGAAATCACCTGGGAAACAAAGCAGCTAAAATCGTGTAGGAGAAGGCTTCTATCAGGATAAGAGAAAACATCTGTCAGACCAATCAGGGTCAAAGCAAGGGACAGAGCCAACTCTAGGTTCCAAACTATTCAAGGAGACAGAGCAGAGGACAAGGCCAAAACCCAACCTGAGTTACCAGCTTTTGCATCAGAATATTGAATCAAACTGAAGAATTCCTACAGAAGTGAGGGTGTAGTCTTGTTGCCACATCTGAGGAAAAGCAAAGCCCACCCACATAATCCAAAGAGGCAAGAGATAAGAAAAGAAGAGGCCAAACCAGAAGAGTAATCCCATAAAATACCCAAGAAGAAAATGTCCTGGCTACAAAAGTACCTGGAAATATTAAGTTAAAGATGCAAAATGTAAGAGTTAAATGAAATGACAGTGAGAGGGGAAAATGGCATGCAGAACTAAATAGCTTAGAGGACATGGTAATCCTTACCTAAAAGATCTTGGTCTGTTTGGGATAGCAGCTTGTCCACCTACTGTAGTATAACATAGCTCAGAAAGAGAACTAAGGAACAGAAGAACAGCGACAGGGCACAAGCCTGTGTGTGGTATTCCACAAGGCATGGAGGAAAGGGACTGGCTCTAGATGAGTCCAGCTATATGCCCTTATAATTCACTTGGGTCACAGACTGAGGTCAATGAAAGTTAAACACTCTGGTGTAGGAGGAGATTAAAATAATTTTGAAGGCCAGAACTGAGGAGATTCCCTCAAAAGCAGAAAGAGTAAGAAACTGAGCAATAGAGAAAATTTAAACAGAGAGAGAGAGACATAATTTACAAAAGAACTGAGGAAAAACACTCAGTTACAGACCTTAAGCATAAGCAGATATTAATAACAGAAGGGAATTTGGCCTCCAGATCAGCTAAACAACTCCAGATACCTATGAAAAATATCACAAGACAAAGAAAAATGAACCAACACCTGAGAAGGCAGGGAGCCCTATGTATTCCCAAGTAAGTATACAACCACTAGCAGGATGTTCCTGAATGACTTAGAGAAATAAGATTTATGACTTGCACAACAGAAGGAAAAAAACTTCAATCCACAGTGGCATAGCGCACGCACGCACACACACACACACAAAATGAAGTGAACTGATTGGAATAAAAATGAAGAGACCTGGAAGAGAAGCAAAAAGCAATAATATTAAAAAGAAAACATGAACTCTATACAAGTAAAACGTCTTGATCTTGAAGGCAATAATGTGCATTTAGAAAACTTAGGGATCATAGGTCTCCCAGAAGAACAAGTAAAAACAAATAAACTAGATACCATAATGCAAGAAATAATACAAGAAAAATGCTCCAAATTTATGAACACGGAAAACAAAACATCAATTAAAAGAATCCACAGACTGACTCCAAGAAAAACAACAACAAAAAACCCCCAAAAGTACCCTATTCTGAAAACTCCAAGACATACAGTAAACAATCCCAATGACAAACAACAAATTATGAAAGCAACCAGAATATATAAAAGAAAGGAAAATTTAATAAAACAAAGTTTATTCTATACTCACCAGAAACCTAAGGAAGGAATGAACTAATAATGTGCTGCAAAGTCCAGAGGAGACACCAGGATGCAACCCAAAGTAACACTGTGAAAAGCTGAGCCAAATCATCAATGAAAGAATATGAATATTCAATAAAAAAGAGGCATTTGAAGAATTCTTATAAAGAAAACTAGATCTCAACAAACATTTGCTTTACAAACACCCCTTAAGAACAATACAGACAGTAAAGATTGAAAGAAGCGGCCAATCTGGAAAATGCATATACAGAAGAGGTTTGTGCTGGAGACAACACAGTATGGCAGGCATTGAAGCACTGGTTTACAAGATTTCTAAGGGAGGTAAAGACAACAATGTTATGGAATATATTGGACAATTACTTCTAGTGAGCAATAAAATTTTGAGTATCAGAATACTGTAAATTTTTTCTTAGTACTGTGAATCATCTCCTTTCCATCCCAAATTTGTAGTCATACAAATAATATGAACAGTAAATGGGGGTAAAGGGGAAAGAGAGAAGTGAAAAAAGAGAGGGAGGGAGAGAGAACAGAAAATAGAGAAAGGGAAAAGAGAGATTTAGAAAGCTTTTTTGAATAAAATTTCACTTTTTTAATGTTGCATCCTCAATATCTAGCAGAATGACTGACATACCAAGTGTTTAAATAAATGTTTATTGATTAATCTGGGTAGACAACTAAGACTTCTTAAAGTTATGCTCAGTGACAAAGGAAAATTGTATAACTTAATAGTATATTTTTGCCATCAAAATGCTCAAGAACTTTGTTGTTAACTAACGTACTTTTTCCCAGTAATATTTAATCATAACAATCAAAATAAGAAAAAAAAATTCAATATATGTGCCTCATTATGAAGTTACAGAAAAGATGACTCTAAAAGGAAGAGTTGCATAAACTGATCCACAATGAAGTAAATCAAGACCAGAAAACTATACACAATGACTATTATAATGTAAACAAAAAGAAAACTAAAACAAAGCTGAATTCCGCACCCAAAACCGATCCTTGCCCTACAGACTAAGTAATAAAACACATTCCCCTACTTTTCAGTTGGGGGCGGGAAAGGTGAAGACCACTGTAATGATTGTTTAACTTGAGAGTTTTGCTTGGTTATAAACTTCTCACAGAAGAAGAGTGGTACATACCGGAAATGACTGACGTAAAAACAAGAAGCTACAAAAAACTAATTTTTAAACTAAGTAAATAAAAAAGGAGAGGAATAAAATTATTTTGATATTCTCCTCCTGTTAACTTCTAGTAAGAAATAGAGATGTCCCAAAGGGAGAGTTGGTACCAACATACAGCTTTTAAAATGGAAAAAAAAAATTCAATTCAGCAAGTCTTTTAAATTATAGATTTAAAGGACAACTATTTGAGAAACCAACCATTAATTTTTAGAACGGGTAAAGAAACTAGACCTGTGATTTCATTTCAATGGGAAAATTCCATCAATAGCGATCTGTACCTGTTTTACAAGTTGCAGTTTTGAAGATTTAACATGGGAGTCTGAGATGTTTAATAACTTGCCCAGAGCTCCACATACTGTGCCAGTATGTGTCAGAAGTAGAAGTTGAACACAGATTTTTTCTAATTCCCAAAGGTCAGCTCTCTACCCATACTATAAGTTGCCTCTCAAAAAAGGATTATACAATATTTTAAAGACTACTTAAAATATTCAGCAAATCACAAAATACTGCCACCACACTGCAATAAAATGCAAAATATTTTAACAGACTGTTCCAAAAGTCAACAATCCAGTTCAATGTCTCCTTTTTCTGAAGCAGGTCTACTGTCTGTCTCTCTCTTCCTCTCCAAACTTACTTGATACTCTCTCCTGGTAACCTCAGCAACTCCAATGGGACTAGTTTCAGTGACTCAGATCTACATATCCAGTACTGGTCACTCCTGAGCTTTAGTTTAGCATTATCAACTTGTCAACTGGACCTTTCAAATTGGATGTCCTAAAAAATTACCCTGTCCAAAACTAAACTCATTATCTCCTCCCTCCACCCCTCTTACAAACTTCCCTATGACACTGTGTGCCTTCCTAAAGGCACTGTATACTGTGGAGTCATAATCTCAACATTATTCTCTACTCCTTACTCTCCTTCAACCCCACAGATTCAATCAGTTGCTAAACCTTGGTTATCTTTACCTTCCCATGATGACTCACCTCTCGAGGCTCACATCTTGCTATATTCTCACAAAACTACCAATCTCAGTTCAAGTCCTCAACCCCTTTTGCCGAGATGATTCCAAAAGCCTCATAAATAGCCTCAATGCCTCAAGTCTGTCCTACACACTGCTGCCCACATGCAGTCTGACAATGTCACTCCCCTATTCAATTAACTCCAGTGGCTCCATAAAACCCTAAAGTTTAAAAATATAAATGCTTCTTGTGAGATTTTAAAGGCTTTCACAAACAGGTCTAAACCTCAACGTTTCCAACCTCATTGTATGTTACTCCCTCTGCAACACTCTACAATCCAGTCAAACCAGCCTTCTCTCTATTCCTCAAGAGACACCCCATCTTGTCTCTGTGCCACTTCACTGGCCTTGTGTACTGGCAAGCAAAGTGGGCTCTTTTGCTGTTTTTTAGTATAATCAAGTGCCTCTGATTGAATAATATGATTAAAGATCTTCCCCATCCATTAAATGGGTCTGGGAAAATTTGTAGGAAGGCCCACACCTTTTGTTAAGTTTCCAATGAGGCACTGGTTCTCAAGTGTTGTGATGCCCTCTGGCTCTAAAAAATGTACAAATACTCTGAGGGTGAGGCTTTAATTTGAGAGCTTAGTTTTTGGAAGAAACTTTGTGTGCCAGATGAAACTCTAGGAAGCCACGAAGCAGCCCACCAGCTTTGAACACCCAGATGTTGGTGCTTCCCTCTCTGGTAACCATGTATGTATAGTCAGGCAGCTGCATATGTCTGTTGATTTGTGATGTATGCATTGCTCACTGTCAGACAGTTTGGAAGTGCCGTCTATTGATTAAAATTTCTCTAGATTTTCTCTAAAGTTCAGGGTGTTGACTTTTTCCCCTGAACTAAGTGAATGATACATGTGCTTGATTAAAGTGATTGTTGACCCCTCAAAAACTGCCATTCCTTTTAGACAAGTAGATCAAAGAACCTGTGATAGGAGGCTGCCCATGTATGTCAGGGTGCTTACTGATACACCTTGCCCCACAGTAGCAATGTCCTCCCTTCTCACTTCTAATAAAATTCTTCTCATCTTTCAAGATGCAGCTCAGATACTCCTATTTACATAAAGCCTTCCTGAACCCCACTACTAGTACTGTCTCCCATACTACCCTGCTGTTAACTAATTTGTATTTATCTTCTTTATGATACTGAGTATATATATATATATATATATATATATATATATATATATGTGTGTATATATATATATATATATATATATATATATGTATATATAAGTATATACAGACTCTCATATTAGAGCACAAAACTGTCTGAATGTGGACACTGTTTCATTTTTCAGTATTTGCATTCATAGCACCTAGAACACTGCTTGGCACACAAGAAGAGCTTAATAAATGCTTATTATTCCATCTAAGATTTGACATGCCAGCTCTGGCCTCATCTTACTTAGCTCCAGACCTCTACAGCACTTCCTGGGTTTCTCCAGTCATGCAACCATGTGCCTTTCCGACTCCCTCTTCATATTTGATTCAAAATCCAACTGTGCCAAGTAGATGTTGCAAGTATTACCATCTCAGTTTTATATGCAAGAAAACAAGCTCCAGGAGGTGAGGTTATTTGCAAAATTTAGCACAGTGCTTGGCACTCAGAGTTTATTTAATGTTTTATCAATCAGTTGATCAATTGAATAATGTTCCAGAGGAGGATTGAAGTAAATACAGTTCATAAAT
Organism: Potorous gilbertii; assembly: GCA_028658325.1. Lineage (NCBI taxonomy): Eukaryota > Metazoa > Chordata > Mammalia > Diprotodontia > Potoroidae > Potorous > Potorous gilbertii. The sequence continues at coordinate 614,947,322 of CM053770.1, forward strand.
GTTATACTAAATGGAGTATTGTTTTTAAATGCTGCAAACTGCAAATATCCATTAGGGTCTATGCTGATTCTACAAAAAGAAAGTATTAAGTTTGAACTTGAATTGTAAATGGTTATGGTTAACTACATCCATATGAGAGTTGGTTAGGCAGACCCCTATCCTTGTCTAATTGACACAGTATTATAACTGAATTAAAGAGCCGTAATATAAAGTGATAATCAAAGAAATGACATAAAATATAACTTCATGGATACATTTTTGAATTTGCAAGTACTTCTTCAAACATATGTCTCTGGGCATATCTAAGAAAAGTAAAAGAATATAAATGAAAAAGGAAACATCAAGCAATAACCAGTCACATAATCACCTCCTAAATTTCTGAAATCACCAAAATGCCCAAGAAACCTAAGTTGTGATAATATAGAGGCAACGTTGCTAAAATCTCCAAACCACTAATATCTTTTTACAACTATTTCTATTAATCATCACTTTCACCAACAATTATTAAAGATTCTGGCAAGCACGCTCCCAACACTTTTAACAGAGAACTAGAGATGAAGTTAGATTTCTCATCTATAAGGTTCATCTATGAAATAATCCTCCAACAAGAATAACAAAGTTTATTATTGTAATATGAAGAAGTAGAACTGCAAAATACTGATGTAGGATACTATAATTGAATTATCATTAACTGATGAACTCACCCATGAATTTAAACTCAAGTATGACAAGTGATTAAGACAAATGAAAATAAGTCTGGAGTCATAAAATAATCAGTATTTAAGGTAAATTCTTCCCTGAGGTTAAGGATTTTTTAATTTTATAATTTTTCCTTCTCAGTTATAATTTGTGATATAATAAAAAGAACCCTGATTTTGAACTCAGCAGATCTAAGTTTAAATCAATTCTGACTCATATTAGCTGTGCAAACTTGGGCAAATAACCTCACTTCCCTGAACCCCTCAGTTTTCTCATGTATAAAGTCAAGGTAACAGCTACAATAGCCAAGGTAATAGCTGTAATACCTACTTCATACAAGTGTAATAAGGATCAAATTTATGACATACATGGTTTTCTCCCAGTAGAATGAACTCCTTAAGGACAGAAAATGTTTCATTTTTGTTTTTGTATCCCCAGCATCTATTATGGTGCCTTGTTCATTTAAACTTAAATGCTTCTTTATTTGTTAAAGGAAAGGTCCAGGTAAAGTGTATTTTAAGATTTTTAGAAACCTTAAAAGCACTATATAAATTTCAGTTAACTAAGTAGAAGTAAAAGAATAATTTTTTCAATAAGGAAAAATGGTGGAATGTCGTTAGACACATCTTACGTGTGGCTAGAAAATAGAAAAGCAAGTTAGTTTATCTATGAAAGAATGGAACTGGAAACCTCAGTTTCATGAGCACCCAAGTTTTAACCCCATTTAGGGAGTACTAAACACTCCATATAATTATTAAAATTTTAAAAGATTACCTTTCCTGTGCTTTGCAGAATGGTAGTTCTTGTCCTCCATACTCTCTCTCGACTCACAATATCTCTGGTCACATCTACCTCAGCATCAACAAAACTTCTCTGTTTAAGTGCAGTTATGTCATCATCTAGATCAGTCTTGATAGTGGACCTTTTCTTGGCCATAATTTTAGCTTTGATTGCAGCAATTTTTTCCACAGACATTGCCTCAGATAAGGACCTAAAGACAGAAACATTGATTTTATTTTCCATCAAAGAGAAAAAAAATCATCTATGATAAATTATGATAATATTTTCTTTATATTTAGAAACTCCTTCTTAAAGAGACACAAATATAACAGCAGAAATTAATTTTCTACTCAGACTCTTTCTTCAACAGTTCAACAGATATTTATTAAGTACCCCCGAAGTGATAGGCACCATGTGCTACACAATGAGGATATAAAGACAAACAAGAGCAATCCCTGACATAGGACAGTAACTTGAGAATACAATACAATCAAGGGAAGATTTTGAAAGATCAGGATGTTTGTGAATAGAAGAGTGGGAGAAAGTGGATAAGCAGAGACTGAAAATGCTGGTAAGAAAGGGTATGATTGGTTCATATATATCTCTTTCCCCCAGCTTCTCAGTATTTGTGTACAAGTTTCCCCCCCCACACACACAACAATAGTTCCTTGAGTGCAACTCTAGTTTCTACTTCCTGTTCTATGAAAAAAAGCCCAGCGCAATGCCTCACAAAGAGTAGGAACTTAATGAATATTTAATGAAGTGAATATAGTTTGGTCAAATTTGAAAGGTATCTACAAATAAGAGCTACATTATGAAATAGTCTATCAATAATTCCTCAGGAAAAAATGTGGGAGATTACTAAGTAAGCTCAGCATACAGTTCAATTTTTTTGTAAAAACATATGCTCACTAAGACCAGATAACTATGTCAAATGACACATTTTCTGAAAAAAGCACTCATCCCATCTCTAGAATTAATAAACTTCCACTTCGAAAAAAAAAAATTTTTAAGTCTGATTTCCTAAAAATCCACTTCAAAGTTCCAAACCATGACATAAAGAATTTTAAAAACTTGTGAATTTCATGGGTTAGCAGAATAAAATGAACTGCCATGTTTTAGGATTGTTATTTTGACCCTGCTTACAAAAGGACAAGTGTTCTGCTATCTAAAATATACAAATCTGCTGCTTCTCAAAATATAGGATTTATACAATGGCAACTTAGGGCTGTTAGGCTGAAAGAAAGATGTTAGGCTCGATGAAATTCTGTTTACATGAAGGTGAAAATTCACTGGATATTTCTGTCTGAAAGGTACTGGCAGAGAAATCTCCAGAGTCTAAAACCTAAGCTATTAGGGACACCTTAAGAAGGATTCTTTCATTTATTCATATGCAAAAATATGTCTCAGTACACACTTGATGAGTGACTGGTTTTGAACTGTACTTAATAATCTTTTTCCTCTAGGAAAGGATACACAATTGCACAGTTTAAAAACAACATTTTTCTTGTTTTTCTTAAAATAAAACACCAATAATCTAAATCATTTCTTTTTACACGAGACATTAAAGACACTCTAACAAAGACATAAATAAAGCAATCTAAATTACAAACATGGTGGCATCAGAAAATGAAAAGTGAATTTTCCTGGTCAAAGTATGTAACTAATACTTCATGACTTTTATAAAATATATATCCATGCAGCTTTTAAGCAATTCAAAAAGCACAAGGCATAGATAAATAACTTTGATAGGTTTAGCTCTTCCCAGCAATGCAAGGATCTATGACAACAACTCCAAAAGACTCATGATGGAAAATGCTATCCACATCCAGAAAAAGAACTACAGTCTGAATGCAGATCAAAGGATATTATTTGTTCTCTTTTCTTTGTTTGTTTCTTCTTTCTCATGGTTCTTTCCACTGGCTCTAAATCTTCTTTGTGAAAATGTCTACTATGCATGTATATGTACAGCCTATATCAGATTACAAATGGTCTCAGGGAGGGAAGCAAAGAAAATTTAGAACTCAAAATCTTATGAAAGTGAATGTTGAAAACTAAAAAAAAATTTTTTTTTAAAGCATGAGGCAAAATAAGCAAAAAGCTTATTTGTACATGGATTAAATAATTCATTCAAGGACACATGTAAGACAAAAAAAAACCCCAGAAATTATCTGACTGGTCCTCCTGGAAGTATGGAAGATTTTAAAAGTTTAAGATAATATTTTAGAGTACTGGTTCTCAAAGTGTGACCTGAAGACTCTGCAAGGGTTCCTTTCAGGGATCCACAAGGTCAAAACTATTTTCATGATAGTATCAGAACAATCAAAACATATAGCAACAGACTAAATTCAGAAGCAGATAAGGATCCAGCAGTCTTCTATTAAACTAGGTAAGAGATGGAACCTTGAATACAAACTGAGGCATACTTTTTTAAGCTTTCATTTCTGGGGGTTGAGGGATAGAGGTAGGGTCTGTGTTCTCTTTGGCAACATAGCTAATATAGAAATGTTTTTCATGACTACACATGAATAATCTATATGAAAGTACTTGCCTTCTCAAAATGGGAAAGAGGAGGGAAGGAATTTGGAACTCAAAAATTATTTTTAAAGAAGTGTTAAAAATAGTTTTTACATGTAATTAAGAAAAAATAAAATCATTCTTCAAATTAAAAAAAAATGTAAAGAGATCCTAGGACCAAAAGCTTTGATGCTTTAGGGGAATAGAAGGGTCAGTCTGCTCTTTCCCACACCAAACCTAGAAGGGTAATTTCCATGGTGAGGTACAGATAGGGATGTTCAGTGACATGATGTATAGCCCTCACGGTTGATACTGTCACTTCAACACTCTCAGGTAAACATCAACACTCTTTCCCTAGCAACTGCCTCAAAAATTCCCCAAAGAAAACGATCAATGTTCTTCACCATAGTCAACACACCACAAAATACACTAGAACAAAGGTGTCTAAGTCATGGCCACAATGCTTCTGAATGTGGCCCAAACCAAATTAAAATGTAATTGAGATATATTTAACAATAAAAACACAACAGAACATAGATAAATATTACATTTGAAAACTAAGTCAATATGTGACCCCACAGGGACCCTTGTGTATAGTGTTCAGTGACCTCAATTTCCTTTTGAGTTTGACACCACTGCACAAGCTTTTTAATTTACCTGTTATAATTTTCCTTCTCTGATTAAATCTAAAAGTACCTCAGCACTAAGAAGGATATCTAGGAGTATGACACAGACCTTGTCCTTAAAGAAATTATCTAGTTGGAACAATGATCTATATACAAAAACAACTTAAGTAACAATCACAGGGTAGTTTTTGGTTTAAATGTCAAAATGAAATCCTGGGAGTTTTGAAGAAGAAAAGAGGTACATGTGAGATAAAACGATCAAGGAAATTACTTTCAGAAAGCACACGTATTAGGGACTTCAGTTTATTTAATATAATGGACTGAGCAGCCCACCACCTGTTCTACTAGGGACGTATACTTGGAAGTCAAAAATGAAGGCAATTTATTAATAGTAAAATCAAATTACATGTTGAACTAGCCACACAAAAGTGAAGCTTCCACATATACGCTCCTGAGTATTAAAAAACCAATCTGATTTGAGGAAATTCCTTACCTAATCTGCTCTGTTTGTACAATCCCTTCCTTGTGGCCCTCCAAGCGAGCAGCCAATCGCTCCTTATCAAGACGCACACACTCTTCATCCTAGTAACAATAAAAACTGGTTATGTATAAAGCAAAACTTGTATTTCATTCTTAATATAAAACGTCTAAGCTATTTTTTTAGTCTCCATTAACGTCTCCAGTAAATACTAAGTTGAGCAACTATCAGTCGCATGATTGCATGGCACAAAATAGAAATGATTATAAATGCATATTGGACTTGCTAAAAGTTCATAAGCAAAATAGACCTGTAATAAAATAAGGAACTAAGAAAATATCATGGTGCATATGCAAACACACACATGCACCTACATAGTCTACCAATTAAAGTCTTAGACAGGAGGTAGACTTCAAGGTTCATAGAAATTTTACTCTTTCACAAAAGAAATATATCAATGTAACGAATGTATGTTTAATAAGCTGTTAAGTCTTCCTTTGTTCAAATGAAATAACGGATGTTATGTTTTATGTTGATCCAAAAATTTAGCCATCAAATGATTTTTATCTCTTTTTAATGTGAAATTATGTTACATTGTTACAGATCAGTTTAGCATAGTGATTTTTATTCATTCATCTGATGGTATTAATACTTCTAAAAGCACAAACTATATAGAGCTTTATAAATACAACAGAATATTCCTGAACCACAAGGAATTAGGAATTCTGAAAAACCTGGGACAATTCATACGAACTGATTCAGGGCAAGGAAAGTATTAGACACAATGACTACAATATGTAAATGAAAAGAATAAAATTAAACTGAACTGTATAATTTAAATCATCAAGCTTTAGAGCAAAGAAGAGATGAGGAAATGTACTTTTCTACTTTCATGAGAGGAGGAAGGACTAACAGTATAGAATTCTGTATATGCCAAAAATGATCAATGTGTTAACTGATTTAGCTTAACTGTTTTCTTTTTTTCAGTCGAGAAAAGGTTCACAGGAAGGGAATGGCATATTTGAAAACTACTGTGATGCAAAAACAAAAGATAACAGTAAGACTTTTTAAAAATACAGATCTGTTATGCTTTCACTAGTTAGCAGATAAAACTCTAAGTTGCATTAGAATATGATGGTGGAATTTCAGATTCCACAAGATCATACAATGTTATATGATAAAATCTGTAGAAATGCAGAGTAGACTAAAAGGATGTTAAAGGATGATGAAATTATTAGTAATAAGGTAAGTTTTTAGTCTTGCGTGCTGCCAGAGCATAAGAGATAATTAAATATGAGTGGCTTGGTATAGAAAGAGCTATGAGTTTAGTTAGAAGATTTCAGTTCCAAAAAGGGCTGTCAATTACTGCCTCACCTTAACCTCTTAGTCTTCAGTTTCCTCATCTGTAAAATGAGTTGAACTAAAAAACTACTAATGTCCCTTCAAATTCTAAAATTAAAAATGCAGTCCAATAAGTGGAATATGATGGATTGAGAATCAGAACACCCAATTTCAAATCCTAGATGTACTACTTACTACAAGTATGATTTTGACCAAGTCACATAAGCTCTTTGGGCCTCAGTTTCCTCAACTATAAAACTGAAGGGGCTGGGACTAGATGACATCTAAGGTCCTTTCTAACTCTAAATTTATAAACGCATACTTTGGGGAAAATACAAAACATCTTTCTAAGATAACTCGTATTTTTTTTTACAAGTACCTATTTTCTCCAAGGTTGGCTTATTAATAACTTGTACAAAGCTCCTTTACCGAACGTAAGAAAAAGAAAAGCAAAAACAGGAAACATTGGGAGAATTGAGGGCAAAATGTATTTCCATAGTTTAAGCAAACAGTTCACCATCTTTATCTGTGACAAACTATTTAAGCCAAGTCTATCTAGAAGACAGCAAATTTTTGGCCACACTTTTTTCTCAGTAAAAGGACAACTCTGCGAAATATTTTCATATTTAGCTACTGAGTTATTCTCCAAACTATAAAAAAGACTTCAAATTTTAAAAGCAATATGACATCTTTTCACCCTCATTTAAAGGTCACAAAGTAAATGGACAAAAAAGGTAAACTATTATCATATCTATCCCCTCAATGTGACATGCTCAGTTAATTTTTATGATTCTTTATTAAAACCCCACACTATTATTTATTTGTATTTTCTATCAGGGAAGGAAAGGAAAGAATAGACATTTACTAAGCACTTATTATATGCCAGACACTGTGTAAAAAGCACTTCAGAAATATCTCATTTGACCCTCACAACAATCCTAGGAGGTAGGTACTATCAGAATTTCCATTTTAGAGCTGAGAAAACTGAGGCAGACAAAGGTTAACTGACTTGAACAGGATCACAAACCTACTAAGTGTCTGAGGCCAGTTTTGAACTGAAATCTTCCTGACTCCAGGCCCAGTACTCTACTCATTGTGCCATCTAGGTGCCTTAGAATAATATATATTCTTAAAGCAGCTAGCACGCTGGACAAAAGAATCAGAATCCAAAAAATAATTTGAAACACACACCGAGAGAAATCTAATATGATAAAACTCAATAACAAAATGTATCATACACATGTTCAAAAAGACAACTACACAAATACCAGATGGTGAGACATTTTTCATGTGAAAAAGACCTTGGAAGTTTAATGAAGTACAAGCTTAATAAGAATAAATGGTATGGAGGCTGTTAAGATCTAAAGGCTGACCCTAGAAGGCACCAAGAATGAGAGGTGGGGTATTTAGCAGTCTACCCCAGTCAAACATTAACTGTAGTACTGTGCCCATTTCAGGACACTTTTGTCAAAAAAACTAACAACATGAAATAGCTCCGGAAGAGGGTCAACAGGATGTCGAGACAATCGGAAATAGTACCATGCAGGGATGAGTTGAAGGAATTGGGGATATTTGGCCTAGAGAAAATACTTTAAGGAGATAAAAGCTGTATCTTCAAGTATTTAAAAGTTTGTCATGCAGAAGTATAGGATTATCTTTGTTCTGCTGGGTCCAAAAGATTGAACTAGAAGCAAAAATCTAAGTTTAAATGAAGACTTAAGTTCAACAAAACAAAATATTTCTCAGTCATTAGAGTTGTTCAAGAGTGGAATGAGCTGCCTCCACAGGTAATAAGCTAGGTATCTTCCAGGATGACCTGGATGAACATTACATGAAAGGATATTTTGCTCTTCAATTCCTTGATTAGATTGGATGATCTCTAGGAGATTTTTTCCAAAGCTAAGATTCAATTACTATGTATCTTTCTAAATTACCTGAATTTTATGTATCAAATTAAAATTTTAAAAGTCAGAATTGAAGACTTATTCCAAGAAATTTAAGTAAGCTAAAATTAAGCTTTTAGTTATAGCATTATTTAAAAAATGACCTATACATCTTTGTCCTGAAACAGAGGAACACTGAAGCTGTCACGCTCTGGGATACAAGTTAATTAATCTCATTTGAATCTTTAACTCAAATATTTATTATCATTTATTTATTTATTAATAATATTTATTATTCCACAGTATGTGGAATTCCACAGCATGTAGCCAGAAGGGGCAATCGTGGACAAGCCACGAAAGTCATGTAACCTTTCTTGGGGTAAAATAAGGTTAGCTGAAGTAGATAACCTACAAGGTCCCTTCCTGCTATAAATCCAAAAGTCTGATTTTAAACTCCAATTTCCCTTTCCCTGTAGTTACTAAAGCCAATTTAACAAAGCCAAACATCAGAAAAGCTAAAGAAATACTGTGTATTTATTTCAAAGACAATGGGATTAGAAAGGAAGGAGAAAAGTTGATTCATTTCTCAAAAAGGATTTGAGTAAAAAGTCATTCCAGAGGGGAAAAAAGAATTGGGAAGGATAATAAAGGAAATCAATACAAACCTTAGGACTCCCCAAAGAAGATAACTCATTCCAGAAGAAAAAAGAATGTGTTAAATGCAAGATTCTCTGTTACTTTCCATTGCCCCTTAAAAAAATACAAACCCACAGGTAAACCCAAACTAAACAAGTTTTGAATCTAAAAATGGAATTAGTTGTCAAAGGAGATAGCAAATTTTGCCATCACTCTAAGTATCCAAGTAGAGGTTAGAAGAGCATCAAGTTTAGAACATCACAAAAGGGATTCATGCTTCCAGTAAAGTATAAACTAGATGACTCTTATCTTGGTCTTCAGTTGTTTATGAAATCTGTAGAAGAAACAAATCTAAGATGGATAACTAACATGATGAATAACTGTCAGGATCCAAAAAGAATTTTAGAAAGGACAGATCACTGGAACTGACAGAAAAAGATAAAATTTTAGGGATAAATGGTGTTCAGTTCCAAACATTACATTTTAGTTGGAGACTTTCAAGGGAAGGGTAACCACAAGGTAACTGCCAAGCCTTAACCTTTCATTCATGATGAAGAAACTAGGGATGTTTAAGCCTAAAGAAGAGAAAACTAAGATGGTATAGATAACTGTCTTCAGTAAGTCAAGGCATGTCACATACCTTCTAATCTCATACAAGAGATTAGATTTGTTCAGGTTGACCTCAAAGGAAATAGGAACAATGTTATATTTAGTGCTATTCAATCTCATCATATCAGATTTGTCTCCAAGTTTTTAAGCTGGTTTAGCCCTTTGTGAATCCTGATTTCATCATTTAATGTGTTAGCAACCAATCTGTAGAACTGATAAGCATGCCAAGCACAAATCTCCAGGGAACTATAGCTCTAAGCTGGTATATGGATGGGACACTACAAGTCTTTTAATCCAATGCACACCTGGATAAAAATGCCTTCTTTAGCGTAACTAACAAATAGTCATTCAGCCTATGCTTAAGGACTCCCTGTGCAAGGGAAACCACTGCCACATGAAGTAGCCTGACTTATTTCTGGATAATTATCATAAAGGATCTTATCCCCCCTCTTGTCAAACCTAAATTTCTTCTTTGCAAAGCAACATAATATGGTATCATAGTAATCACACCAGGCCAAGAGTCAGACAACAAAGGTTTTAGTTCGTATTCTCCCACTGACTATTTCGTAGAATGGGGCAAGACAAGACTTTGTTAAGCCTGTTTCTCCATTTATTAGAAGAGATCCTTGCCCTACCTACCTCACTGGGATACTGTGATGATTAAATAAGATGATGTCTGCGCAAACCCTCTGGGAACTGTAGAAATCTAATTATGATAATTTGATCTTTCTGGAGAGCCATGGTGGAAAGTAACAGAAATTTTTAACACCATTCATATCCTCTGGCCGGATATGTCTAGTTTGGCGAATATACTTCAAAGAAATAACCCCTATGGAAAAAATAATAACAACATGTACAAAGACATTCAAGACAGAACTATGAAAAACTGAAAACAAACTAAATGATCAAGGACAAATACCCAAGGTGACAGATTTATGGTCAAGAGACTTAGGACTAAAACTAATTGAATCACTGGACCCAAAGGGTAGTCACCAATGGTTTAATATGGAGTAGGTCTTCAGAAGGGTGCCCTAGGATTCTGTGCTTGGTCCTAAGCTATTTCACAGAGAAGTGAAAGGTACTTTTAGTAGTCAAGTCAATCCAATCTTCCTTATTTTACAGATGTGGAAACTGAAACCCAAAGAGGTTAGATGACTTACCTTGGGTCAAATATCTAGTATGTGGCAAAGCCAGGATTCCAACATTTTTGTCCATTACTCAGATAAAACCATACATGTCATGCCTCTTAATATTACAAAGAATACAAAAGCTAGGAGGAATTTCTAACCCATGAATGTTCGAGCCAGAATCCAAAAAGATTTTGATAGTCTATAATTTTAGGCTAAATCTAATAAGATGAAACTTAGTAGAACTTCAAGAATGTAACAGGCTGCCATGGAAAACAGTACGTTACTTCTTGATAGAGATTTTTAAGCAATGTCTGAAAAGGTAATTATAGAGAGAATTCTTGAACTACACAGCCTCTTACAGTTTCTTTTCACCTTGAGATTCTGTGAAATTTTTCCTGACACTTATTAGTTGAAGAAACATAAGTTAAGTCCCTTAACCTCTCAGTGTTTCAAGTTCTCCCTTTTAAGATACTTGTATTAGTTATCCCTACGAGCTATTGTGAATAAAACACTTCACAAACCTCAAAACACAATAAAAATGTGAGTTATCACTAATATTAATGACATTAATATCAATGTGAAGCAATATTACTATAAATACACATTAAAGAGGCAAGTGTGTGGAATATGCTGACATATACAATAAAATGTATACTAGACCTAAATCTAGAAAAATACAAACTAATATTACAGAAAATATAATCAAGTAAAAATATGACGCAAACAAGGCGTAATACACAAGAGTTTTTATAATTCACAAAAAGTTAAAAGACAACTGTAACCAATTTGTTGTAACAATAAATCACATTTTATAATCATTACCTCAATTCGTGGTTTCTTTGCCTCTGCTAATATTTCATCTGCTGCTCTTTTTACTGAAAGAAAAAAAGGGGCAATTCTAAGGATACAGCTTACAAATGAATTAGAATTTAATGTGAACATATCAATATTTCAGATGTACCTTGTGTGGAACGCTGAAGGCCTATTTCAAGAGGTGCACTTCTGTCAATACTTGCAGATGTTGCTAAAGATTAAAAAAGACTCATTCAGAAAGTTCAATGTTTACAGTATGCTTTGATGTAAGGTTTTTGTTTCCATATTGTTTCATTTGATCTTTACAAATGACAACTTGATAACCCTAGTGAAAACACAGCAGTCCATCACCCAAAAAAAGTTTACCTTCTAAAGATCTCAATTAAAAACCCCCATTTCTCTTAGATTCTCTAGCGTAATTTCATTTAGAAGACAGGAAGTTTACAAGATTATTGATCGAAAGCTAGAGAGAACCTCAGAGGTCATCTAGTCCAACCCCCTCAATTTAAAGATGGAAAAAACTTGAGGTATACAAAGTTTAAAACCTTTGCATACATGCAGAAGATCTCCTTTGAGTTCAAATCCAGTATTCTTTTCATTATAAATGATTCATTTCATTACAAATGAACATGAAAAATCTTCTTTTGTAGGTCTATACAAATTCCTCTTCATTATAAAGTATTCCTGATTATGAATGTTATAAAATAGTATAAAATATAAACCTATATATGACATAGCTAAATTTATGTATCTGTAATATCTATAAGCTCCATGAAGTCACAGAGCACATCATACTTACATTTCTCTCAGGAGTTAGCATAATGCTCCAAACAAAGATGGCATCTATATTTGTTCATTAAACTACTGAAAACTTACCTTAAGAATCTTTAAGACTTTCTGTTTTCTCACTTGACTTAGGTCTACTTTTAGTTATTTTAATGGTTAAATGTTCATTTTTAAAAGGATTTACAAATTTATATGAAAAGCTCTCTTAATAGTGATTTCTTCTTAGGTTTTTGTGACCATTTAGTAATGTGTTAAAATAGGTAGGAAAAAAATGTGGTTAAAAAATAAAAAACTCTGATATTATCAAATTGATATGTAGGACTTCTTGCCCTAAGATATGTGAACTTTTTAAAAAGAAATATTTTAGTAACAATTTAATTAATTTCCTTTGTAATTCCAAGCATTTTATTTTATGCATTTAATTATATTATTCTGAGATGGGATTCATAGGCTTTCAGAAGTACATGACTCTAAGGGTCCACGACTCTAAACTTTAATCTAAAAAAAGATTAAGAATCCCTGTTCCATGAGAAAAATGAGTGGTAGACAATAAAATAGAGGAAAAGAATATTTTATAGAGGTTTACAAACTCCGGAAAGAAAATACTGAAAAGGAATCGATGCAAAAATTTTGCCCAATGTGAGACCTGGCAAGAGAAGAAAATGTTAGACTTAGTGTTCTTGTTAGCAATGTTTCTATATCCAGATGTTCCCAAAGTGGGCGATATCACCTCCTGGGGTGCTGTAATGATGGGGGGGAAGGTGGTAGCAGTAGTAGCCTCAGGTGCAACTGGAGGTGCTGAATAAAAATAAGGGGGCAGTAGAAGCATAAGGAAAGAAGAAATTTTTAAAAACCGTTTACACATTTCATGTGTTGTGTAACACAGTTAAAGTCGTAGGGATTACATTATTTTCCAAATAATGTTATAATAAAATATAAGTTATAACCAATCAGTGGTGAGGTCCACCGACAGATCTTAACAAGCAACTGTTGGCAAGTGAGCATGCTGTCCATTGTTGGGAAGTCTAGCATGTGTCTGCAGGAATACATGCGTATACTGACCTGTTTACAATATATGACACAATATTGTCATCAAAATTCCAATGCAGAAAAAAACTCACAAATTTACAATAAACTACTAAATTTAAGATATATCATTTTTTGTAAAAAAAAAATTTTGTATTTTTTTAAATGATGCAAATTTTTAAAAAACCATTAATGGATTAAGGATGCTTAGTAATTTCTTTTGAAAAGGGCATGATAGACCAAATAAGTTTAGGAACCTCTAATGCAGACTCATAATTTATGTGAAAGCAGCTAATGAATAAATTAGCTGAAATAAATTAATAAATGAAATAAACTAGTGAGCTGCCTATGGTATAATGGTACATATGGTATAACGCCTACGGTATAAAGTACAAGACAAATAAATAAGATTACAGACTTTTCCCTCCTAGAGAGCAATGTCTAGTATGAAAATAAGACACAAATGAAAATTACACAAAAAAAAAATTGTTCCAAACCTTCTAACCTACTACACTCAAACTCTCACAGACTTTTTTCTGTCCTTGCTTTTCCATCTACCCCAAACAGACTCTGACAAATTTTTGCTCAGTTTTATTTGTCTCCCATTCCCACTCTGTTCACAGAAATGTCTCAAGAGGCATAAGCTCCAGAGTTCTGGAACTCTGATCAAACAAATCAATCACAAATGTGTCAACTCCTTTTATATACATACCAGGTACCAGGGTTACAAAATCAAACACTGAAACAATTCTCTAAATTTAAGCACCCTTACAATGGAAAACTGGGGGTATACATATCCCAAGAGAGATCCCAAGAGAGCAGGGACCAGGCACAACAGTGTCTCATAATTCAAAGAGGAGTATCAGCTACATCAGAATGAAGGTTAACTACATATTAACGCAAGTTGATAACATCAATTGTATTTCCCTTTTAGTATGACAGAAAATTTTTTTATCTAAAGAAAAATAGTATTAATTACTCACACGTTTCACCATTTAGATATGCTAGTAAATCTTTTCTATCAGGTCTTCTAACCACAGGAATGTTTTCAGTCTAAAGAGAAAGTTATAGATTTGACATCAGTAAAAAGCACTTTAAAATTTAAGAAATTTGCTCAATTAAAAATCACATGAATTTCTGAATTTCACTCAGATATATCCACATACCAAATATCAGGATAATTACAGAAAGAAATCTGTCAAAAGATGCTAATGAATCTAAACGTTTTTTCAGAAATAAATTTTGGCTGAATTCTTTTCAAATACACAGGACATTTAGAAATAATTTGTTGCGAAGAGGAACTATAAGTTATATAAGTTATTTACATTTAGGTATGACTTTTAGATTTATAAAGCACATCTTTCATAACTATTTTGTCAGAAAACAGATATGGAACAGTTTCAGGTACTAAATTACTTTTAGTCACATAGCTAGTATGTATTGGTACTAGGACCTTAAACCAAGTTTTCTGATTTTAAATATTCTTTCCACTTTCCTCAAAGTAATCGTTTTTACATTAGCTATCCCACTTTGATCTCTGAAAGTAACTCTGAACATTCACTATTTTATCATTGGTGTCATATACTTTACACAACTGTTTCTTTTGCTCCCCAAACTGAAGACACTTCCTACACATTGCTTCTTACTAGATCATCAGATACCTTTCCTGCTACTTCTACTCTTGATTAGTGCTTTATAGGATCAAGATTTAGATGGGATTTAGAGCTGAAAGGGTCCTTAGGGTTGGCCTAACACCCTCATTTTGTAGGGAATGAAACTGAGGCCCAGAAAAATTAAGTGACTTGCCCCAACTTACATGTACTAAAGGCCAGACAGAATCTGAACACAAATTCTCTAACTCCACACCAAGCCTCTGTTCATGTAGCTTCTTTTTTTCCTGTGTAGTTTCCAGTTAATAAGATTCCATATACACAAAAACAAACTACCTCCTAATTTCAGGAGGATGGAAAACAAGCTTTAATAAAACAAAAATGCTGCAAGTATCTACATTTTTAAAAAGTGACTCAGATTTCTACATTTTTTAAAACACTACTAGAGGTGAAAAAAACATTGGGCAAATTTTTCAAAGTAAAATAAATTTGGGAACCTGAATCAACTGAATATTAGAACTGTCTCAATTCTCCACTTCATATTCCTAGTATACACTAATCCATAGGGTTGAGATTTTTTTTCAAGTGGCAAAGTTAAATATTCCAATTTTATCAACAATTAGGCCTACAATGATGACATGTAAGAGTAAGGTCAATTGGTTGAAAAGAGTCTAGATGCATATCTTGGGCTTATTATCTTACTCTACATAGTGTATTCATTTTACTGTTAAATACAGTACAGAGGAAGTGCCAGACACTCTGAAAACTTCTGGATAAAGATAATCTAAGAAATGAAAGCATTTACTTTACAAATAAGATAATTCTTATGTCTGTCATAAAAATGCAAAGTTAATTCTTAATTCAATTTTATAAACTGGCTATACATGATGGATATGCAAATATTTTTAACCAGTCTACTTATATAAGATACAGAAATAAACTTTAACGACAAATATATATTGTCATTTCTAATTACCCTGACAATATTTTTTAAATGTTCTCATGACAGCCTCACACTTTCTGTACAGTTTTTAAAAACAGAGACAAGTTTCTCTTGGTTATTTTTAAAGTTGATTTAGCAAAATATCTATCTGCTTCTAAAAGATATATAAACAAAGCTATTGATGCAACTACCATAACTCTATTGAAGCTATAGGGTAATAAAATTTTAGAACTAGAATTTTGCCCTCCTATAGCTTTTGGAATATAACTACAAAATACACAATGTACCATAAAATATCTTATATCATCAAATGCCCTGAAGGAAGTATATTACACAGGGGTAAGAATAATTTCTAGCAACTTCTCCCTATTCCTGTTAGGGTGAACACACAAACACATTTCATATGAAAATAACATAAATCACAGACATTAACCTGGCTTTTAGTCTCCTGTACTCTTACCTGTGTCACTTTTCCTCCCCTTCATTCTTCTGAAGTTACAAACATGAAAATTAAAAGTTTCACATAATTTACATAAAAATAGTAGTTCCTATAGCAATAAACCACTGAAAGGAGTTCCACTTACTGCTGCACGTCGGACATATACAGGATGAGAAAGATGTACATTATTAAGCAGGAACAAGATAGAATCCAAAGTGTAGTACTCTCTGGGTTGGCCTTCCTTCCCTGTCCTGAAGTAAACAAAGTAAGAGTAACAAAGTAAACTCACAAGCAGTAAAATGTACTGGGAAAAATAAAAATTTAGGGTACTTCAATTCAAATCCCAGATCTACTACCCAATGACTGTATGACCCTAGACAAACCACAACCTCATTGAGCCTCAGTTTCCTTATCTGTAAAATCAGCAAGTTAGACTAAATCGCTCTGATGTCCCCTCTAGCTCTAAGTTTTATGATCTTACTGAACTATTATATTTACAAGATCATTAGCATTCTAACAAGTTTCCTAGCCTTTACCTTCTACTCAAATCTCTTTCTATCCATCCTTCATAGTGAGGCAAAATTTACCTTTCCATATACAGATCTGATTCCTATCATTTCTTAACTTAAAATTCTTCCAATTCCTTAATCAGCAACCAAAGCCCTCTTTTCCAGCCTTATTTCATACTAATTCACTCCTACACATTCTAACCTCCAAACTAACTGTACCACTTGTCCTTCCCCAAACATGCTCAACACTTTTTGATCTCCCTACCTTCCTCTATGCCTACAATGGTCTTCGCTTACTCACCCCCACCCACTGAAAATCTATACTCATTCTTTAAATTCCAAACTAAAAAAATGCCATCTTCTCTATGAAACTTTCTCCCAGATCCTCTCATTCACACTTATCCCATTCTTGGACCTGACAGCATAGTACTTTATAACTCCACGTACTAATGAGGTATTATTCTACATTATATTTATTTTTATTACATCATATCCCCTACTTGCAGCTCTATGAGATCTAATCTTTACATTTTCCCTGGTACTACACACCACAGTAGGCACTTAATAAGTATTCATAATGTCAGTGCAAAATTAAAACACCATCAAAATATTTCACTATATATTCTGATCTAATAAAATACAAATTTAAAACTCTTGAAAATATTTTTAAAATGATGTTGACAAATTTAGATACAACTGACCAGAATATATGTAATATAATTTTAAATAACTGTTAGGAAGTTTCACTTTTTCAAAAAAGTTAAATTTTCATTTAAGTAACATCAGCTTCCTTGGTGTAGAACAATTAATATTGCCATCTAGATAGATATTTTATTAGAGCTTTAAAGTTTACAAAGAATTTCATATACATTATCTCACTTAAACCTCAATCTTGTCATAGCTCACCTAGATCAGAAATGTCAAACTCACTGTCTCAAATTTGGTATTGTTGTACAGCCCAAAACAGATTAAAATTGGGATATGTTTGATACAAAAGAAATATAACACAAAGTTATTTTATGATTCTCTAAGTCAATTTGCATCCTGCAGGTTTGACTAGGTAATTATCCCATATATAAAATTATAATATATATATGTAAAACATTTTAATTAGAAGTTTAACTGCTGAACACTGAAATACTTGAGGGGAAAGAATAAGAAGATAATCTCACAAGATCAAAACATATTTGAGAAGTATTCTGGCAAAACCGCTGCTACTGACATATACTGTTTCTTAAACTTTACACTGTACTTTGCATCTCTCATCTCATTTTTTTTCACAACAAACCTGTGAGGTAAGTAATGAAGATCTTATCACTCATTTTGTGGAACATTCTAACCACCATGCTTTGATGCACATTAGACATGGAGACAGAAGACCTCTATGAGCTCAAATTTCTCATCAGACTTATTGACTGTAGCACTTCTCAAAGTCTGTTTCCTCACCTGAATACTAGTACTACATACCTCAAAGGGTTGTTTAAGGAGTTTTTTTTTTTTACAAACCTTAAATTACTACATAATCTTGAGTTTTTATTATTATTACTAGGTCACATAAACTTCAATTAACAACAAACTGATGGTCAGTTTTTGTCCTTTACTAACTGCAAGCAACAGAAAAATATCTCACTAGCAGCTTTAAAAATCCTTCAGATCAAGATGCTAGTGATCTTTTCCTAGGAGATCTAAAAACATACAGAGTACTGAAAGTTTTTTTTTGTGATTTCCACCCACAACTTAAAACAGACTGCTAAAACCTGAAAAAAATATGCTTTTCAAAAATACCCAAACTATTCTCAAACTGCTCAATTATTCTGGAGTCAAGTTTCTTAAATCCCGAGCAAAAACCACCTATGATCTGGATCTACTGTTTTCCCCTACCCATCACTCATAGTGTTAGTGTTATCTTCTATCTACCCATCTCCAAAATCCAGCTTTCCCCTCCTAGTAAACCATTCACTGAAACAAACCAGAGAACATACTGTTCTCTCAAGATTACTTCATCAGGCAAATGTTCCATCCCACTTATTACAGGTCCAAAAAACCTTTACAGTATTTCCATGAAGAAATACTGTAGTAGTATTACTGTAGTATTACTGCAGTATTAATACTGTAGTAGAAAAAGATCAAAGTTAAATATCTCTGTTACACCATAAAGAAACAAATTAGTTTTGAGCTTCTATGTTGCACAATTTTTAAATTAACAGAATGAAGATAGTGTAAAATAGTTTAAAATCTTTTGATGGGAAAAATGTCACTCTACTACATTCTTTATATCGCTATTAGATCATATTAAGTGTCTCCCTAGAAAATTTACACAAAACACCTTGACCCAGGTCTTTAGTTTGTACATTCAGTACAATACCACAGGATATTAGGTTCCAAAAGATAGTATACATGTGTGTATGTACGTACACACACCATACTTTCATACAGTGATTTCCAGTTGGGTTAGTTGAGTCTAATAAGGCCATGCTAAAAGTTTAAGTACAAAATCAACTCTGTTACAGTTTGCATAGGAAAGTTTTTTTCAACCCATTCTCATTCAGGCTCGGATCATCCAGTCAGGAAGTTCAACAGTTTGGCTTTTCTTCCTTTTTGCAGCTCACATTCTGGGAATCTCACTGTTAGCACTTTCATGAAAAGAAGGAAAATATTAAATTAAGATCAATATACCAAGCTAATTTATTAGAAGGTTCAGGAGGGACACTGCTACTTGGAAGAACCAGAGGTAGGAAGAACTGGGTTTAAATCTTACCTCTGGGTACTTAGAGTAGTATAATACAGGGAAAAGAACACTGAATTTGGATTCAGAGGATTAAGGTTCAAATTCCACCTATGACATTTACTATCTTGCAAGTCACTTAACCTCCATGGGCCTAATATCTCTTATTTGTAAAATGAAGGGAGTTGTACTAGTCAACCTCTGAAGTCTCTTCCAGATCTGGGTCAATAATCCTATAATTCTTAACATCTCAGTGCTTCAGGAAACTGCCTGGGACTTTTTTTGCTAAAGGTCCCTAGGCCTACTGCAAACACAAGAGCTCCTTCCAAAACCTACATGTTGCTTTAAAAAAAATTCAATAGTTAAAATGGAATGTCTTAGAAAGGGAAAATGAACATGTATACAAGGATACAGGACTGATAACAGTGTACACAAATGTAACATATGCTAAATTGGGGAGGGGGGGAGGAACACCTTATACTTCAGCAATACAATTTTGAATATATGATTCAAAGGTCTCCCTAATCAGGTCCCAATGTAGCTTTCTATCCTGGTTTCCTACTACTTTTTTAATCCCCTCAAATTGGACTACTTCCTCAAACATATCCTAAGTTACCTTGCCTCTATATTGCTGCACATACAGTTTCATCTTCCTTTAAAATCCTCCCTTTCCAAGTTCCACTTGTATAAATTCTGCATATCCTTCAAGAACCAGCTCAAATATAGTCAAGAGTGATCATTCCTTCTCTTAAGTCCCAAGGCATTTATCACACAGCAATAAATATCTATGTGTCACATCTAATAGACTGTAATCTCCTTTCAAATAGAGTTTGCACTGCTTTTTGTCTCCACACTTCCCTAGCTGCTCAGTGAATATGCTTCATAAAACAAAAACACACAACAATTTTAAAAAGTTTTGTGAACCTGTGCAAATTTTGTTAAGGAGATACTTTTTTAAAAAACTGAATATGACAACATGGTATACAAAAATCAATCAAGAAAATTAAACTCTTCTGTATTAAGAATTCGATATGACAAAAATTACCCAAGAATAACTGAATTTCACCTGGTCTTTCAACTACAGTTCAAGTTCTACACCTTTCCCTTTGCAGAAGACTGAAGTTTTGGCTCCCAAGAGCCTAAATGTTAGGAGACAGAACAAACCTCACCAAGTATAAGACGGACACAAGTAAACGATAGTAAGGGTCCTGTGTCCCCAAATTCCCGATAAATCACAATTTTAGCAAAGCAAAGAAACACAAAGGGACTTTCTAATGTCCAAAAACCAGACCTAAAAAGGTAAATTAGGGCCCACATATATAATCACATTTCTTCGCTCTATCACACCGACTTTTAAAAATGCTCATCCCTTACAACTACTCATCTCCATTAGACTGAACTTCTTGGAAGTAGGAACCGGGTTTTTGGCCATTCTTGGAGCCTGGCACAAAGTGGGCGATTGCTGCATGCCACCTGATGGATGTCCACCAGGCACCTACCGCCTTCGCACCTCACCCTGGCAGGGCATCGTCCATCTCCCAGACTACCAATGACATCCCTAAACTGCACGGGTTCCCACCCGCCTGCTGAGCCCCCTTCCTCCCCGTCTTAGTGCCTCCAGCAGCGCGGTCGGACCCCTGGACGGCGGAGAAAGAAAGAACGAGGGCGGGCAGAAAGCGCGAGGTGGGGGGCGAGCTGGAGGGGGAAGGGACGCCCCAACAACGCCCAGCAACCCGCCCGAGCCCAGGGCCCCCCAGAACCCTCCGGTCCCGCCCCCCGCTCGCTCCCTAAAGGTTGCCAGGGGGCGGACACGGGCAGGGACGGCCCTTCCTCGGCCCCTCTGGCCCCCAAAGCGAACTCCAGCGTCGGGGGAAAACTTTCCCCGCCACCCGCCTCCCCTGTCTCCTCTTTCCCCGGGGAGTCCGGGCAAGAGAGCGGGGAGCGGCCGCTGCCCTTCCCCGGGCCGCGGCGGAGCGTCACTCACCCCCAGATCACATAGTTGGTCTTCACGTTCTTGGGCCAGGAGAACTCGCCGAAGATCACCTCGTCCCCCTTGACCACGATTTCCTTCTTCTGGATGTTGTACTGGCGCAGGACGCTCAGCACGTCCGCCATCTTCCCCCCCTGCGCCTCGGCGGCCGCCGCGACCTCGGCCGCACCGCCTCCGAGCCGCCGCCGCCGCCGCCGCCGCCGCCGCCCGGGCCGCCTCCCTCCTCGGGCTCCTAGCTCCTCCCGGCCTGCAGCCGGCAGCCGCCGTCACCAGCACGGCGCGCCCCCAGCAGCGGCACTAACAGCCGCCCGCGAAGACGACGGCCCCAGACGCCTAGGCAGCCGAGGACCCCGCGTTATCGGGCGAGGCCCCGCCGCCGGCTGCCCGAGCTGAACGCCTGAGCTCCGAGTGCCGCCGCCGCCGCCGCCGCCGCCGCCGCCGCCGCCGCCGCCGCGGTCCCGCTGCCGCCAGGGGGAGCCGAGGCCTCCGGAGAGAGCAGCTCGGCCAGACACGCTCGCGGCGCCGCAGACAGCGCCGGCCTCGCACGCTCCGTCTAGACTGGCCCGGGGTACGCGCTTGCCGTGCGCCTGCGCGTGCGCGTGCGCGTGCGGCCCGAGCGCACCCGGGCACAGCGCGCGCAGCCACGCGCCGCTCGGAAGCCGGCCGACTTCGGGGCGTGGCCAACGCGCGGAAATCCCGGCGGCTCCGGGCCGCTTGGGCGCCGGGGCGCTCCCCGGGTCTTGAGGTTCCACCGCAGGGCCGGTGGTGTTCTGGTGTTGCCGGGTGGCTGTCCCTGACTCCTCCCTGGTCATGCCTGTTTCAGGCTTTCTCCCGACCCGTGCAGGCGCTTTGAATTTGCACTGTGCTCCCTTCGTCGGGGAACTGTCACCTTGGGGGGGCTGCAGGCTTGTGTCTTATTCCTAGTAGGATAAAGTCTCGTCCGCAAGCGTTCGTGAGAAAGGCGAAAGCAGTCCTGTTCTCTAGGAGTCAGCCAGCCGTTGTTAAGCGACTGCTACCCGCCGGGCACTGTGCCCATCGCTGGGTATACCAGGGTTAAAAAAGGCCCCCTTCCTCCAGGAGTTCACAGTCTAACGCTGCAAAGCTCTGTGCGCAAACGAGATACAGGCAGCATACACTGGAGGTAATCCCAGAGAAGGCTCTAGTATAAAGGAAATGTGGGGAAAGCGTCCTGCGGAAGGTAGAATTTGATCTGAGACTTGGGGGAATCCAGGAGGAAGAGATGAGAGAGAGTTGACAGCCAGGGAAAATGCTCGGATTTAGGAGAAGCAGTTAGTGCCTTAGAGGAGTTAACAGCCGGTACCCGCTGGATGTGGGTAAAAGTTAAAAAGACCGCCTCGCTGATGTCAGGCAAGGTGTGAAAAAAAGCTCTTTGCAGCCATTAAAGGGGTTAAAATAATGAATGTGATAGAAATATATAATGTGAATTAATAGTTGTGATAGGGTTACTAACCCATTTATGGAAAGGACGCTTATTAGGCACCTACTATGTGCCAGGCGTTGTGCTAAGCACTTTACAACTATCATCTTATTTGATCTTAACAAAAACACTACTATTATAATCCCCATGTTGCAGATGAAGAAATTGGGTCTCAAGCGGGCTAAATAACTTGTCCTAGGTCACACAATTAGGGTAGAGCTAATTAGAGGCTCCTTGTGCCTGACTCCTCCTTAGTAGATCAGTGACATTTTTTTTCCCACACTGTAGGGCATCACTGATGCTGTTTTCTTTCTATGCCATACCTATGGTAACAGATTGAGGATAAGAGACTTAATAAAACTGTGGTCCTGGATAAGAACCCTGAATTTGGAATCAGAAGGGCCTGGGTTTGAATTTTGCCTCAAGCGTTTTACTGCCTGTGTGACTCTGGGTTAGTCGCTTAAGTTTTCTTGGTTTCAATTTCTTCAACTGTAAAAATTAAGGGAGGTGGACTGACTTCTAAGGACCCTTCCCTTTCTATGACATCTATTCAATGGAGTTGTGGCATGATATATATATATATGTATGTATGTATATACACACATATGTGTCTACATGTATATGTGTGTTTAAATATATATACATGTATATATGTTGTGTATACACACACGTAGACATCATGGCTGAAGGACTATATTCCAGCATTGTTTGGAGTGATATCTATAATAAAACCAGTTTAAAATTGATATTCAAAACCCACCCACCTTGAGCATGTATTCATAAACTTTGTTTCAAAATGTTCAAGATGTTTGTAAGGAATAACTTTTTAAAAATATTCTAAGAGAAATTCAGTCAAAGAAGTTTGTGAAGCCAAAACTAATAGCTGCTAGTAGGTAGGATATTCCCCATTGTAATCAGACTATAATAGGGCAGACAGGTAGTATTAATTGTAAATTCACTAAGTAAATACTTTCTTGGTAAGTTAGTTTACTAAGGAGGTGCCAGACAGTTGGCTAAGAGCTAAAAATTCACAAAAATGTAAAAACACTCCATATCTCTGGGAGCGCATATTCTAAAAGAGAAGACTATGAGCTAACTACTATGAATCTACAAGAGGTATACAAAGTAAATAGATGTCATCCTTCGGGGAACGCTGGAATTAGGTTTCCTGCAAGAGTTGGGATTCGAGCTGAATCTTAAAGGTAGCCTGAAGAACCTGCACACTGAGAGGGAGGATGAAGGACATTCCAGGCGTGAGGGGACTATAGGTAAAATGGATGGAGTTGGGAGATGAACTGTCTTCTGCAAGGAATTGCAGCAGCTTAAAATAGTAATAAATCCAGGCCAAATGGTAGAGGAAAGTGATGAAAGGTATATTCATAAGGATATTGGGGAAACCCCACCACTTTCCATAACTAAAAAGAACGATTTTATTTACATGCATATGTATTCTCAATAATACTAAAACCACTGTTGAGATTTGAGCAGAAAGACGAATGACATTTAGGGGTTTAAGTAACTGATCGGAACTGTTAGGAAAGCATTTTTCCTTCCCTCTGATTAAGCTGGGGACAAAGAACTAGCACCAAAGGAAAAACAACTACTGTTGTTTGAGGTTGGCCCAGGAGAGCTCTGTCATCAAGTTAATCTGAAGCCTGGAGGCCTTGGGACTTTGGGCTATAACTTAAAATTCCCTGTAAGTGGATGAAGTAAAATTCAGGTAAGTAAGAAAGATATTTTAGACATCGATTTCTTTAGAAGTTGCTCTTCCCTTTTTTTTTTGAATAATAACTTTCCTGGAATAATACGATTCTCTCCTTTGCTTCCATTACTCTGTACTTTATATAAATGTACATGTACATAATTCATGTACAATTTATATCAACTCCTCCCTCTTTCCCTAGTAGAATGTAAATTCCTGGAATGTAGTGACTATCATTTTAAAATATTAGTATCACCCATCACCTAAAGGGAGTAGTTGGAGATCTTCTAACAAAGGAAATTCCTACACATATACAGATCATAACTAAAACAGGCTTAGTAGATAAATCTAGGAGATTGCTTTAAGCACTTGGAAGTTATGTGACATTGCTTGCTAAGTGGCAGAGACAGCATTTGAATTCAAGTTTTCCTACCTCCAACCCTTGTGGGTGCTTAATATTAAACTGAACTGAAATGATTGTATTTGCATGGAGTGATTACTATTAAGATTGGCTGATTTTGTAGGATAGTACATTGAGAGGTAAAAGTGTCTTAAAGGCAATTGAGTGCAAAATCACCCCATTTTACAGATGAGAAAAGTGAGGCATGGAGCAATTAAATGACTTGTCCGTGGACATACAGAATTTTTATTTTGTACTACTAAAATTGGTGAAACTCTTGATTAGAAGTATCACAGGCTTAAGCAGGGCATGCTCTTTGAAATAAAATGTATGGGGCGTGGTGGGGAGGGAGCGGGGAGGAGAGGATAGGGGAAATTTGGACTTGATTGCCTCAAGGACACTTTTAGTCCTAAATCTACCATGCATTTTTCTCATAGTTATACATTACAGGCACAACTACCACCTACTATTAACCTGCCTAAATGATAGGGGTGAAATAACTGCCAGTAAATGTTTAATCTGTAAATCGGGAGCTACAAAATGACTGCTCATTTAACAATGTCTTTATTTCCATATTTATTTCTTTAGTGAATAATTGATGTCTTCCCCATAGATACTCAAGTGTTGCAGATCAACATCCTGTGCAACACTTACTTGTCCATGTCCTCCCTATTGAAAAAAACATTAATATTTTATGCTTTTAGTCACCAGTTTTCCAGAAACAACTTTATTTGAGATTAATGTAATTATTAGCCATTTCTGATTTAGATATGTCCAAAATTTTGGCAGCTTCCCTTGTGTTTTAGGACAGTTTTAGCTAAGATTAATAGGAAGCCAAGAAGGAAAAATCAAAATACCCAACAGTACACCTCTGGGTTAACGTGTAATAATTGCCCCATTCTAGGTAGCGCAGAACACTCCCACCAAGTATTAAAAGCAGCATGTAAGGGTGTGGTTGAAAATATAATATGGTATCACTGCCACCTAGTGACTTGATCATTAAATTGCAGGGGTGACATTTTTTTTTGGGGGGGGGGGCGATTAATACTGTTAAACCTAAAGCTAAAGGGTGAATGGACTTCTTAAATAGACTCTTGATAAAGGGATGGATATAATAAGTTCTTCTCTAATTATTGTACCTAAAAATATGAAGACTGGTTTGTGAAGCAGACATTTCTTTAAAAAGAATCAGATGATATATTTGTAAAGTGCTTAACCACCCATCCTGATTCAGGCTCTCTTTACTCCAATTCTGTTCTATTGCAATGGGCCAGAGTAACTCCCCTCCTGGGCCTATGTTAGTCACTCCTACTCACATTTATGGGCAGGGTCCTCTGAGAATGGCTTACTTCCATTCCCCTCAGGGCTTTAGGGTTAACCCTAAGGGATTGCTTTTAAATATATGTATGTATATGCATGTGCGTGTATATACATGTATACATATATACACATATACATTATATATAATCATACATACATATATATTATATATATATTACATACAACACACACACACACACACACACACATATATATATATATATATAATGTATGTATGTATATCTTGAGACTTTACTGTTGATCTCCTTAGCAAAAATCGATATATTTTTCTCTGTTTTGGAAGTATTACTTGTATTTTGAATCTCTTAATGTGCACTTTCTCTCTGAATGTGGAGTATTTGATTACTGAAGTAGATATGGCCTTTGCCAAAATAATATTGCTCTTTTCATCCTGCATGTTTGCCTCATTTCCAGTGAATTTTTCATTTTTTTAATGAAGTCACTCTTAGGGGAAATCATTCACTATAATAAATAGCCTGATAGTAAAAATTTTGTCCATACTAAGACTTCAAACATGAAGAAAATGACACAGCTTTGAATTCAATGCAACAAATATTTGAGTGTTAAGCAAATCTCTGAATTACATGCTTACTGTCATCACTTCAAACAAAATTCATTCTGTGACGTTTCACTCATAACTGCATTTTCAGTTTGGGAAATTAAACAGCTGCTATAATAGCAAGTCTTATCTGTCCTATTATTTTGTACTTGTCTTTAGATTAACTTTTTTCCCCATTTACATTCTTAGCAAATTTCCCAATTTTGTTTTTGAACTCTAGAATGTCACACTTTCAGTAAAATGATGAATGGGAAGAATGATATAAAATACTTAAAGGGGAGCTCAGATAAACTATTCACTCAGTCTTTCACAGGCTGACCCTAAGTTCGGTTGTGCATTATGGTTTTAAATATTTGCAAGGATCTGAAATCAAACTAATGACTAATGTTATTCTAGTAGCTGGTATCAAACTGCACCAAGAACTGGAAGATCTAGATATAACAGAATAGATTTAACATTAACATTACTTATGTCATATTTTTTTAAATTTTGTTATACTTTTCCCAATTATATTTTAATCTAGTTCTATATTACTCTGGAGTTTTGTTTATTTCAATATTAACACCTCTGGCTTACAGAATAGCTAATCTAACCTTACAGACAATATAGGAATATAGGTAAGTAGTTCAACATTTATTAAGTGTCAACTAATGTGCTAGGTAGTGAGGATACAAGGACAAAAAGGAAACAGTCCCTGCCATCAAGAAATTTATAATTTCTTGGGGTGATAGAACAAGCATACATGAAAGTACAGCAGAGAGTTTGAGAACTTATTGACATCCTAGGATTTGTTATTCAAAGATGCAAAATTCCCTTCAGAGAGCCTTGAATGTAATTTGGGACTATCATCATTTTTGCATTGTAAGGTGGGATTGAAACACAGCCCAGAGACACACATGGTCTTCAAGAAACAGACTGATAGTCAGGAATGAAAACCTCAAGAGCTAAACAACAGTAGCCCCCTCAACCCTGACCAAGAATCAGAAGCACAGCAGAGCAGGAGAAGCAAGAAAAGGAAAGGAGAGCCATAAGCCCACACCTGTAGGGGCTTGCCTCAAAGCAGATAGCTCTACTAATGCTACCAATGTCCACCTCTTCAAGGACTCAAGAAAGTTTCAATACAAAGGTCAGCTCTTTCTCTAACTTTATCTATTGAAGTGAGTCTAATCACGGAGATAAACAACTTTAAAGTAGGTCAGATGGTCATATCTTTGCCTGAAGGTTCTCAGTTTCCCTAATTGGGAGCTCCGGGTTATTGTAATTTTGCCACCATTTTTTCATGTTATATGAACTCCATTAGGTATCCAATGGAGACTCAAGACACCGTTATATTGCAAATAAGCTAAAAAAAATGACACATTTTAGATTTAGATTTCCAGAGACAAAGAGGGTATGGAGTAAGGAGATGTAACTAGAAGAGGAGCAAGTAAAAAATGATCCTTCAGTTTAGACTCAAGGACAGGGAGGATTGATTTTAGGAAAATCAATTTAGAACTGGAACAGATGGTATTATTACCAGAAATGTAATTCCCAGGTAATTTGTTAATTAAAGCGGGGAGAGAAATTTGATGCTATCCTGAGGGAACAGTAAGGATCATGGGAAAGTTTCTTTTAGTATATGGGAGACCTGAGGCTGTTTCTAGAATGGAAGAAGCCACTAGAGGAGGGATAACAATAGCTCATATTTATGTAGTGCTTTTAAGATTTCCAAACATCACCTAGGTCTTACCTGGTCCTCACAACTGTGTGAAGTAAAGGACAAGTGTTCTGATCCCTACTTAAGAACAGTAAACTGAAGGTCAGAGTCCTGACATGACTTGTCTCTGACGCTAACAGATAGGCAGTATCAGAGGCAGGATTTGAATCCAGGTTTATCCTCAGTCCAACACTCTCTCCCTGATACTAAACTAAGATGAGATAATAAAGCAAGCATCTGGAGGACGTAAGAGGGGATAAATGAAACTGAGGAAATAAATGGAGGGTTTATTTGGGGAAAATAGGAATCCTTTGGGTTTTTTTCAAGGAAAACAGGGTGAAGGAAAAAAAATTATATAGTCAGGAGCAGAGAAATTGAGGGAACTCATATTGGATGGCCATAATTTCGCCAACTACGAGGTAAGGTCATCTGCAGCATAAGGGACCTAGGAGAATGTAGTAGGGGTACAGATTGGGAGGGAATGTTTGAAAGTGTTTTGGGGAATTTGAAGTCAGCTAGAGATGAATATGCTGAGTAAATTTGAAGGTCCAATTAAACTACATTACATAAACTTAGAATGGAATTAATTTACTTATTTTTTTTTTCTCCAAGAAGGTTCAGATTGTTAAAAACACTTTAAAACAAAAATTAATGAATGTTGCCGTCAGCTAAAACTTCTAGTGCAATTTGACTGGGTATAATATGCCATCATGACTCTATCCTCCTGTATCTTTGTGATGGAAACCATTGAATTATATCAACTCATCTGATTCAATATGAATAATAAGGTCAGGGGAGTGTTTTTGTAGTTTTGTTTTGCTCTAAAACAGTTTCCCAAACTTATTTGGCCTACTGCCCCCTTTTGAAAAAAAAAAAATTACTCAGTGCCCCCTGGAAATCTTTAACCCTTTAACTTTAAAAAAAAAAAATTGTGTCATTTCAAAAATTTTTTTAAATGACTCAAATTTAATAATTTATTGTAACTTTGTGGGGGGGGGGTTCCTGCATTAAAATTTTGATGATGCAATATTGTCTCATGTAACCTTAGAGTATTGTAAACAAATCATTCCATGCACATACTCCTGTCAATGAATGCTGGACTTCCTGACAATGCCCAAAATGCTCACCTGCCAACATTTGCTTTTTAAAACCTGTTGGTGTACTTGACCACTGATCAGTTAATAACTTGAATTTTGTGTGTTTATTTGGAAATAATGCAACCATTATGACTTTAACTCACATAACAGATGAAACATAAATAAATGGTTTTTCTAAATTTTCTAATCTTCTCTTCTTTCTTATGCTTCCACCATCTCCTTATTTTTATTCAATGTCCCCCCAATTCAGTTGCACTGGAGGCTACTACCATCTCCCTGATCAGTCTAGCACTACCCACAGCGGGCAGTACTGAACACCTGGGAACCTCTGCAAAAGATATAACTTGGCTTTTGAACATGCCCTAGTTTAGTGAAGGTGGAGCCTACTCTGCCAATACCATGTGGGTAGGGTAGCCTCCTTAAATCACTGGCTGTGTCTTTAAAAGTAGTACATGCATGGTTCACTATCTTTTTGACTCTTCTATCAGCTCCAAGTAGTGTTGATACCATGAACAAAATAGATGAGAGGGGAAACTTGCCCTTCCCAGCTCTCCTTTTTACTTCAAAAGAAATAGGTCTGGGGTTGTTTGTTTCAGCTTTGTTTCTTCCTTAGTTTTAGCAGGCCAAAAGTGATCCCCAAATTCCAGGAATTTGAGCCATGGAGACCTTGGAGCCAGGATTGCTGGTGCTACAGCAACCACTCATATCAACATAGAAACTGAGAAATCAGGGATCCTGACACTTGATACCTAGTGGGATTTTTAGACTTAGAATGGGGACTATACTTTAAGTAACTGAGCTAAACTATGAACCTAATCCCTTTATACTTCTCAAAGACAGAGCTAGCACAAAAAGGGGACTCGGATTAAGCCTCTCACAAATTGGAGGGAGTATGTTTATGTTATAACTTCTGAAGTAAACATTCCTTTGTAAAAGCTCCCCTGTGTCACCTAAGTACTTTCAACCTTCAGAACCAAGCTAATATTAGATTTAAGAGATGGATTGTTTATTCTGTATGGTACTTGTAGCTTAAATTTTAAAAAAGAGTCAATGGGGGGCAGAGCCAAGATGGCAGACTAGAAAGGCACACTTATGCTGGGTCTCCCCACACAGCCATAAAATACTTATAGAGAGGGACTCTCAAAAAATTCTGGAGCAGCAGAAGTAGAAAACAACAGAGTGGAGGAGATTTCCAGCCCAGGGTGACCTGAAAGGCCCACGGGAAAAGTTGGTTGTGCCGAATGTGCAGCTGAGCACGGAGCCCAGACCAGCCTTGGTTGCACGGAGTGATAAGACTCTGGTAGGAGGACACCTCAAGGGCAGAATTTCCCGTCACAGCAGCGGGTCCTCAGATCCCTCAACCCACAGCGCCAAAGGTCAGTGATGGGTTTTTTCAGCTGGCCAGGAAGGGAGAAGGACCTTCCCATAGCTCTGGCAGCAGGCAGCGGCCACAGAGGTTGCACAGCTGCGGGACAGACTGCTCCATTGTTGGAGCGTAAAAACCCCTGGGGGCACTGAAGAGCTGAGCCTTACCTCAGTCCTGTGTAGACGCCCTGAGGTGGCTGGTCTTTGTCTCATGCTGAATGGCAGCCCTGCCCCCACAGCTTGACTGAATCCCAGCCCCCTAGTGCTGGCTTGACAGAACTGGAGGCCTGGTGGTTGTGGAGAGGATACTCTGCTAAGATTCTGGGCACAAAAATCCCCTTCTGCACCCAGACCAGTACACACTTGATTGTGCCACCTTGGAGGAACTGAGATTTTTTACAGATTTCCAGAGTATACCCTACTCTTGACAAAGGACCCAAAAGTCAAGTAACTGGCTGGGAAAATGCCCAAAAAAGGGGAAAAAAATAAGACCATAGAAGGTTACTTTCTTGGTGACCAGATATCTCCTCCCATACTTTCAGATGAGGAAGAACAATGCTTACCATCAGGGAAAGGCATAAAAGTCAAAGCTTTTGTATCCCAAACATCCAAAATAAATATTCAGTGGTCTCAGGCCATGGAAGAGCTCAAAAAGGATTTTGAAAATCAAGTAAGAGACTTGGAGGAAAAACTGGGAAGAGAAATGAGAGAGATGCAAGAAAAGCATGAAAAGTAGGTCAACACCTTGCTAAAGGAGACCCTAAAAAATGCTAAAGAAAATAACACTTTGAAAAATAGGCTAACTCAATTGGCAAAAGAGGTTCAAAAAGTCAATGAGGAGAAGAATGCTTTAAAAAAGCAGAATTAACCAAATAGAAAAGGAGGTTCAAAAGCTCACTGAAGAAAATAGTTCTCTCAAAATTAGAATGGAACAGATGGAGGCCAATGACTTTCTGAGAAACCAAGAAATCACAAAACAAAACCAAAAGAATGACAAAATGGAAGAGAATGTGAAATATCTCATTGGAAAAATAACTGATGTAGAAAATTGTTCTAGGAGAGACAATTTAAAAATTATGGGACTACCTGAAAGCCTTGATCAGAAAAAGAACCTATACATCATCTTTCATGAAATTATCAAGGAAAACTGCCCTGATATTCTAGAACTAGGGGGCAAAATAAATAACAAAAGAATCTACCAATTACTTCCTGAAAGAGATCCAAAAAGAGAAACTCCTAGGAACATTGTGGCCAAATTCC